>CM035439.1:122074465-122521965 GCA_020310875.1 Ceratopteris richardii | reverse complement strand
CCAGTAGTTGAGCTTGTTTTCAAGTTTGGCCAGCACCCAGTTCCATAGATATTTCATATACTAAAGCTGAGGTGGTTTAAATGATGATTTTTCAAGAAATGGTGATTCTAGTTTAAATGCTGATTTTTTTGGAGATCAAATGATTGAAAATTATCTGGATCGAGTTAGCATCATAGATTTTCATCTATCTAGTCACAACTCTATAGTTAATAAAGAGGTTCCCATTACTATCCACATGTTTGTTGCCTGTTAGTTTGAATCTAGTCTAGGGTTTGTTTGTAACCTTGATGAAATCCCCCAAATGGGTCTTGCTCCATAGTCTTGTCCAAATACTTATAAACATCAAGTTCTTCCTTCAAAAATTGATATTTCAAAGCAAGTTCCTCTTCCAACTAATGAACTGTTTTTTTGTTCAAACAAGGATCATCTATAGAATCCAACTTCTGATCCTAATTAGAGTCCAAAGAAAGATTTTCTTCAAATGAATGCTACAAATGAAACCTCATTGAAGCAAAACTATTGTAAGCTAGTCTTAGTTTCTAACATGTTTGGATTCCCAACATATAGAGGATCTTTTGAAAGAATAGTACCTTTTTTCATCCTATTTGCATATCACTCTCGTTTTTAATAGTTACTATCCCCACATGTGGCATCATCCAAATCTATTAGCTATCATCCAATTTTGTAATCACCCTATTTTGTATCAATGTTATTAAATTATTTTGTTGTTTATGATTAATGGCATATACCTTGTACGTATTTTATAGCTCAACAATCTCATTAATTATAATGATGTTTAGCTATAGGTAAGATGAAGAATGAAGCTCCATGCACAATTGTCATGAAAGATAATGCTCCATCCTTATCAAATCAATGTCAAGCTACAATAGAAGTTGAGCGCAAACTTGGGATTACAATAATTTGCACATATAGGACATAATCACATGCAAAATACCATTCCTTCATGTAAACAATTCTTTTGGTATTATAGGGAAAAAGGTAGTGCACAAGTCATTCCACAATGTGATGTTTGTTTATAAGTAAAGCACCAATTATGAAATTTTAATGCCATCATAAACATTAGGAATAGATTTGTATGATTTTTACAATCATTCCTCTCATGATGTCTTTTCACAATGATATGATTGGGACATTAGTAGATAGTTTCAACAAATATATATTTTTGTACTTTTATGAATGAAAATGCCTACATCTTGATCTATTGAATTCTTTATCGCATGTAATTTTTCACATCCCGCTTGTCCCAAAGTTACTTTGTTGGATTTTGATATTTGTTTCCTAGTTATTTTGGGTTGCAATCTTAAAAGAAAAATAGGAGCAAAAATAATTTCTTCTTCTTAAAATTAATGCTCAAAGTGAGGAACCATATAGCACTATTTAGTTCTAGTGTTCACCCTCTTAAAACACTCCTTTGTAAGGTTACTATCCACACATGTGACATTGTCCAAATCTATCAGCTCTCATCAGATTTGTATTTAACCTATTTTGTAACGATGTCTTCTATGCTTCATATTATATACTCATGTATAATTTCTGATAGATTAATAACATCATTGGTGTAAGTTGTAATGATGTTTGGCTATAGTTTAGATAAAGAACAACGTTCCATCCAAAATTTTTGTGAAAGATAATGCTCCATCTGCAGCAAATCAATGTCAAGTTGCAATAGAAGTTGAGCGCAAAGATGCCCAAGAAGATTAAAAACTAACCAAAGTATCAGTTTCAACTCAAAATAATCCTATTGCAATAGAAGCTTGAGCACAAAGATGCCCAATAAGATAAGAACTTAAAAAAAGTATAAGTTTCATCTCAAACTAATCATGTAATAGTGTGTTGTCTTTGCTCTGATGAACCCCCTTACCCTTTGGAAGCCTTGTTGCTCAACATAGGAATTCGAGAAGATGAACTGTCTGCCAAAATCTTGGAATGTGGGCACATGGAGACTTGCTCATTCTATTGCCGCCTAGCCACGTACTGTTTGTGCTATATCCTCTCTTCATTAACCATCTTGGAGTCCTCAAGGTGGCATCACACATGGTTGCCACATGGCACTCATGTGTGTGACCTTCTAGATAACCTTAAGAGATGGTTATCACCATCTCCTCAATATTGAATCCCGTATAACATTTCCCTCCCCTTAACTCCATTCTTGTCCTCCAAAATGGTATTAGAAGGTTTGATAGAAGAAGAGAAGCAGTACTCCCACTGTATCCCCATGTGTCCGATGTTCATGGTCATATCTCTATGTTGTTCCTTGTATCCTTCCCCTTAAGAAGATTCTTTGTAAGGTAATCTAAAGCTGCAAAATTATCTCTAAAGGGTATTAACATGCTCCCATGTAGCACTATCCTATGAACTATCTTTCCACTTTACTAGACACTCTTTATATAGGTGACTTCTTGTATGTTTCTCTTGAGTGCATAGTATGCTCTCAGAATCATGCGGAATAGATTGAATAGAACTAGGCTCTACTACCTCACTATCTAGAATGAGGTTATCAGATTCATCGAGCATGTTTGTAAGCTTGCGAACATGAAATAATGGATCAATCTAGATATTCTCTAGAAGTTGGAGTTGGTATTCTCTTAAGTATTGGGAAATGTCCACAATACCTAGGAGATAGTTTCAGACAAGTTATTGTCTTCATGGTTTCATAACTAGAAGGAACTTTAATATAGAATTGCTCTCCTACCTCAAAGTCGATATCTTGCCTTTGAGGATCAGCATATGCTCTAGCTCTATCCTCAGCTCTCATAATATTTTCCTTAGTAAGTCTAATCATATCATTTATCTCTTCCAAGAAGTCCTTTGCAGCCTGAACTTTCTCATTCTACAATCCTAGCGCATAAGGAGCTCTTGACTAATATCCATACATAAGCATGAATGGACTCTGCCTAGTGGAAGAGTGCCTAGCACTATTATATGCAAACTCTACTATACCTAAGTACTATTCCCAATTATTTTTCCTTCCATTCACATATGCTCAAAGCATATCCTCTAGGATTTGGTTAACCCTCTCTACTTGTGCTCGGTCGTGCTCATGCTAAGTTTTGTATCCAACCTTTTGAAGATTTCTCTTCAAAAGTGGCAAGTAAACTTCCTATCCTGATCAAAACCTATGTCTAAAGGAAGATCATATAACCGGTATAGATTCCCTACAAATAGTCTAAGCCAACTCAAGTGTCTTCACTATAGTACAAGTTGGAATAAACCTAGACATTTTCGTTAACCTATCCATGATTAGCCAGATAGAGTCGTGCCCTCTTTATGTCTTAGGTAATCCAACTATGAAATCCATGGAGATACCCTCGCACTACCCATTGGGAATATCCAATGGGTGGATTAGTCCTCCAATTCTCAATCTTTCAGCTTTATTGACCTAAGATTTAGCGCATTTAAGCACATACTCTAGGATTTCCTTATGAATTCCAAGTCAGTAAAACTATCTTGTTACAAGATCTTAAGTCTTATTAACTCCTGGGTGTCCCACACTAGATGTTTTGAGACACTCATAAAAAATGTGTCCTCTCATCGCAGGGTCTCTAGGGACACACACCTTACCTTTATATTACAGATATCCATCATGGATACTCCAATTCCTCCACTTAAATCCTTCACGAGTACCCATCGATACTCCCTCCTTTCTGGAAAACCATGTATCATGATCCCCTTTCTCTATGGATTCTCAAATCTCAGAATATGCACGATCAAGCCTATATTCCCCGGTAATGGACTCGAGTAGCTCACTAGTGATATGAATAAAACTTAGTTTGTTGAGCATAGGCATACGGCTAAGTGAGTTAGCCACTCCATTAAACTTTCCCTTCTTATACCTAAGCTCACAATCAAACTCCTGAAGGGTCTCTGCCCAATAGCCTTACAACCTTTAGGGTCTATTTGATTAGAGAGCCACTTAATGCTCTCTTGATCAAACAATATCGTGGCTTTGGCATCATATAAGTAATGACACCACTTCTTCAAAGCATGGACAATTGCATACAAATCCTTCTCATTGATGGAGTAATTCTTCTAATCAGGTTCTAGTTTCTTACTCTCAAAAGCTACTCCTCGACCATCATCTTCAATTGAAACTTCTTGTATAACCAAATTACTTGTGTCAATCTCAATTGTAAAGGGTTTGTTAGGATCTACTATATGCCAAAGTGGAGCTGTACCAATTGCTACTTTAAATTTATCCATACTTTCCTTTTATTCCTCCCCCCAATGAAAGGCTTTCCCTTTCGCTTTAAGTTGTTCCATCATTGCGACAATAATTTTGGCATTAATTTTAATGAATCTTCGATAGAATCCTGATAAAACTAGGAAGATCTAAAGCTCTTCCAGGCTTTTGGGATGTGGCCATTCCATGATAGCCCTTCCTTTTTTAGGATCAATGTGGACTCCGTTTTGAGAGACTGTATGTCCAAGGTATCTAAACTTTGTTTTGAAACATTCAAACTTTGAATCCTTAGAAAAGAGTGAATTTTCCATCAACAATTGAAGTACTTTTCTCAAGTGTTCCAAGTGTTGTTGTTCTTACCTACTATAGATCACTATATCATCCAAGAATTCTACTACAAACAGCCCTAGATAAAGTTGTTATAGACTATTCATGAGCTTCATGAAAGTGGTCGGAGCATTGGTGCGACGCAAAGGCATCACTAAAAACTCATAGTGCCCATATCTATTCTTGAATGCAGTTTTAGGGACATCCTTTGCCCTAATCCTAATCTGAAAACTTGATTTAAGATCAAGCCTAGTAAAATACATAGCTTGATGTAGCTGATCAAATTATTCTTCCAACCTAAGCATTGGAAACCTATTTTTGATAGTTACCTTGTTTAGTGCTCTATACTCTATGCATAATCTCATAGAACCATCTTTCTTCTTAACTTGGAGCATTGGAAATGTCCAATGTGAGTTACTAGGTCTAATATAGCCCTTAACTAAATAATCTTGTAATTTCCTCTCAACCTCCTCATGTTAAGAAACACTAAGCCTAGAAGGTGGCTTACAAATAGAGTTAGTGTTAGTAACTACCTCAATAGCATGGTCAATGTCCCCTCTCTCAGGTGGTATCCCTCTAGGTAAATGAGTGGGAAGAACATATCTAAATTCAAACATAAGATCTTTAGAACCTTTAACAACACACTCTTGCAAGAAAGAATAGTAAAAATTCATATCTATATTTACATTTCTAGCATGAGAATATACATAAGATGAAGTGTCTCTACGATGCTCAAAATCTTGACTATACAACAAAAAGATCTCTTGTACATGCTAAAAGCGACAAAGACTATAAAACTCGAAAGATGAGATGAGAGGTGCAGTAGGTACATCTCTCTATCCCTGTATTATGCAAAATGTACTTCCATTTCTTTCCAACTTAAGAGTGTTGTTTTGGTAACTGCGTTTAAGTGTGTCTCCTAACCTCATAGCCACTCTCTTCCTAGTAGAATGTCTATCCTCTCCATATTCATAATTTGGAAGTCCATATCACCACATAATCCTATATGTTGACTTCCAAATCAGATACCATAGTATCTGATATCCTTTTATCCTCCCCCTACATCATAGATACTGTGTATTTATGTGCACTAGGATGCTGGGAAATCTTTACCTTCTTGACTAGAGCCTAGTTTATAAAGTTTTGAGTGGTAGAGTCATCTATCATGACTCGCACCTTACTCCTGTGTACACTACCATGAAGTTTAACCAAGTCATGTGGTCCACACTATGGTGACCGTAATGAATTTTTCAAACAACATGTGTGCTCAATGTCCTCGTGCATCACTTCCACTCCCTTGTAGTCGGAGCTCCCATCAATAGAAATCATTTGCATCAAGTGGACCAAATTTTTTCCTTTATCAAGGGCCGTACTACTCTTTGGTCCTCTCTTTTTCTCTTCCTCCTTCTTGAGTGGAGAGTTCCATTGTGACTGGTTAGGAGATGAACACCCAAAATGCAAGTTCTCTCTCTTAGCCCTCTCAAACTCCTCAATAGGTAACCTAGGCCCTTGTGCTCTTTGTTTCTTAATAAAGATTTTGTTTGTCCCCAGTGATACTTTTTTCTTGAGCTTAGTTGTTTTAAGAGGATTCAAGGGCTGATCTATCTCCATAGGAGTATACTGAGGACACTTATGGTCCTCATAAATGTGAGCATACTTGATTTCCTCCTCAAATGTCTTAGGTGTGTTCCTTCTTACCTCTCTCTTGATGGATTTATCTAAGACCCTTAAAAACCCTCTTGTTTTCTTAAATTCATCCAATCCTTTAAGTTTTAGAATGATCTTCTTGTAGTGGGATATGTAGACTGATAAAGCCCTACCCCTCCAAATAATTCTATCCCACTCATCCCAGTTCCTCTCTTCCTCATTCTCACGAAGAAACTCTTTCAAGAAAAGAGTTTCATATCAAGCCAAGTTCTTAGGAATAGAATTTTCCTCCTTGAGACTCATCCACCACTTATAAGCATGTGGGCCAAGCCAGCGACTCACCTCTAGCACATGATACTCTGGTGGGGTGCCCTTCAGTTGATGAAACTCATTCCACTTTTGCAAAGAACTATAGACTACATCCTTATTTCTCTCACGATCAACCTCTCTAAAGGTAGATGGCTTAATGTCTTTGGATGCAGCTTCCCTAGAACTCTCTCCTTTACGCTTGCTAGGAAAAAGAACATCCTTCCTAGCCATCTCCATAGGAAGAGTAGGCCTCTCTCTATCCTTCCTAGCTACTAAAGAGGTAACATGTGTCTCAAGTGAGATCATCTGAGACTTAAGTTGTTCAATGAGAGATGACATGCTACCAATGTCTTCCTCCAGTCTAAGGATTTGTTCCTTAAAATCTGTGAACTGTTTGTGTGTAACAAAATCATCGTAGTTTTTTGTTGGGAACAATGTCCCATTGGTACACTTTTGTCCAGACTTTTCACCATGAGTAGTTGCTGTTATAGAGTCTTGTACAAGTAAATCGGGCTACATGCGTGGCTACGTCACTTCTCTCCCTTCAAGCCACCCGGGTTCAATCCCCGATGGCGGCAGCACGTGGTAAGTAAAATATTTTATTATTAGCTTTTGGGAACAAACAGAAGGAGCGACAGATCGCGTTAAACAGCGGACGGAATTGTTTTTTCTTTATTGGCATAGTGATCGTGTTTGTTATTCGACATGTGCTTTATTGGAGATGCTTTTCATGGGATAACCAATACTATAAAAGAAGCCATTGTGCTCATTATCTTGGATCCTTCACCTAACTTTCAACACAAGCCTTGATCTTGGACCTCAATAGAGGTGGTGTTTCTTCTAGCACATGGGGCAGCCATGGTGCTAACTTGAAGCATGTTGAGGAACAACTATGGAGTTCTTCTTGGAGAAGATGTAGAGTGTGCTCACACTCTTGCTCATGGAGAGGAGGTTATCTCTTGTTCATGGAAAGAAGACTTGGTCATTAGCAGCTTGATGGTGAGGATCAGCCATCTACATGTTGTAGTTGAAGATTGTCTTCTACATGAAGATTTTGGGCTACGTCAAAGACATTCGATGGTGGTTAACATAAGATTTACATCTTATGTTAAGTTGCTCAGGTACATATTCTCTTTATGCACACACGTACTACTTGAATTTTATGGAGGCAATAGCATCCATATCAGGAGGAGTCCTATGCGGCATAGGTACAAGAGAAACATGCTACTTTTTAAGTATGTGATCTTTTCACACACGTATCTGACTTAGGGTCTTCCATAGCCTAAGGTTAGATGAGGGTTTTTTGATTATCAGTTTCACACTTATCCTTCCTCTTTTAGTCACTCATATTCACTCTTCTATAACCTATTAGATCACACATCTTATGTATATTCAGATTACTGCCCATACATCTGAATATGTTTGTCACATTTGTACATTCACTCATTCATCTATTTCTCATCACATAGAGTGGTTGAGAGTTTTGCTCCCACATTGTACATTGAACATTGGTATATATGATACTATGAGTAAGCGATGGCTTACGTAACACCTTACACATGTCGTCTATTCTTTCTCTATCTTTGTCTCATCATCTGTATGATTAAGTTGTGGTATGTTCATGTTTTGTCAATATTGAAGATTGCTAGATTCTGTGTTGTATATGCTGGACCTATGGAACCATGGACCTATGATATGATTCAAGGGCCTACCTCACTTCCAACAATTTTCACATAAGAATAGTCTTCTTCTTGTGGCTCTTTCCCCTCAGCTTTTTGCTCAAGTTCTTGTTCAAGTTCTGCCTCTTCCATTTATGGTCAGGGTCCTCTAGTTGCTTTTCTCTAGGTGTAGAAGTGTCATCTAAAACTTTCTTAGAATTGGAATCCATATTTCAGTACCCCATTAACTAACTAGAGTGTATAAAAGGAATGGAATTAAACTTCAATATGTAAGAAAGAGAGAAAAGGTAGTGCTATAGCACTTCCCTAATGCAAAGTAACGCTTCCAAAGCAGAATCAAAATGATCTTTGAAGTGTGAAGGTGTTGATCTGCAATCCTCCCTAGGCCCCAATGAAAATTTGAAATGTCAAGTTGGGCCTAAGAGGGTTTTGAGCACCAAATACCAAAAAAAATGGTGCCAAAGTGTATAAAAATAGCCCCAAATAAGAAAACTTAGTCAAATTGAAGCACTTTTGGTTTTTTGGAAATCCTTCTTAGTGCAAACTAAGTGGTCCAACACTTGTACTTCAAATCTAGAAGGCTACTACAAGTGAAAAATATCAATTTCAATGCCAAATGACCAAAATCTAAGCTCGAGAGTGGACATCTAGTTTCTATTGAAGCACTGCATATCGGAGTTTGAGGTCTGCAAAAGCACGCAAATAGCACAAGGAAGAAGAAGAAGCTTGGAGCACAACACACAATACTTAATTTGTTACCACTAGAATGTACAAAGATAAATGAACTGTTAGGGCAATAGGCATATATACAAGCCGGGGGAAAAAACCTCCTAAAGAGGGAAAAAAAATGCCTTGGTATTCCTAGTGTGTTCACACACATCACTACCTAAATATGTCAAAAAATCCCCCCTAGGAGTGATGCACTGAAAAAGGAGCTCACACTCATGTATAAGGAATAGCCAAGCTATGTGGAATCAATCCACAAAAGGAAGTAAGCCCAAAGCTTTGCTGAAAGCTGCAAACTTCTCCCTAGGTAGTGCCTTCATGAAAATGTTTGCAATGTTCTCCTGCGTTGGCAGATATGCCAAGCTAATCTTTTTAGTAGAGAACCTCTCCCTGACATAATGATAATGCATCTCAATGTGCTTAGTCCGAGCATGGAACATAGGGTTCCTTGCAACTACCAATGCGCTCTGACTATCAGTGAAGATAGTGGTGGCAAAAGCCTGACCAACACCCAAATCAGCCATAAGGTGTCTAAGCCACACACACTCATTAGCCATTGTGAAAGTTTCCCTATACTCAACCTCACAACTGGAAGTGGCCACACTAGGCTGCTTATTTCTCAAACAAGATATACATGAGCTACCAAGCATGAAGCAAAAGCCACTAGTGGGCACACGAGTGTCATAGCAACTAGCCAGTCAGAGTCAAAAAAAGCATGTAAATATAGTGGTAGTGATCCCCCTTGGGATAAAACAATCCAAGTAGTTGGGTACCACTCAAGTAGCGAACGATGCACTTAATTGCCTACCGATGCTTGACACCTGGGCAATGCATAAATCTACTCATCTGTGAGACATCAAATTGAATATCTAGCCAAGTAATGCAGAATTAAATTAAGCATCCAACATCATGTGGGTAGAGAAGAACATCAAATGCATCTGCAGCATCATGAAGACTCAATTCTAAACCTGTCTCCATAGGAGTGGCAATAGGTTTGCAATCTTCAAGGCCAAAATGCTACAATAATGTGTCAATATATTTTCTTTGACACAAAGCTATTCTACCATCAAGTTGTGTGAATTGAATGCCCAAATAATGATGCAAATGCCCAAAATCTGACATCTCAAATGAGGCATGCAAATCAGCCTTAAAATCAGCAATATGCTTCTCATGAGGACCAATGAGCAGCATGTCATCAACATACAGAAGAATGATTAGAAGCACATCATTAGCATGATGAACATATAAGGTGCTCTCTGTTGGACTCTTCTCAAAACCATGTGCAATCAAGTAGGCATGTATCTTTTCATACCAAGCACGTGGTGCTTGCTTCAAACCATATAGTGCCTTTTTCAACCTGCACACTTGGTTTTCATGCCCATTTTGCACAAAGCCATGGGGCTGAAAAACATACACTTCTTCATGCAAATTCCCATTGAAAAATGTAGTTTTAATGTCCAACTAATGTACGTTCCAACTATGATGAGTTTGCAAGTGCACAAATGCTACGAACAGTAGTCATTTCGCATGTAGGAGCAAAGGTCTCATCAAAATCAATGCCTCTTTCCTGAACATAACCCTTTCCAATAAGCCTAGCCCTATACCTATCAACTGTTCCATGAGGCTCATGCTTCAGGGTTTATACCCACTTAGTTCCAATGGCCTTCTTTCCATGACGTAGGTCACATAAAGAACACGTACCATTCTTCATTATATCATCATATTCAATTTGCATGCCAGCCATGGAATTTCCTAAATTTTGTGCTTCATCAAACCAAAACAAGCTTATTGTCATCACAGAGACTAGAGGTAGCCATAGCATAGCAATCTGATGCAAAAGAACACTATGCAAGCCAAAATGAGTATGATATGCTAGAGATGCATCTAATTTGCTATCATGCAAAGTCTACACCAGCCATTTTGGCATAGTTTTTGCCTCAATATCATCCCTCTCATCAAAAAGTGCATGGAATTATCTGCATCATCACATGAAACCTATAAAGGCTGAGAAGTTGCCTCATTAGGACTAGCACTAGGTCATCCACATATACAAAGAGGCAGCAAAGTATCATACATGTCTTTGGAGCTAACTAATGTCTTCTTAGTACATGAAAGTAATGGATGAATTGCATCTTCCACAAAAGCAACATCATGGCTAACCAAAATGCTTTTAATAAGTGGATGATACAAATGACAGCCTTTCCTTTTAGAACTACACCCAAGAGAATTACATTTCATTGCTTTATCATCAAATTTCCTGCATTCTTGTTCAGACATTAATCCATATTCTAGACAACCAAAAACATGCAGGTGAGCAACAAATGGCTTACAACCATGCCAAGCCTCATATGAAGTGATAGACTACAATGCTTTAGTGGGACACTTGTTAAGTACATATGCTCAGACATAACAACCTCAAGCCTAAAACTATTGGTAAAGCCTGACTCTTGACCATACACCTTGCCATCTCCATGAGTGACTTGTTCTTTCATTTAGCAACTCAATCTTGTTGAGGTGTATACAAAACTGTCCACTGATGTTTTATCCCATGTTTAGCTAGAAATGCATTAAAATCAAAATATATATATCCCCCCCCTTGATCAGAATGAAGGGTGCCCATTTTACATGCTCAAAATTTTTTAGCCAAAACTAGAAATTGTTTGAAGCATATAAACACCTCAGACTTTGCTTTCAATGATGAAAGCAAAGTCAGATAACTTTGTTGTGTTTATGATGAGAGTGTGAATATAGCTCCTGTTTTCCTCCAGCATATAAAGATGGCCCTACATGAATAGCTACTTACATGGATGTTGTATTTAGCACAACATACATAGAGCTTTTTGAGATGGATGGTAGCCACAGCAGCACGATGGTCCAAATAGCCCAAAAAACCATATGATGAGTACTTTTGTATCATTGACAGCTAAACAATGCCCGCGAGTTGAATTCAGTATTCTCATCTGTGTTGATCTTCGCTAATCGAGCAGGCTTCTCGGACCCAGAAAGAAGCTTTGCGTAGAGATTTAAAATGTGGATGAAAGAGACGGCATTATGAGCAAAGATTCAGAGATAAATCTCATGAAAGAGTGCAAGTGTCACACGATGAAACCCAAAGACATCCGCCTGCTATTACGATGCGGACCTCGTCTTCTATCACCAAACCCTGGGCACTATGATTCACATTATGCATACGTGTGCCACTTCAGTAGGCATGTGTGGCTTCACAGTACACCAAAAGACGAAGCATCTTGCTTGTCAATCAATGATCATAGACCATCGGCAACATTATAAGCTTTGTAGAGCTGCTGCAAAATGCCATATGTGCAGGTTGCGAAGAACTTGAGACTTATGCAAGAACTCGACACAGTATCGATCTTCAAGGAGACCAATGAGCGATCATGAGAGTGATGCAAAAATTGGCTTTGACATGACATTCTACCTCTGCCTGCTCAAATCTGGGACTTTGTGGGACAATGATGTGCATGCAAGTTCAAAAATCCAATTTAGTCATGGAAATGCCCATTTGTCCATGCTCAGAGAATGAGAATATTGATATTCACTTTCTATAACAATAAGAGCAATGGATCTATTCAGGCGCCAGCATCAGCGAGAGAAACAAAAGTGTGATCTTTCTGAAGTACATCACTGTGTGTCGTCCTTCTGTGTATAACCACATGGAGCTCCAATTGCTTTAACTCAATCTCTGTATTAGAGAACTAGGCACATTTACGACCTCCACGCCTCTCCACATACATGCTCCATGCTCAACAAATGAGGTGCAGTTGGGAAGAGTTATGAAGATTGCCTAGCTCTAGACCAACACAAGGTATTGAGTGTTTACCTTAACAAGCATCCAGATGCAGGCCTTTCATCCTTCGTTATCACATTTCCACATGTCTCGAAGAACGTAGAGAAGATGCCATTTCCAGCAGCAATGGGTTCCTTCGTTCCCTTCTTAGGCAGTTGTGGCCCTTACTCTTAAGAATTAGCACTGGCAACCATGGCTCTAATACCAATGATATCCATAAGTTGCACAACAAGAAAACATTTCCATGCCATAAGAGAGTCTAGCACGAGAGACTTCAGTTGCAGATTACTGAGGACGAAGCAAGAAAAGGAGATAAAGTACAGAGAGAAACTTCTCTCTATACTCTCCACGCATAGATATACGAAAGTGAAGTTGTGCCTTACTTTTTCATTCCAAAAGGTATGTCTTTATACAACTTCATGTGGCTCTTGGGCCAATCAAAAAAGGGATAAGGGGAGGATAAGATTACGCTCTATTTAGGAGAGGGGTCACATGAGAATACAAGCTCATTTCCAACATATACCTGGTATTAATTTCTCTTTTGATACCTCTATCTTGGAGATATGCATCAAACTCATGGGAGAAGTATTATCCCCCTCCATATGACCTCAGCCTTTTCAATGTTTTCCCTGTTTGATTTTCAACAAGATCAAGATATTTTTTGAAACAATTGAGCACTTCATCCTTGTGATTCATAAAATGAAGTATAGTCCATCTGCCACAATCATCAATGAATGATACATAGTTCCTAGATCCTGAAATTGAAGGGTCTTTGCTAGGTCCCCAAACATCTGTGTGGACTAGCTCCAATAGATCACCATGAATATAACCTTTCTTCATAAATGGTTGTCTATGAGACTTCCCAAATTGACATGCACTACATTTATATATCATACGTTTCTTGGATATGTTTTGCAACCCAAGCACACTCTGATCCTTGCATATTTCATTAAACATCTTTCTCCTATGTGAGCTAATCTTTTGTGCCACATTTCTAATTCTGATAGGGTTTGTCCTCCATAATTTAAAAGTGCTATATTTCTAGTATGTTGTAGCTCGAATGTCAAGAGTCTACCTATCTTTCCTCCTTTGGCTATCCTCTTGCTCCAATAGGTTAAGCGGTTTAGCTTAAGCATTGAACCCTTGTTGAGGATCTTCAACAAATGCTCCATTTCTTCTAAACCTTACCTACAAACTTTTTTCTACGATTTGCCCAACACTTATCAAATTCTTGGTTATGGTAGGTACATACAATTCCTTACTGAGCAGATTCATATTTCCATCTGAGGTCTTCAGTTTGAGGTCTACGGAGGCATGCAAACAGCACAAGGAAGAAGAAGAAGCTTGGATCACAACACACAATACTGAATGTATTACCACTAGAATGTACAAAGACAAATGACCTGTTACGGCAATAGGTGTATATAGAAGCTAGGGGGGAAAAACTCGTAAAGAGGGAAAAAAGTGCCCCAACAATCCTATTGTCTTCACACACATCACTACCTAAATATATAAACACTGCAGAGGTATTTGGGTGGAGAAACCGTCTCCAAATCAATCACCACTTGTTGTTGAAGATTAGTAGTATAGCTTTGTAATGTGATAAAGATCTCTTGAATCGGATGTTGGAGCACAAAGCTATGAGTCAGAGAAGGTGGGTATGTCAAGGGTAGGAACTGGAAAAGCAATTTCTCATCCAAGGGTAATTTTGGAAGATCAAAACTGAGTGCACCAAGCTTTTTCACCTATTCCAATGATCCATACCCCCTATCAATAGCCCATAGTACATATGTATGCCCTTTATTGTGTTCAATCTTGCTCAGAAGATGGTTTTTTAATCCCCCTAAATTGAGAAAAAAGTTAGGATTTTTGACCTTTTACCTCCCTCCAATTGATGGCACCTTCCCTTCTTTGTTGCTGGAAGCTCCAATCAAAGGGCATTTATCCCATATTTGCAGCAAAAGCACATTTTTTTAATTATAAATAGCTTCCTCACTTGATATCCCTCAGAACTAGAGAAGGGGGGAAGAAAAAGTTGAAGAGAGCTCCTTTACTTCATGTGGGGATGGTGTTGTGCTCCTCTCAGCTTGTAGGCCCATTCTTCTCCTCATGTCTGGGCCTTATTGTGTATGTACATCAATTGTCCTACTCTGATACCACTGTTGTCTTTGCTCTGATGAACCCCCCTTAGCTTTTGCAAGTCTCACCACTCAACACCTAAACAGGAGAAGATGAAGGGCCGGCCAAAATTTCGGAGCACATCCACACGGAGACTCACTCATTCTATTACTGCCTAGCCACATACCATCCATGCTATATCCAATCTTCATTAACCATCTTGGAGTCCTCAAGGTGGCATCACACATGGATGCCACATGGCACTCATGTGTGTGCCCTTCTAGCTAACTTTAAGAGATGGTTCTCACCATCTCCTCAATATTGACTCCCATATAACATAGTGTTTACACCACAAGAGAGTAAGGATCCTAAAAGGGTTACCGAGTAACTCAAAGAAAACTAAAGAGGTCGGATCATGTGGTAATGGAACATCAATTTATTGAGATAGAAAGGGATTCTCCAATGATTCAAGATGGCCCAAAAAAGGAGAAGATACAGGAATTGAAACCTCTTCACAAGGATTTTGAGCCTAGGGTTGTGATTCTAGAAGTTTATGTATTTGTAAGCACTAGTATTAACCAGTGTTTTTGTGATAGTAAGCATTTTGTATGATGGTGCCTTGGACATTTTAATGTCTAGATTTGGAGTGCAATGATCTGCACGAGGTCAATAAACATACTTATACAATCTTCTCGGAGTTCAAGAAGAAATTTATGGGTATTTGGGGGAGGTATTGGTGTGTACAAAATTTTTCAATCCATTTCAAGAGATCAGCTCATTTTGCGAAATGTGGAGTACACACCAAAAAATACATTAATAATTAGTAGGGCTCCATAGAGGCTATTTTACAACATTAGAAGATGTGGTCTCATGCTACCATAGTTGAAAATTAGTGAAAGACCTAACTATTTGTTGTGAAATTTATGTGGTCAACTTTGGAAATGCTTAATAGCCCTACATCCTACTCAATATGCATATATTATTTGTAGATATATTACTCTTGATGAAGAGAGCTTGATTATATATCATGCAATATGTGTAGATCATATGCATATATTATTTGTAGATATATTACTCTTGATGAAGAGAGCTTAATTATATATCATGCAATATGTGTAGATCATAGACAAAGACACTAAATATAAGAAACAATTGTGTACAACCATTCTTATGTTAAATACTTTGATCCTATAAATATTTTAGCTATTTTGATCGAATTTTATTACCTATATCATTCACGTGTTGGCTATATACATGTTAACTACTTTAAGTTTATGGGTGGATTCAAACTATTCTGGTGGTACATAGATGGTATTTCATTCCAAACTCATGCTTCCACCCCCTTGACTCACTTTATTCCACTAGAACTCAAATGATAGATTAGAGTGATCATTGAATTTAAAGAAAAAACCTTTACAACCATCGATTTCTTCTGTTTCAAGGATGCGAGTTTTGTTTCAAGGGGGTGAGTTGCAACACTTTTTTTGAGAGAACAAGGAAATTGAATATTAATAAACAAGAGTTATAAACTATGCTAGGGCAAGCCCTCACCCAATAAAAAATAATCACTCTAAATCAAAGGGAGGAAATCGTAATGAATCTCATCTTAGAGTACATAGAGAACAATATAGAGCTCCAATTAGCAAGCTTAGAGTTTCTAACTAGAACATGCAAGCTAAGGTTTTGTGGTAAAGCTTGAACAACAAACTTTTTGCAATTAAGAAATATGAATGAAATTGTTCTAACCCTTAAGCAATGTCCACCTTCACATATTTCTCCAATTTTTCCATTGGGACAATAGGGATGTAGTTTGCGGGTGGTCCACTTTTTCGTTTCCCCCACTCTACCACTTGATTGAACTTCTCAGAACATGAAGTGTACGTGGAGCAACAAAATGCACAGCCTGTAGCACATAACAAAATTTTAGAAATTGGTTCTAGGAGCTTAGTTCCATTCCTTGACAATAAGCTCATATGTAGAATAATATGTTTTAGCACTAGCAACAAGAACGTTAATATTTAAATCTGAAACAATAGATTTCTCAACTTTTGGAACCTAGCTAGCCACACCATATGCCTCAGATGGCACCTCTTTCACATTCCGAGGCACCACACCCCTTATTTTCCAACTCCATCATCGACCTATAAATATACACAAGAGCATAAACATGGGACTACTAAGTCATCCACAATATCAAAGAGACCATGCGCCTCAACAAATAAGCAGTCAAAAATAAGGATGAAAAACACACTTCAAAACAAAAATTAAGAACCAATTTTCATGAGTCAAAATTTTATTTGAAAACTAACTTCTCCCACAGAGCATAGGTCATAATGTATAATGGAAAGCATAGAGGCCAAAGCCCTCATACAGGCTAAATAACGTATAGAATAACATATAAGACTTGTCTTCAGATCTATACGATCTTTCAACTTGCTTATATAAGTCGAGTGGATACTAGAAATTACTCAACTTTAATTCTTCATCGAGAGAAGAGTTCACTATCAAGCGAGCGAGACATCAATGTTATGTATACCATATATATGGTCTTAGGAAAACTTCATCCATATAAAATATCAAGGCTAATTGAACCTCTTTGAACTGATTTCATATGCACACATATCATATAGTGAGCATCTAGCTCCTTTATAAAATGGCCAAAAGACAAAAATGATATCAATGAGCTATCTAATGAATTAGTCAAGTTCTAAAGAACTACATAAGTCAAAGAATGGATAGTTTGAAGGGTAAACAAGCTCTCTTGAAGCTTTTTAACCAAGCTTGACCGTTTCAGGTGGATATGTCCTCAATTTCATAACAAACTCAAAGTCAAACAACAATATGAAGGTAGAGCGAAAAGTTTAAGAAAGAGTCGTAGGTTCATATCATTCCAGAACCTTTGGGCTTGCCAATAGTTAACAAATAGATCCGAAAGATCTTCCACCACACCATAGAAATAACAAGCTCCTGGGCTAATATTCAATTCCTTAGCCTTGCTTCCAGTACTTAATCCTTTATGAATGATGAGCCATTGATTGACAATCTTTAATGGCCATGGGAAAGGCCTAGATAGCTCTGAATCTATATTTCCATCGACTGGGAGTCCATTGAAGTTTCCATCTTGGATTAAGTTTGTCCACAATAGCAGTTATGGTTGTCCGTCTTTTCTTGTACTGCGTGTACATAGTCAGCTACATCAGCAAGCTCAATGTCTTTATGTGCAGTGAATCTGGAAGTTACACAAAAAATGCACTACTTTTTCCACAACCGTTTTGCCATCCTCTTAGCTGTCAGTTGTGACTTACGGATTCCTAGCTAGTTGTTAGTTTTAACATGTTCTATACACTTGTTAATGTGCGATTTCTAACAATTACCATCACAACTTGGTTGTTATTCATCACACCATCTACACTTACTAAATTCTAGGAAATGGTTACTTAAGAAACTTGTTTATAATTATCTAGTGGTCAACTCATGTGTATACTGCCACACTAAAAAATGGTCCATCATCACATGGTTATCACAAATCCCAAGGCATAATATTTCAAATGGCCTCTTTCTTCAGCTTATTGATTATGTGTTAATATCCAGTCTTGCATACACATATAATAAGGTAATTATTTTGCATTCTTGAACAGGTAAGAGATATGCATGAAAAAGGTTAGGACGTCATAAACTCTTACACACACATACTGATATTCATGTAGTTGCAAAGTTTAAGAGACATAGCTAGAACGAGGAATGTAAATGTTCATTTCCATTTGCGTATTTTAATCTCTCTCTCTCTCTCTCTCTCTCTCTCTCTCTCTCTCTCTCTCTCTCTCTCTCTCTCTCTCTGTCTCTCTTTCTCTCAAGGGCTATTTATGGTTGCAAGGACATTGGTAGGTCACCGATTGGGATCTCAAGGTGCTTGAAGAAATAACCAATAGTCAATCTATTTCTACACGGATGAGTATAAGTCTTTAGCCTATGTGTTTCTTTAGCTAATTCGCTTCAAGAATCTTCTCAATGATCTTCATTTTCATTTCAACGAAGTGCCCATTCTCTATGATAAGATAAGTAGTGTCTCATGTTGCATAATATCTGGTCTTCCGTGCATAATCAAAGCACATGGTGCAGCACAAATTTATTCGGGATAAAGAAATTGAACTTGAAGTAAATGTAGGTCAAGCGTACTAAGGAGTTATTTTGAATGATATCTATAAAGAATGATGGTATCAATCTCATACTCGTTAAGAGATGTACTAGAACGCAAGGAGTAGGCTGAAGATTAGCAAGAAATGTTAGAGGTCCAGCTCCGAACTGAGGCCAAGTGAAGAAAGGCTTTGAAAATTTGGAAGCAAGTTGAAGATTTAGAGTTCCAAACACATAGATCAAACCAAACTATCAGTAAACTTCAAGCTTAGTTTTTTTTCGCATATCTAAAAACTATTTTATTTTTTCCCAGTATAGAATATTTTCGTTTTTAATCTTCTCCTATCCTACAACCTAAACCTATATAAATATGATACATAAATTGGAATAAGATAGAGACCATTATGTGTGTGAAATGTAGTTGTGTCTATTACGCATGATAGATGTATCTTGGTACGCAAATCTTCTATGTTTGAAGTGGTGTGCTACATTTAAATTGCCATATTATGAAAGAATCCCTCTGGAATGGACGAATAGCTCTATTTTTGCATTATTATAACGTTCAAATAAATTATAATCTACATAAAAAATATGGATGCATCTTTTATACCTAAGAATATGCACTTCTCCTTCTTAAAAGTATCTTGGTCACTTCCCAATGTCATTTTCCAAGGTTAGACATATATACTCACAAATCCCGCAAAAAGATGAAATTGCCTAAACAAGCACTACGACAGTGGTCGAAACGAGGTCAAATCATGATTTTGGTACCACAGAGCAAAGTAGTTTTGATCTCCTAATCAGCCTGAGCATGCTTATTAAATTTCTTGCGATTATGAGACTGTGACTAGAAGGGTGTCGACGATGCCGTAGATGAAGCGGCGACCTGCTCTAAAATTTTTATGCAATCTTCCACTCCATGGATTTGAGTTGGAACTATTTCTTGGTGATGCATCCGGTCCACTCAAAACTTGAGATTCTGCACTTGATTTTTCATCATTTTCTTTGTCATTTGGTTCAAGATTCACTCCTTCTTTGGCATCTGCATAGAAGCTTGACATTTCATCAAATACCACATCTCTGCTCACCTTTACCTGTCATGTGAGTGGGTTATAATATTTATATCCCTTTTGCTCAAGGGAGTATCCAATGAAGACACACCTTTCTACTTTTGGATCAAGCTTCGTCCTCAACTCATCTGGAACATGTACATATGCAATACAACCAAAAACTTTTAGATGTGATAAGTTTAGCTCTTTACCTGTAAACTTCTCTTTAGGTGTAACATGATGTACAACAGCACTCGGAGTTCTGTTCATGATGTATATAGCAGTATGAACAACTCCTCCCCAATAACAATGAGGCATATTCTTCTCAACCATCAAGGCTCTTGCTATTTCTGCAATATGTCTATTTTTGCATTCAGCAACACCATTCTCTTGTGGTGTGTACCTACATGAAAACTGACGTCGAATTCCATGACTTTTTATAAAACTGTTGAACTCATTTTACATGTATTCATCTCCTCGATCAGATCTTAATGTCTGAATATACTTCCCTGTCTGCTTTTCCACCATAGCTTTAAAAATCTTAAAGTAATTGAATACCTCACTCTTCTCTTTCATGAAATAGATCCACACTTTTCGTGTATGGTCATCAATGAACATAAAACCTGCAACCGCCCATAGATGTGGTCTTTGCAAGACCCCAAACATCTTTATGTACTATTTCTAGCATATTCTCACTAACATGCTTGTCATGTGGAAATGATGATCTTGACTGTTTACCAAATTGACATGTTGCACATACCTTTTGCATCTCTACAACCTTGAAATTTGGTAGTCCATTGAAAATCTCCTTTGATTGCATCAATTTTAGCCTTTGCAAGTTTGTGTGTCCAATCCGTTTGTGCCACATCTCCATATGAGCAATAACTCCTACACCTTTTGCAAACATGGTTGCATTCATTTCAAGAATTTTCACATTTAAGGTGAACATCCTACCCACTTTGTTTCCTTTGGCAATCAATCTTCCATCCTATTTGTATTCTTCTACATATAACCCATCAGCATTGAACCTGACTTGTAATCCCTGGTCAACGATTTATCCAATAGAAACTAGATTCTTTGTTAGGTTTGGAACATGAAACACATCGGCAAGATGTTTTACCTTCCCGTCCTCCATAGACAGTGCTATGTTTCCTGTATGCTCGATAGGGTGTGATGTGTTATCATGTGTTTCAACATATCCAAGGATTGGCAATTTTTGCAAACTATTAAACCATTCTACATGATTGGTCATGTGATTTAAAGCACTTGAATCAACATACCAGACATTATCATTCGATTTTGAAACACTAGCAAACATCGTATTCATCATGTGATGTTGAACCATGAACAACATCTCAGAATCATCTGCACTTGTGGATGCATAGTTGTTTTGTTGCCTTCTGTTATTTTGATTCTTCAACCTGCAATCACGTTCAAAGTGTCCAGGTTTACCACAATTCTAGCATCCTTTACTATCATTACCTGAATCATTTCTTTGGAAATTTCTACGACATCATTGGCTCCCCCTACCTCAAAAGTATCCTCTTCCTCTGGCATAATTTTTTTGTTGACCTTGGTCTTGGTTATTGGTTTTGCAAAACACTACAAGCATCACTTCTCCGTGAACATTGTTGCACTATGACGTGACAGTTTGATCTCAGAAAAACATAGTTTTCCTGTATCAATAGTACACGGAATCGCTAGAAATTCTAGATCTGGAATACATGAGTATTGCTGAACACAATGCAAGTTACAATTTTTGAAACTGACTTGGTTTTTCTATGGGCCCCACCTTACGGGCACAAAACAGAGATCGAGATGGCTCCGAGACTTCGATCTGACAAAAACAAGTGACCCTAAAGGGATAACTTTTGAAAATATTTTGAGGTCTTCTACCTTCACACCCATTTTTGTAGCAAACCGAAGTCGTTTGTGAATCGCATTTTCTCTATGCCTTGCTATGTACACTTCACCATCGCCTTCTCCTCGAGCTCTCTACAGCCACACTGGCCCTGATACCATGTTACGAGGAAGGTAATAAGGAAGAGAGCTCACACACACACTCTCACAATCAAAGAGTAGCACACACTCATATTGAGGCAAGGAAGAGAATGAACTTCTTCTTCTTCTATTACATAAAAAGGAATGTACAAGAATCACTTAAAACAAGAATACAACAAGTGCAATACATAAAGACCAGTACATAAAGAAAGACATAATGTCCATGAATGAGCGAGCTGGCGAGAAACAAATGTGCCATCACTCTCGGTAGATAAATCTAATAAAGCTCAATGAAATCTCACTAACATATGTTGAGATATCAAGCTCAACATGTGATGATCTAGGATGACATGTACCAGTTTTTTGTTTCTCTAACATGTATAGTGGTCACACCCGTATATGTCAGGGGTACTCCATTGAGCTTTATTAGATTTATCTACCGAGAGTGATGGCACATTTGTTCCTTGCCAGCTCACTCATTCGCACACATTAGGTTTTTCCTTATGTACTGATCTTTATATATTGCACTTGTTGTATTCCGGTTTTTTAAGTCATTCTTGTACAATCCTTTTTATGTAATAGAAGAAGAAGAAGAAGATCATTCTTCCTTGCATCAATCTATGTGTCTGCTTGTCCTTGAGAGTGAGAGTGTGTGTGTGAGCTCTCTTTCTTATCTCCTTCCTCGTAACATGGTATCAGAGCCAGCATGGCTGTAGAGAGTTCGTGGAGAAGGCAACATTGAAGAGTATGCAGCAAGGCATGGAGAAAACGTGATTCACAAACCACCTCCATTTGCTACGAAAATCAGCGTGAAGGTAGAAGACCGCAAAATATTTTCGAGAGTTATCGCTTTAGGCTCACTGGTTTTGTCAGGTCAAAGTTTTGGAGGCCATCTCGACCTCGATTTTGAGCCTGTGACATCAGGCCCACAGAAATACCAAGTCAATTTTAGAAACTATAACTTGCGTTGTGTTCAACAACACTCAAATATTCTAGATACAGAATTTCAAGCGATTTCGTGTACTGTTGATACACGAAATTTGTGTTTTTTTGAGATCGAATCGTCACATCATAATGCGACAGTGTTCAAGCAGAAGTGCTGATTGCAGTGTTTTGCACTGTTGTGAATTGCTACAAAAATGGCAAACGCAGATGGAATGAGTGAGCTTATGAGCGATAAGTTGGACAAGAACAACTTCCATGCTTAAAGATTCAGAATGATGAATTTCCTGATGGGAAAAGGCTACTGGAAGTACATCGAAGGAGAGAATGAGGCTTGGAACAGTTTGGTCACATTGTATGACACCAATACAAAGGCACGGAAATTGCAACTCAAGAATGAGCTGCATACATTGGAGAAGAAGAGCATGTCGGTAAGTGACTACACATTGAAAATCAAAAGTATGTGAGTCACTTGCATCTATTGGTGTGAATGTAGATGATGATGATAAGGTGGAAGTGTGTCTTCGTGGAGATTTTCCATGGACTACTTGACTTCAAAGTTGCAGAAATGCAAAAGGTATGTGCAGCATGTCAATTTGGTAAACAATCAAGAGCATCATTTCCACATGATAAGCATGTAAGTGAGAATATACTAGAAGTAGTACATACGGATGTTTGGGGTCCAGCACAGACCACATCTATGGGTGGTTGTAGGTTTTATGTTACTTTCATTGATGACCATACACGCAAAGTATGGGTATATTTCATGAAAGAGACGAGGGATGTGTTCACTCACTTCGAGAATTTTAAAGCTATGGTGGAAAAGCAGACAGGGAAGTACATTCAGACATTAAGATCTGATGGAGGAGGTGAATACATGTCAAATGAGTTCAAAGTTTTCTAAAAATCATGGAATTCGGCGTCAGTTTTCATGGAGGTACACACCACAACAGAATGGCATTGCTGAATGCAAAAATAGACATATTGCAAAAATAACAAGAGCATTGATGGCTGAGAAGAATATGCCTCATTGTTATTGGGACATAGAACCTTTGCATACTGTTGTATACATCATGAACAAAACTCCGACTATTGTTGTACATCAAGTTACACCTGAAGAGAAGTTTACAAGGAAAAAGCCAAACTTATCACATCTGAAAGTTTTTTGCTGTATTGCATATGTACATGTCCGAGATGAATTGAGGACAAAGCTTGATCCAAAAGCAGAAAAGTGTGTCTTCATTGGATACTCCCTTGAGCAAAAGGGATATAAATGTTATAACCCACTCACAACATAGGTAAAGGTGAGTAAAGATATGGTATTTGATGAAATATCAAGTTTCTATGCACATGCCAAAGAAGGACTAATTCTTGAACCAAATGACAAAGAAAATGCTAAAAAATCAAGTGCAAAATCTCAAGTTTTGAGTGGACTGGATGCATCACCAAGCAATAGTTCCAAATCAAATCCATGGAGTGGAAGATTACATGGAAATGTATTGATTATACATCATGAAAAATAGATAAACTCGCAACGTATGTAATTCTCACCATATTGACGTGAGCTCAGAACCTTTGTGATCTGCACTTTTAATACGTAAGCTATAAATCAGAGAAAAACGTTTTTTCATACATTCCAGATTTAGAGAGAGAAGAACTCAACAGTCATTTTGGGTTCAACTCCGACTACATGTATTGCGCCTAATGCTGATTTCTGTGTTGCAAATAGCTCCTTGATCTGAGTACATATTTCAATTCATCTCTCTGAAGAATTCACAGTCAAGTCACCAGTTCGTGTTGATAATCCAGCTTGAGAATATCGACTGCTTGCAGCTATAGAATCTGTTAATCATCCAATTAAAACCTCTCTTATTCTGTAACTCATCTGATATATCTTGTGTGATCACTTGTTATAGCACTCACAATTTCTCAACAGTTCATATGTGGCGCAGACATTGATGGAAACTTATCAACTGCAGTGACAGCTTCCATGGGAGTGGCCCATCAACGATCCTTTGTCTATCTCTAAGTTCTAGCTCACATCACACATGGAAGCTATTGTGGTCTGATTCGATCATCCAATATTTTTTATGTGACTGATTGCAATCTATTTGTGTGTTCGTGCAATAGGGAAGATCCGTGAATCATTTCTCATTTTTACGTCCCTTGCTCCGTTGATCTTAGGGGGTTCTTAAGTCAGCTGTTCCTCCGTTCCTTTATTACAACAGTATTGTCGAATTTCTTTCAACATACTCTAATAGAATATGCAGAAGATGTGTGTAACACTATCGCAAGAATAAGGATCGCATCAAAGTCTGATAGGCATTAAAATCGAGTCTTAAGAGCTGTGTTCTTATTCTGTAACTCCTCTGATATATCTTGTGTGATCACTTGTTATACCATTCACAATTTCTCAACAGTACAATAGTTGATTTACTCCTTGATAGACTTATTGATGTGAGCACATTCACTCTCGCATAATTCTTTAGGTTGCTCATTACTATTCATTAATCCATTTTTTGGGGGAGGCTGTTTATTTTTCCTAGAAGCCGACACTTGGTTCATCCTTTCTTGAAACTTAGTGGTGCTTGCACTATTCTAGCTCCATTTTCATACTAGTCAGTTCTCTATCATCATGGCATTAGAAATCTTAGGCACATCTAGTCGATTTGGGTGTAGCGCTAGTGTTCCAAAGAGGAGCTATAACATGCAATGTAGAGAACATTTTGTGATCCAAAAAGTTGATGGCACAAAATTTGCTCTATGGAAGAATCAGATTAAAGATGTATTGATTCAGAGGAGACAGTCACTACAACATATCAGGGGCATACCGACGTTGCCCATACCGACGGTCACGCCTCGGCGTTGGTATGACCGTTGAAAATGCTTGAAAAACAATGGATGCAATACCGATGGTCATTTAATCATCGGTATATAGGCGTCAGTATGAGCGCCGGTATAGGCGTTGGTACTTTACTGTAAATTACCGACGCTTATACCAACGCTTATACCGACGCTCATACCGATGCTTATACCGAGGCAACGTTTCAACCGGGCCCGAGAGAAAAAATTCGACATTTGCTTGCATTTTGAACCAAAGTTTCCTATTGTCGAGTTTGCACGCGCGAACTACATTCTGCGCCTATTGTGTACACACATCTCTCTCTTTCTCACTCTTTCTCTCTCTCTCTCTCTCTCTCTCTCTCTCTCTCTCTCTCTCTCTCTCTCTCTCTCTCTCTCTCTCTCTCTCTCTCTCTCTCTCTCTCTCTACATCTCTGTTTCTTTAGATCTTTGTGTTTTCCCTTTTCTAATTTCCACTACAACATATCTGGGGTATACGGACGCTTGTACCGAGGAAAATGAACGGGCGCAATTTTGCCCCGACACCGGTGTAAGGATCGGTGTAGGCGTCGGAACCAAAGCGCCGGTATAAGCCTCGGTATAAGCGTCGGTATATGCGTCGGTATATGCATCGGTATAAGCGTTGGTATAAGCGTTGGTATAAGCGACGATATAAGCAATGGTATGCACCTGGGCAGAATAGTCGGTATAAGCATCGGTATCTGCCTGTGGATACCGACGCTTATACCGTCGCCTATACCGACAACCATATCTGCAAAATTTTTTTTGGCAAAGTATGTTGTCTCTTGCTACAGCAACATTCCCATGCTTCTGTGTAGCAAAAGACAATACACTCTGCCCAAGAAAAACCGGAGAACATGTGACATGTATGACAGGCAACAGAAACATGATTTGTTAAAGCAAAACATACTGTCAAATACAAAAGACATGGGAGAAATCAATCATGAACCATGTACAAAGAAATGAGACACATTGACATGATATTTATAAACAACAATCAGAACACATGTATATGTGTGTAGGCCTATGTATATACATGTGTATGTGTATGTGTATATGTATTATGTGTGTATATTTGTATATGTGTAAATATTTGTATGAATTTTTAAAAACCCTAGAACCCTAGTCCTAATGACCTAGACCTAAAACATGTGTATGTGTGTATTTTTGTGTATATATATGTGTATGTGAATATATATATATATATATATATATATATATATATATATATATATATATATATATATATATATATATATATATATATATATATATATATATATATATATATATATATATATATATATATACATATATATATATATATATATATATATATATATATATATATATATATATATATATACATATATATATATATATACATATATATGTGTATGTGTGTGTATGCATATGTGTATCTATGTAAAAACCCTAAAACCCTAATCCTCAAGACCTAGACCTAAAACATGTATATGTGTATGCATGTGTGTATATAAGTAAAAGCCAAAACCCCTAATCTTAAAACCCTAACCCTAAAACATGAATATGCGTGTATGTATATGTCACATGTGTGTATGTATGTATGCATGTGTGTATATATCTATGTGTGTGTGTGTATGTATGAATCTATGTATGTGTGTGTGTGTGTCTTTGTGTGTGTGTGTATGTGTATATGTATTATGTGTTTATATGTTTATATGTGTGTATGCATGTGTGTATATATGTAAAAGCACAAAACCCTAATCCTAAAACCCTAACCCTAAAACATGCATATGTGTGTATGTATATTTGATGTGTGTGTATGTGTATGTATGTATGCATGTGTATATGTGTGCATGTGTGTATGTATTATATGTGTATATGTGTAAACATCAAAAACCCTAATCCTAAAACCCTAACCCTAAAACATGTATATGTGTGTATGTGTGTATGTATATGTGGTGTGTGTATGTATATGTTCATGTATGCATGTGTGTGTATACATATGTGAATGTGTATATATATGTGCATGTGTATGTAATATGCATGTGTGTATGTATGTATGTGTGTGTACATGCATATGTGTGTGTATGTATGTATGCATATGCATGTGTGTATGCACATATGTGCGTGTATAAATATGTGAGTGTGTATTTATATGTGTGTGTGTGTATGTAGTATGCATCTATGTATGTATGTATGTGTGTGTACAATCAAATATGTGTGTATGTATCTCTCTCTTTCTTTTATCTCTCTCTTTCTCTCACTCTATATCAATTGAAAACAAAACAATCACTTACATCCATGTAATTGTTTGGAGCGTTGTCGTCAAAGTCCACTTAATGTTTTCCTTCGTCGAATTCCAAAGAACTGATGCCAAAAATCTCTTGCAAAACAAAAGAAAAGAGAAATTCATAAACCCTAATCCTAAAACCCTAACCCTAAAACATGTATATGTGTGTATGTGTGTATGTGTGTATGTATATGTGATGTGTGTGTATTTGTATGTGCATGTATTCATGTGCATGTATTCATGTGTCTGTATACATATGTGAGTGTGTATACATATGTGAGTGTGTATATATATGTGTGTGTGCATGTAATATGCATGTGTGTATGTATGTATGTGTGTGTGTACATGCATATGTGTGTGTATGTATGTATGCATATGCATGTGTGTATGCACATATGTGTGTGTATACATATGTGAGTGTGTATGTAATATGCATGTGTTTATGTATGTATGTGTGTGTACATGCAAATATGTGTGTATGTATGTATGCATATGCATGTGTGTATGTATACATGTGTGTGTACATGTGTGTATGTATATGTGTGTATACATGTATGTATGTATGAGTATGAGAATGAATATGTGTGTGTATGTATATGCATGTGTGTATCTAATATGCATGTGTATGTAATATGCATGTTTGTATGTAATATGCATGTATGTATGTATATGTGTGCATGCATGTGAGTATGTAATATGTATGTGTATGTATATGCATGTGTGTATGTAATATGTATGTGAGTGTGTATGTAATATGCATGTGTGCATGTAATATGTATCTGAGTATGTGTATGCATATGTGTGTGTATGTATGTATGCATCTGTCTCTCTATCTCATTCTCTTTCTATTTCATCTCTCTCTCTTTCATCTCTCTCTCTCTTTCACTCTCTCTCTATCTTTCTCTTTCATCTCTCTCTCTCTCTCTCTCTCTCTCTCTCTCTCTCTCTCTCTCTCTCTCTCTCTCTCTCTCTCTCTCTCTCTCTCTCTCTCTCTCTCTCTCTATGTTTCTCTAGATCTCTCTCTTTCTTTCATCTCTCTCTCAATCTCACTCTATATCAATCGAAAACAAAATAATCACTTACATTGATGTAATTGTTTGGATCGTTGTCCTCAAGGTCCACTTAATGTTGCCCTTCCTCGAATTCCAAAGATTTGATGCCAAAAAGCTCCTGCAAAGCTAAAGAGAAGAGAAATTAGAAAAGGGAAAACACAAAGAAAGAGAAAGGGTGCTACAGTATGTGCAATTCTTACAAAAATTTCAGATCTAGAGAAATAGAGATGTAGAGAAAGAGAGAGAGAGAGAGAAAGAGAGAGAAAGAGTGAGAAAGAGAGAGATGTGTGTACATAATAGGCGCAGAATGTAGTTCGCAGGCGCAAACTCGATAGTAGCAAACTTTGGTTCAAAATGCAAGCAAATGTCAAATTTTTGCTCTCGGGCCCGGTTAAAACATTGCCTCGGTATGAGCGACGGTATGAGGGTCGGTATAAGCGTCGGTTATTTACAGTAAAGTACCAACGCCTATACCGGCGCTCATACCGAGGCCGTTATACCGACGATTAAATGACCGTCGGTATTGCATCCGTGGTTTCTCAAGCATTTTCAACGGTCATACCGACGCCGAGGCGTGACCGTCGGTATGGGCAACGTCGGTATGCCCTTGATATGTTGTAGTGTTCTCTTCTCTTTCGTTTTGCACGAGCTTTTTGGCATCAAATCTTTGGAATTCGATGAAGGGCAACATTAAGTGAACCTTGAGGACAATGCTCCAAACAATTACATCGATGTAAGTGATTGTTTTGTTTTCGATTGATATAGAGTGAGAGAGAGAGAGAGATGAAAGAAAGAGAGAGATCTAGAGAAACATAAAGAGAGAGAGAGAGAGGGAAAAAGAGATAGAAAGAGAAAGATAGAGAGAGAGTGAAAGAGAGAGATGAAAGAGAGAGAGAGAGAGATGGAATAGAAAGAGAATGAGATAGAGAGACAGATGCATACATACATACACACACACACATATGCATACACATACTCACATACATATTACATACACACATGCATATTACATACACACTCACATACATATTACATACACACGTGCATATACATACACATACATATTACATACTCACATGCATACACACATATACATACATACATGCATATTACATACAAACATGTATATTACATGCACACATGCATATTAGATACACACATGCATATACATACACACACATATTCATTCTCATACTCACATACATACATACATGTATACACACATATACATACACACATGTACACACACACATGTATACATATACACATGCATATGCATACATACATACACACATATTTGCATGTACACACACATACATACATAAACACATGCATATTACATACACACTCACTTATGTATACACACACATATGTGCATACACACATGCATATTACATACACACACACACACATATATACACACTCACATATGTATAGACACACATGCATACATGCACATACACATACACACACATCACATATACATACACACATATACATGTTTTAGGGTTAAGGTTTTAGGATTAGGGTTTATGAATTTCTCTTTTCTTTTGTTTTGCAGGAGATTTTTGGCATCACTTCTTTGGAATTCGACAAAGGAAAACATTAAGTGGACTTTGACGACAACGCTCCAAACAATTACATAGATGTAAGTGATTGTTTTGTTTTCAATTGATATAGAGTGAGATAGAGAGAGAGAGATGAAAGAAAGAGAGAGATACATACACACATATTTGATTGTACACACACATACATACATACACACATGCATATTACATACACACACACATTACATTGATGTAAGTGCTTGTTTTGTTCTTTTTTATAAATAGAGAGGGAGAGAGAGAGAGAGAGATGAATAAGAGAGAGAAAGAGAGAGAGAGAGAGATAATAAGAGAGAGATAGAAAGAGGGAGAGAGAGATGAAAGAGAGAGAGAGATAAAGAGGGAGATATAGATAGATAGAAAGAGAGAGACATAGAGATACATACACACACATTCATACATATTACATACACATATGCATATGCATATGCATACATACACACACACATACATGTTTTAGGTTTAGGCTTTTAGGACTAGGGTTTTTGACGTTTACACATATACGCACATAACACATACACACATGCATACATACATACACATACACAAACATCATATATACATACACACATATGCATGTTTTAGGCTTAGGGTTTTAGGATTAGGGTTTTTGGCTTTTACATATATCTTTTTCAATTTCTCTTTTGTTTTTTTTTTTGCACGAGCTTTTTGGCATCGATTCTTTGGAATTTGACAAGAGACGACATCGATTGGGCTTTGAAGACAACGATAAAAAGAATTACATCGATGTAAGTGATTGTTTTGTTCTTTTTTATAAATAGAGAGAGAGAGAGAAATAGAGAAAGAGAGAGAGTGAGAGAGAGAGAGAGAGACAGAGATGAAAGAGAGAGAGAGAGAATGAGAGAGAGAGAGGGAGAGAGGGGAGAGAGAGAGAGAGAGAGAGAGATGAAAGAGAGAGAGAATGAGAGAGAGAGAGAGAAAGAGAGAGAGAGAGAGAGAGAGAGAGAGAGAGAGAGAGAGAGAGAGAGAGAGAGAGAGAAAGAGAGAGATGAAAGAGAGAGAGAGAGAGAGAGAGAGAGAGAGATGAAAGAGAGAGAGAGAATAAGAGAGAGAGACAGAGATGAAAGAGAGAGATAATAAGAGAGAGACAGAAAGAGAGAGAGAGAGAGAGAGAGGGAGAGAGAGAGAAAGAGATGAAAGAGAGAGAGAGAGAGAGAGAGATAAAGAGAGAGATATAGATAGATAGAAAGAGAGAGACATAGAGGTACATACACACACATGCATACATATTTCATACACATATGCATATGCATATGCATACACACACACACACGCACATACATGTTTTAGGGTTAGGGTTTTAGGATTAGGGTTTTTGATGTTTACACATATACACACATAATACATACACAAATGCACACATATACACATGCATACATACATACACATACACGCACATCATATATACATACACACATATGCATGTTTTAGGGTTAGGGTTTTAGGATTAGGGTTTTGTGCTTTACATATATACACAAATGCATACAAACATATACACATATAAACACATAATACATATACACATACACACACATACACATACACACACACATACACATACACACACACAAAGACACACACACACATACATACATACATACATACATACATACATACACACACATAGATATATACACACATGCATACATTCATACACACATGTGACATATACATACACACATATGCATGTTTTAGGGTTAGGGTTTGAAGATTAGGGTTTTTGTCTTTTACTTATATACACACTTGATACACATATACACATTTTAGGTCTAGGTCTTCAGGATTAGGGTTTTAGGGTTTTTACATAGAGACACATATGCATATACACACATACACACACACACACATATATATATATATATTCACATACACATATATATACACAAAAATACACACATACACATGCTTTAGGTCTAGGTCATTAGGATTAGGGTTCTAGGGTTTTTAAAATTTCATACAAATATTTACACATATACAAATATACACACATAATACATATACACATGAACATGTATATACATAGGCATACACACATATACATGTGTTCTAGTTGTTGTTTATAAATATCATGTCAATGTGTCTCATTTCTTTGTACATGGTTCATGATTGATTTCTCCCATGTCTTTTGTATTTGACAGTATGTTTTGCTTTATCAAATCATGTTTCTGTTGCCTGTCATATATGTCACATGTACTCGGGTTTTTCTTGGGCAGAGTGTATTGTCTTTTGCTACACAGCAACATGGGAACGTTGCTGTAGCAAGAGACAACATACTCTGCCAAAAAAAATTTTGCAGATATGGTCGTCGGTATAGGTGACGGTATAAGCGTCGGTATCCCAAGGAAGATACCGATGCTTATACTGACTATTTTGCCCAGGGGCATGCCGTCGCTTATACCGACGCTTATACCGAGGCTTATGCCGGCGCTTTGGTTCCGACGCCTACACTAACCCTTACACCAACTTCGGGGCAAAATTGCGCCCGTTCATTTTCCTCGGTAGAAGCCTCGGTATACTCCCAATATGTTGTAGTGAGTGGAAGCTAGTAAATGGAACCTCAAAGAATCCTACTGATATGGATGATCATGGTTGGGATGAGTTGGATGAAATGATCAGGTCTACCATTCAATTGCACCTATAAAAAAATGTTTACTTTACAATATTGGACTTTGAAACTATAGAGGAGCTTTGCATGAAGATGTGCAATACTTATGAAAAAGAAACAGCATCAAATAAAGTATATCCAATGAGAAAGTTATATGACGTTCACGTGAAGGACATATTCTTACCAAGGAAATAATCAACAATGTGGCAAGCACAAGAACAAGGGAAAGAATGGTCAACAGAATAAGAGTAGAAGTAAATCAAGGAAGAAGGTTCTTGAATATCATTTTTTTCACAAGAAAGGATACATGAAGAAATATTGCTATGCATTTTTCATCCTGCACACTTTGTTTTCATGCCCTTTCTCCATAAAACCTTGGGACTGAAAAACATACACTTCTTCATGCAAGTTACCATTCAAAAATGCAATTTTAATGTCAAATTGATGTACATTCCAACCATGATGAACTGCAAGTGCACATATGCTATGAACAATTGGCCCTTCGCATATAGAAGCAAATTTCTCATCAAAATCAATGCCTCTTTCTTGCGCATAACCTTTTGCAATAAACCCAGACTTGTACCTATGAATTTTTCCATCATACTTACACTTTAACTTGTATACCAACTTAGTTCTAATGGCCTTCTTGCAATGACGCAAGTCACATAAAAACCAGAAACCATTCTTCATAAAAGCATCATATTATGATTGCATAGCAGTGATCCAATTTTCTAAATTTTGTGCTTCATCAAAGGAAACATGCTTATTCTTATCAGAAAAACTAGCGGTAGCCATAGCATAGCAATCTGATGCAAAAGAAGCACTATGAGAGCTTGAATGAGTACAATATGATAGAGGTGCATCTAATTTGTTATCAAGCAAAGTCTACACTAGCCATTTAGGCATAGTTTTTGCCTCCTTTATATAAGACCTCTCATCAACAAGTGCCTCATGTAGATTTTCATAAAAAATGGAATCATCTGCATCATCATGTGGAACCTACAAAGGCTGAGAAATTAACTCATTTGGACTAGCACTAGACTATCCACCGATAAAAAGAAGTAGCAAAGTGTCATACAGATCTTTGGAACTTATTGATGCCTCCTTAGTACATGAAAGTAATGGCTGAATTGCATCTTCCACAAAAACAACATCATAGCTAACCGAAATCCATTTAATCTATAGATGATACAGACGATTGATGTTGCTTTCAGAATGGTTTCCAGCAAAAATACATTTCACTACTTTATCATTCAATTTCTTGCATTGTTGTTCAGGCCCTAATGCATATGCCACACAACCAAAGACATGTAGATGAGCAATAGATGGCCTGCAACCATGCCAAGTGGCCATGACAAGGCTCATATGGAGTGATAGACTTCAATGCTTTAGTGGGACACTTGTTAATTACATATGCTACACACATCATAGCCTCAAGCTAGGAGCTATGTGGTAAAGCCTGACTCTTGACCATACACCTCACCATCTCCATGAGTGACCTACTCTTCCTTTTTGCAACTTCATTCTATTGAGATGTATATGACAATGTAAACTAATATTTTTTCCCTCATTTAGCTAGAAATGCATTAAGATCATAAGACATATATTTTGCCCCTTGACCAGAATGGAGGGTCCTATTTTACATGCTAATAGTTTTTTAGCCAAAATGAGAAACTATTTGAAGCACATGAATACAGATGCGACATGTATTGGTTGCAAAAGGACTGTGGAACATTGTGCAGGGTGTTGAACAATGTCCTATCACACCTATAACTCTTACAACTGCAGGTATAGAAGCTGATGTAGAAGGTGTCGAAGATGATTATATTCTGCATATTCTTTTTTGTGTTGCGGTTTTTGTTGCACCTACTGCAGAAAAAATTCGTTGGGATGGCAGAGATGGCTAGGCACATGCATTCATAGCCTTGTCTATCAAACGTGCCATTATTTCTCACATTCGCTCTTGCAGAAAAGCTAAGGATTCTTGGGATACACTTACCACATTGTACCAAGCTAGGAATGAGGCTCATGTTGCTTACCTTCGAAAAGAGTTGGAGAGTGAGCACATGAATGAAGGTGATTCTATGGACAATTTTCTAACAAAGATCAAAGACTAGAAGGAACAGTTGATTTCTATTGATGAGGTTATACCAGATAGATCACTTGTGTAGACCGTTATGAATGGTCTTCCTGATTCATATCAGAGTTTTGCTTCTACTCTTTGGTTGATGATTAAAGGCAATCCAAATATCTTGTCATTTGAGGAGTTAGTCTCTGTTCAGTTGCAAGAAGATCAGTCTAGGCAGAACAGGTCCATTATGCGAGTTGCAAATCAAGCTTTCCTGGCTAGTTAGAAGGGCAAAGGAAAATGGAGCTCTTCAACTAGTAAGCAAAAATCTGCTAATTCTACACAATCAAAGAGGAAGACAAAGATGAAAAGAAATCAGAAAAGAAGAAATTATTTTGCAAGTACTGTAAAGCAAATGATCATATCATAAAGAATTGTCCTAAACTAGCTGCAAAAGAGGCAAAGAAAAAAGAGGCAGGAATGGTTGTTGCAGAGGCCTCTACTCCAAAAACAGAGTCTGCTAATCTTGTGCAGGGAGAAGAATGGGTGTTTACTACTGTTTGCAATTTTGACCCATCTTCTCATGAGCACTGCATGTCTGCAGTAGACTCAGATGTTTGGTACTTTGACAGTGGGGTGACCAAACATATTACCTCGCATCGTAGTTTCTTCTCTTCACTCAAGTATGCCCCTACAGGGAATACTCTTACATGTGCCAAAAACTCCTCTTATCATGTTATGCGAGTTGATAAGATCATTTTGACTACTGCTGATGGTATTTCTTTCACTTTGTCAGATGCTTTATTTGTGCCAGGGATCAAGAAGAACCTGTTATCACTTTCTACATTAGCCAAGATTGACTTGGTTGTGAAATTTTCTCATGGCAGGTGTACAGTTGATGATCTATCAAATGGCGATGTGATTATTGCTTCTAGCATTTTATGTCATGAGCTGTATAAGCTCATAGACTATGAAAGATCTATGAATGATTCGGCATGTGCAATACTTGATTCTCAGGCTATGCCAGATGCAAAGCTTTGGCATGCACGCTTTGGTCATCTGAATTTTGCTAGTTTGCTACGCTTCTAAAATGGTGTCCTCTTTGCCCAAACTTGGGACACCTAGAAAACATGTTTGTGAAGGCTGTATTTTGGGCAAAATGCAGCGTTCATCCTTTCCAAAAGATGGTTCAATTTGGGCTACTAAGAAATTGCAGCTTGTACATAGTGATGTATGTGGTCCTATGCGGACACCTTCTTTTGGAAATTATATTTACTTTGTGACTTTCATCGATGATTTTCCCAGGCATGCATGGGTATATCCATTGAAGGCAAAGTCTAAAGTGTTCATGTGCTTTAAACAGTTTTTGGTTTTGGCTGAAAATCTGTCAGCATGTAAAATGGGCACCCTCCATTTTGATCGAGGGGGTGAATATATATCTTCTGATTTTAATGCATTTTAGGTTGAACATGGGATAAAACACCAATGTACAATGCCGTATACACCTCAACAGAATGGAGTTGCTGAACGAAAGAACAGTTCACTCATGGAGATGGCGAGGTGTATGGTCAAGAGTTAGGCTTTACCACATAGTTTCTCGCTTGAGGCTGTCATGTGTGCAGCATATGTACTGAACAGGTGTCCCACTAAAGCGCTGCAGTCTATCACTCCATATGAGGCTTGGCATGATCCCAAGCCATCTGTTGCTCATCTGTATGTTTTTGGTTGTTTAGCATATGTATTAGTGCCTGAACAACATCACAGAAAATTGGATGATAAAGTAGTCAAATGTATTTTTGTTGGGTACAGTTTTGAAAGTAAAGGCTATCATCTGTATCATCCATAGACTAAATGCATTTTGGCTAGCCGTGATGTTGTTTTAGTGGAAGATGTTATTCAGGCATTGCTCTCATGTACTGAGGAAACATCTGTTAGCTCCAAAGACATGTATGATACTTTACTGCCTCTTTTTACAAGTGGACAGTCTAGTGCTGGTCCCAATGAGGCAACGTCTCAGCCTTTGCAGGTTTCATGTGATGATGCACATTTCTGATGCACATTTACATGATGCACTAGTAGATGCACGAGCTGATATTGAGCAGGTAAAAACTATGCCAAAATGGCTAGTGCAGATTTTGTGGGATAGCAAATTAGATGCATCTTTGTCATATCGTACTCCTTCAGCCCCTCATAGTGACTCTTTTGCATCAAATTTCTATGCTATGGCTGCATCTAGTCTCTGTGATGCGAATGAGCCTGTTTCGTTTGATGAAGCACCAAATTCAAAAAATTAGATGGCTACTATGCAATCTGAATATGATGCTATAATGAAGAATGGTACTTGGTCTTTATGTGACTTGCCTCCTGGCAAGAAGGCCATTGGGACTAAGTGGGTATACAAGCTAAAGCGTAAGCTTGATGGTACAGGTGATAGGTATAAGGCTAGACTTGTTGCAGAGGGTTATGTAGAGGAAAGAGGCATTGATTTTGATGAGAGCTTTGCACCTACTTGCCAAATAACTACTGTTTGTAGCATATGTGCACTTGCGGCTCATCATGGTTGGAATGTATATCAGTTGGACATTAAAACACAATTTCTGAATGGTGACTTGCATGAAGAAGTGTATGTTTTTCAGCCGCGTGGCTTTGTGCAGAAAGGGCATGAAAACCACATGTGCAGGTTAAAGAAGGCATTATGTGGTTTAAAGCAAGCACCATGTGCTTGATATGAGAAGATACATGCCTATCTGATTGCACATGGTTTTGAGAATATTCCAACTGAAAGCACCTTATATGTTAAGGAGCTAATCATGTGCTTCTGATCACTGTTGTCTAGTTAACGACATGCTGCTCACTGGTCCTATTGAGAAGCATATTGCTGATTTTAAGGCTGATTTGCATGCCTCATTTGAGATGTCTGATTTGGGGCGTTTGCATCACTATTTTGGCATTCAGTTTATGCAAGTTGATGGTGGAATGGCTTTGTGTCAAACAAAACATATTGACACATTATTGCAGCATTTTGGCCTTGAAGATTGTAAGCCTAATGCCACTCCTATGGAGACAGGTTTATGATTGAGTCTTCATGATGCTGGAGATGCATTTGATGCTGTTCTCTATCAGCAGGCTCTTGGATGCTTGATTTACTTATGCATTACTCGGCTAGATATTCAGTTTGTTGTCTCACAGATGAGCAGGTTTATACATTGCCCAGGAGTCTAGCATTGGTAGGCAGTTAAGCGCATATTTTGCTACTTGAGTGGTACTCGACTACTTGGGTTGTTTTATCCCAAGGGGGGTCACTACCACCAAATTTGCATGCTTTTTTTTACTATGATTGGGTTGGTTGCTATGACACTAGTGTGTCTACTAGTGGCTTTTGCTTCATGCTTGGTAGCTCATGTATATCTTGGTTGAGCAAGAAGCAGCCTATTGTGGCCACTTCCAGTTGTGAGGCTGAGTATAGGGCAGCCTTCACAGCGACTATTGAGTGTGTGTGGCTCAGACACCTTATGGGTGATTTGGGTGTTGGTCAGTCTTCTGCCACCACCATCTTCACGGACAGTCAGAGCACATTGGAAATTGCGAGGAACCCTGTGTTCCATGCTCGCACTAAGCACATTGAGGTGCATTATCATTATGTCAAGGAGAGGTTCTCTGCTAGGGAGATCAGCTTAGCATATGTGCCCACGCAGGAGAACATTGCAGACCTTTTCATGAAGGCTCTGCCTAAGGAGAAGTTTGAAGCTTTTCGCAAAGCTTTGGGCTTACTTCCTTTTGTGGAGTGATTTCCACATAGCTTGGCACTTCCTTATACATGAGTGCCAGCTACTTGTTCACCGCATCACTCCCAAGGGGGATCTGTTGATATATTTAGGTAGTGATATGTGTGAACACTCTAGGACCATCGGGGCACTTTTTTCCCTCTTTAGGAGGTTTTTTCCCCCGGCTTGTATATACGCCTATTGCCCTAATGGGCTACTTATCTTTGTACATTCTCTAGTAATACATTTAGTATTGTGTGTTGTGCTCCAAGCTTCTTCTCCTTCCTTGTGTTGTTCACATGCTTCTGCAGACATCTATCTCCAACATGAGACAGAACACAATATTGGGTGTAATCTCCCCCCATGCACTGTGTTACGACAATCCATAGAGTGCATGTATTTATAGGAATTTTTTATTATGTCGAAATAGTGGTTGCATGAGAGCGGCTTCAAAAAGCATGCGTGAAAATAAAAGTTAGTAGATTTTGTAGAAAGCCTTTGCTTTTAATATCAAAAATTGTGGTCTACAATGACCATTATTCTAAACACTAATTTACAAACTATTTCTAAACATATTACCCTCTACGTGGATTTATTTACAAACTATATAAATTATAAATTGGATTATTGATGTCCGCCTTTTCACATCTTTCAGGCCCTCACCAACCTTCAACAGCTATATCAAAAACACCAAAAGACATTAATACATTAACAAATTAACACTCCAATAATTCCTTCTTCAACACATTACCTAATTCATAACACTGTCCATTCACTTATAGAGTTGTTCTTTCAAAGTTAAAGCTTGGGGGAGTAGATGCTTTTCAAATCTCCATTCAGAAAAAAGCGATTTGAATTTTCTTTTAAGGCCTAGAGACCTCTGTGACAAGCATTCCAAGCTCTTTCTTCTTTGCCTCCTTTGTAGTGAGTTTAGGAAAACTTTTGAGAACATGATTATTAGGCTTAGAGTACTAAAAAATGTTTTTATGCTTTCCTATGTTCTTGACATCTTTTTCTTCCTTCTTTGAGTGAGGAGCATTAGCATATTTCTGTTTTCTAGTAAATGAGCTTCATTTACCTTTGTGCTTCTAACTAGCTAAGAAATATTAATGTGCAACACATATAATTTATGTGTTCTACCTAGACTAATCTTCCTCTAGCAAAATAGAGACTAACTCCTTAAATGTTAGGTCATTTAAATTTCCGTTCATCATCAATCAAAGAGTAGGAGAAAAATTCTTATATGAATCTAGAAGACCACTAAGAAGAGTCTCAACAAGTGAACTACCTAGCAAAACTTCATCAGTAGATATCAATGGTTCTTTCAAATCTTTGATCCTTGTCAAAAAATTATCCATGGAATCTCCTTCATTAATATGATCAATTTGAGATTTTTTTAATGGAGGTAAGCAATAGGAGCCTCATTTCTTGCTTGTTATAATGTCTTAAGAGTATCTCAAGCATCTTTCGTTGTCTTCCAAGAGCAAGTATGAGAGATAATGGCACGTACCTATGCATCTCTACCATCCCAATGAAGTTGCTCTCCAGTATCTGCAGCACAAGCCACAAAAAGACCATGAAATTGAAGATTATGATCTTCACCACCATCTACATCACCTTCACTAACTTTAGTTACAAGTGAAGTAGGATGTTTTTCAACACCTTACACAATATTGCATAACCCTTTGCTATTGTTGGAACTCAAGGTCAAACACAAGCATGGAAGCACATCACAAAAATTGGACACACAAGAAGAGGGAGCAAGTAGAGAGCTCCAAGAAGTCCATGTCAAATTTTCAAAAGAATCTCGTACAAAAACAGTGATTTTGATCACTCAAACCATTTTAAATATCATTTCACCTTTTTATAACTCCATTTTGTTCAAGCCGAGGAGTCCTCAAGCTTGAGGAGTATTAGAAGTATCATCCTACCAATTTTCATAGTTTTTAGACTCCATTTGAGCCCTCAAATAAGCCCTAGAACCTAATTTTTAACTAGGCTAGACAGTAGGTCTGGACAGGGTCAAAACTACTCAAAAAACTATAAAAAGAGCTAGAGAGCTCATTTTTGGGGTCAGTTTCTTTGAGGTTAGTGGGTTAGAGAGTTCGCTTGTTAGAGATTTCAGCTTCGTAAGAGAGTTCCTTTGCAATAAAAAGTGTTCCATTGTTTTCCTCTATTTGCTCTTAGTGTGTGCATGTGTGTGTGTGTGTATATGTGTGCATGCTTTTCTACTTTCACTTATGCACTTGTGCCTTCACTCGCTCGTGGTCTTCCTACTAGTCCTCACGCCTCCACGGATCGACAAGTAAAGAAGGTTGTGCTTACGCTTGAGCTACACCAAATTTTGGTGTTGTTGCTAGGGAGAGAGCTTTGAGCACGAGCGTTGTGATGGTAAGATCTTCGATTTGCAACGTTGGAAGGTAAAAAAATAGTCATTTTCTGTTATTTTTCTAATTTTTCTTCTCCATCTTCATCATCACCATCTTCATCTTCATAGAATTTTCTCATTTTTAAGTGACCATTTTCACATCATTTCTCATGTGTGGGAGAGTAAGAAAGAGCTAGGAAGTGCTTGGGAGTGCATGCGCTTGTGTTTTTCACGATTTTCAGCACATTTACAGCACAGCACAAAAATTCAAAATTCTTGCCTAAAAACTCAAAAAATCGCGACTTTCTAAGAAAATCGCGATTCTGAGGAAAATTCAAATTTTTTCCACCTAAAAATTTTGAGAAAATTATAATTCTCTAACCTTAGAAAATTGTGATTCTCTGGAATTATGAATTTGGAGAAAATCGTGATTCTGAGGAAGAAACTCGCGATTCTTTGGAATCTAGAATTTTTTAGAAATTCACGATTCTCTGCAAGAAATTTGCGATTCTTTAAACTTGGACATTTTGGAGAATTTTGCGATTCTCTGGAAGAAAGTCACGATTCTCTACAAGAAATTCATGATTCTTTGGACTTGGGAATTTTGGAGAAATTCGCGATTCTCTGGAAGAAAGTCATGATTCTTTGGACTTAGCGCTTTTGAGAAAGTCGCGATTTCGTGGAACAAAGTTTCGATTTCCTAGCTTTGAGAAAGTCACGATTCTCGATTTCCTAGACTTAGTAGATTTTGAGAAAGTCGGAATTCTTTGGAGTTAATTTTGAGAGAATCACGATTCTCTTATAAAAAACACGACTTTTTGGCTACCTGATTCGCAAAAAATCATGATTCTTTGAGAGGTCTTGTTTGCTTGTTTTGACCCCCAAATGCCTGACTCGACATAACTTTCTCATATGAACTCTGTTTGTTGTGATTTTGAGCTCATTGGAGAGCCCCTTTCGAGTATAGATATAATATTTTGAAGTTGGCCCTCAACTGGGACTAGGAAACCAAGGGGACTCCAAAGGATTTTGAGCGATACGAAGGGGAATTTTGGGACTAGAAGACAAGTCTTATGAATCTGAAATCTAGTAGACACCTGGGCAAGGATAGACAAAGCATTAGATCTTCTGAGGCTAGTTTTAACCATACAGCTAAGTCTTGGGCACAACAACTAAGTGGTTATCCTTACGTACTAAGTTCAGACACAAGTGATTCAAAAATGTCTTTTAGCATGGGGAGACCTGCAGGTAGCTCAAGTACTGCCTATTTACAAACACGAGAAGGTCCCTATAAGACACAATTGGAGTATATTTGCACCAAACGATTAGGTGCTCACATCTACAAGGATGGCCTAAGGCAATCACTGGTCCAACTCAAAAATCTAGATCAATCCTTTGGACTTGAACACCCAATGGTCAAGTCTGAAGAGGGTTCATACATTGATAAGGAAGGAACCATGTATGTGTTCACTAACTTACCAGACAGGATAGATGAGTTTGGAAATATCATTCCACAAAACAAGATAGGAGACCTAGAGCAAGGAGAGCTAGGACGAGAACCCAAGACTCCCAGAGGTAAGTCAGTCTTGACTAGAGTAATCACTCCAGAGTGGATTCCTCAAGACAACAAAAACATAGAACTATATCAGAATAGAGAAACACAGGAAGCCTTTTGGAGATTCAAGCCAGATCAACCTAGCAAAATAGGTGGAGTCATAATCTACGAGTTCAAAGATCCCGAGAAACTTGGCAAGGTTGTCTATCTAGATCATGCATCCGAAAAAATTTTCTTAGTAAGAGAGCACGATAGGCATGCATACACTTGGCAAGGAGACTTGATTTTCCCTCCATTAAGATCTAATATCTGCCATGGACTCCAAGGAGTCGGATCATCCCACGCTCATGAAAACTAGAGGGAAAGAGCTAAAGAGAGACCTGAGATAAGCTTTGCACACAATGTGGGTAGAGAGAAATCAAGATTTGAGGGTGAAAGACATGAAAGAGAGAGACATCAAGCACATAGGCATCAAAGAGATGAACACGATTTTCCATTGCCTAGACCTCGAGAGTACCCAAGGACCCTTAGACCCTCTCAAGTGGTCAAGACAATGAAAAACTACTTTGATGGGTCAGGAGATCCCTATGATCATGCAGGTGAGTTCAAACAAGTGTTTAGAGTTGAACAAGTCGAGGGCTTGTTCACTTAGTTCGAGGCATTTGGTTTGACCCTCAAGGGTATCTTGTTAGCTGGGTTTCAGCCCTTGAACAATCACAACTATTAGAATATAGGTCAACTGCTAGAAGCATTCATTGTAGAGTTCTCCAAGAGTGGCATTAGGAATAATACATCATCCTTGATCCAGAGCTTCAAGCAAACACCCCACGAAATAGTGTGACTTGTAGGAAGAAGGTTCAGATAGTACTTAGAAAGGTGCCATGTTCTAGAGTTACCTACACGAGCCAAACAAGTGGCTTTGTTTTTAGATGGCTTACTAAGCACAAAGTTGACATCATATGTGTACTTGAAAGAGCCTAGATCCATAGAAGAGTGTGTGCGGATTGTTGGTGCATTTTGCCCAAGCCTACATGCTTGATATGCTTGATATTATCCTCATTTGTAAGTCACATGAGTAGTCATGTGAACACCTCTTGTAAAAGAGTACATTTTATCTCTTGTAAATGGAAAAAGAAAAAAGTAAAAGGATGGCTTACCTCATCCATGATGTAAAAGCAAATTCGTGGCTCCAACTACCAAAATCACGAATTTTTGAGCTGAGGGAATCTCTCCTAACTTTGGGGATCACTTTTAGGTGGAGCCATTCGAATTCGAATTCAAAACTCCCTCCAAGAATAGCTATAAAAGGAGCAAGAAGGAAGAGGCGATTAGCAAGCCTTGTACGTGACCACTTCATGTCATTTTGTAGAGATTGAAGAGCTTACTACATAGCTCTATCATTCTACTCCCATTGTGCAAAGATTCATTGCCAATGTGGTTGTAATCATATGTGAATCTATACATTTATTATCATCTACCTCTCTGTTTTGTTCTCTGCTATACTCACTCAGAGCAGTAACTTCAGAAGGTCATATCTCGAGTTTTACTGAACCTTTTTCAGTGTTTTAAAGTGCGTTGGATAGCTCTCACTGTCTAGTTTCTACCTATATATTTTCAAGGTCATTGGATTTATACTTTTGGAGATATCTGCATTTTACTGCTTACTGGTCTATCTCTGCAGAGCCCCGAGAATTGTGGGAATGTTCCAGAACTTGATGAAACTTGTTCTCAGTGCTCAGTCCATCATTTGAAGTGTTTTAACTTGGAATAGGAAGCTTGCTAAGTCTATTTGCTATGCCCAAAAGGAATTTTTCTAATTCCTTCCAGGTTGAGAGCACTGTTCATTTTTTCCAGCAGGTGTATGTCCAAAAATAGCAAGTTTTGGGAGCTAGTCATTTCGCAACTAGCCTTCTTGACTTAAACTTTTGGGATACATGTTCCAAAGTACTTGGCTGATATTTTGGTGGATTTAGGAAGCTCAAAGGGTCTACTAATCAACTCTGAAGTCTCAGTTGGCTGGTGTGAAGCTGGTTGTAGCGGCACCTACTCATCTTTGGATTGCATCCACCATCTCTCTTCACAGTGGTATCAGAGCATAGTCAAGCAACATGGGAGATGGATTTCCATCAACAATTGACAAATTGGATCGAAACAACTATCCGGCATGGTCTCTAAGGATGGAGGCTTACCTTCAAGGGAGGAATCTATATGGATTCATATCCGGAGATGAAGCAATGCCAACCATGAGGAACAAAGGGCAACCATCACATGAAGAAGTGGAAGGACTTTCGAATTGGTGTTCGAAGGATGCACTTGCAAGGTCCTATATTCTAAACTCAATCTCTGATTTTCTTTTACCTCATGTCAAGGGATGCAAGACATCAAGAGAAACCTGGAATGCACTTGCTTCTTTCTTCTCTTCCAACACTCGAGCAAGGAAGAACCAATTGTGGATGGAGTTCACAACAATGAAGAAAAGCCCGAAGCAAAATGTGACTGATTATGTCACAAAGATGAAGGAGATTTCCGACCAACTTGGAAGCATTGGAGAGGTAATTGAAGAGGAGCAAATCATCAGACAAATCATGAATGGAATCAAAGCAGACGACAAGTGGGAGTCATTCACAACAGCCATGGATTTATACATGGATATGCATGTACCCGACCTCAACACACTCATGGGCCAACTCTTCACTCATGAAGCAAAGATTAGCAAAGGTGGTGAGTCCTCAAGAGGTAATCAAACTTCTGCCTTATATTCTGATAAAGCTAAGGTCAAGGACAAGTCAAAGAATAGGAAGAATGAAGATGAAGGAAGCTCTTTCCAAGCAAACTTTGCAGGTAGAGGAAGAGCTAGAGGAAGAGGCAGAGGTGGAAAGCAAGGCAGGGGGAGATTCCAATCATCTCAACCTTGCAACATATGTGGCTTATCTAACCATACTACTGAAGAATGTTTCAGGAACCCGAGGAACTCAAGAGGAAGAGGATTCAATAGAGGTGGCTATGGATCAAATAGAGGCAGGTACAATGGAGGCTACAACAACAACTACTACAACAACAATTACAACAACAACAACAACTATCAAAGTGGCCATAGAGGAAGAAGAGATTACAATAACTATGCAGAGGACCAAAGTCAAGAAGATTCATTATTGATTATGAATCTATCAACGAAGAAGGGTAAGGATGATGATCACATATTTTACATTGATTCGGGATGCTCGAACCATGTAGCAGGAAATGTGGCTTTACTTTCTGATTTGGAAGATCCTCATAACAAGCATGAAGTGCAGACAGGAGATGACACAAAGCACTCAGTGGAGAAGATAGGTAATGTGAAGACATCAGATGGGAATATGAACCTCTTAAGCAAAGTCTTGTATGTCCCTACAATTACCAAAAATTTAATAAGTGTTGGACAGATTGTTGAAAAAGGATTGCAGGTTAGATTCAATCGATTTGGAGCATATGTTGAAGACCCAAGGCAAGGCTTTCGAAGGATTGCCAAAGGAGAAAAGACAGGAAGGCTTTTCACTTTTGAAGTGGAAGATACAAAGAACATAGCTTTGTTTAGCTATGGATCTCAAACTCTAACAGAGTTGGAGATATGGCACAAAAGGCTTGCTCACATTGGTGAGAGGACACTCAAACAGATTTGCAGGGACCAAAGTGTACTTGGTTTGCCTAATATCACAAGGCAACACATGATTTATAAGTGTGAAGCTTGTCAACTCGGCAAGGCTCATAGACAACCTTTCAATAAGAAAGGATATATGTATCAAAATCCTTTGGATCTAGTGCACACGGATGTGTGGGGTCCAAGTAAGGAGCCATCTATATCAGGCTCAAGATATTATGTGTCTTTCATAGATGATTGTAGCAGGTGGACCATTCTGTTTTTCATGAAGCACAAGGATGAAGTGTTTAATTGCTTTAAGAAGTATATTGCTCTTGTTGAAAATCAAACAGGTAGGACTTTGAAAAGACTCAGATCAGATGGTGGAGGAGAATACTTCTCTTCTGAATTTGATGCCTTCTTGCATGAAAGAGGCATTAAAAGGGAAGTCACTACAAGGTATACACCTGAACTCAATGGTGTAGCAGAGAGGAGGAATAGAGCTATCGTCGAAGCTGCAAGGTCCATGCTCAACGAAAAGGGATTGCCGAACTACCTATGGGTAGAGGCTGTGTCGACAGCCACATATCTCATAAATAGACTTCCATCTAAGTCACTAGATGGAACCACTCCATATGAAGTGTGGAATGGAAGAAGACCTAGTCTAGAGCATTGTAAAATCTTTGGATGCTTAGCCTATGCTCACATTCCTTCTCAAGTAAGAGGGAAATTGGATCCCAAGGCAGAGAAGTGTGTATTCATTGGTTATGATCAAAACCAAAAAGGATATAGATTGTACAATCCAACCAATAAAGGATTTTCTGTGAGTAGAGATGTAATTTTTGATGAAAACAAATCATGGTTTGATGATGACAGGAAAGTGAAGCTGCCATATGACTTGGATGAAGATTTTCCATCACTTCAACCAAAGGAGCCAAAGCAGATTGAAGAAAGTGATTCGGAGATTGACCTAGAAGACTTGGAAAGACTAAAGCTATGGAAGAACAAAGGTAAAGCAAAGATGCAGGATGCTACATATGGACCCGACAGCTCACATCAACCACTTAGAAGGTCTTCGAGGGAGAAGAAGAAACCAGAGAGGTTTGGTTATGATACTTCTTTGGTCACCAAGCACTCAATCTACATTGCAAAGGATTCAACCAATGAAGAACCTACCACATTTGAAGAAGCACAAAGCAAGAAAGCTTGGAGAGATGCAATGGATGAAGAAATGGAAGCCTTGAAGGAGAATGACACTTGGGAGCTTGTACCTAACAAGCCATCTATGAAGATAATCGGATCTCGATGGATATACAAAATCAAGAAGAATCCAGATGGAAGTATAAATAGACACAAAGCAAGGTTAGTTGCTAAAGGGTTTGCTCAAACCCATGGTATTGATTATGAGGAGACTTTCTCTCCTGTTGCAAAAATGCCTACAATTAGGGTTCTCATTAGTCTTGCTGCATCTAGAAATTGGAATCTTTATCAACTTGATGTAAAGAATGCTTTCTTGAATGGATGGATTTCTGAGGAAGTGTATATGGCACAACCTCCTGGATATGAGGATGCACATCATCCTAACTATGTATGCAAACTAAAGAAAGCTTTGTATGGATTGAAGCAAGCTCCAAGAGCTTGGAATTTCAGATTGGTTACTTATTTGCAGGACCAAGGATTCAAAGCTAGCAAGGCGGATACCTCTTTGTTCATAAAGAGGAATGGATCTGAAGTGATCTATTTATGTGTGTATGTTGATGATATTATTATCACAGGCAATGATCTTGAAGGAATCAAACAGGTAAAGAGTCAAATGAAGGAGGAGTTCAAGATAAGTGACCTCGGACCACTCACTTATTTTCTTGGATTGGAGTTGATCTACACAGATTCAGGTATATACATCACACAAAGGAAGTATGTCCATGACATGCTCGTCAAGTTCAAGATGGAAAATACCAAGTGTGCAGGTACACCTATGGAGCAAAATCATAAGCTTAGTGCTTATGAAGGAGAGCCAATTGAAGACATCACAAGCTATCAAAGCTTGGTTGGAAGTTTGAACTATGCAACACTCACAAGGGTGGATATATGCTATAGTGTTAGCATATTGAGTCAGTTTATGCATAAGCCGAGAAGACCACATATGGAAGCGGCCAAGCGAGTCCTCAAGTACCTAAAGGGGACCATGAATGAAGGTTTGTTCTATTCATATACTTCAGATATTGAGCTAAAGGTCTACTCAGATGCAGATTGGGCCGGATCTAAAGATGATAGAAGAAGCACATCAGGGTATATATCATTTGCAGGTTCAAAAATCATTTCTTGGTCATCGAAGAAGCAACCAACCGTGGCATTATCTTCTACTGAAGCAGAATATAGAGGTTTGGCTAATGCAACTCAAGAAATCATGTGGTTAAAATCTTTGTACACAGATCTTGGACTTCATTCTTCAACACCTCACATTTTTGGTGACAACACAAGCTCACTACATCTAGCAGCTAATCCGGTATACCATGCTAGAACCAAGCATATTGAAGTCCACTACCATTATGTAAGGGAGAAGCTATTGAGCAAGGATATTCAACTATCCTATGTCTCTACAGATATGCAATGTGCAGACATGTTGACGAAAGCTCTTGATGGTACGAAGTTAAGTAGATTCAAGTTGATGATTGGCTTGCAGGAAATCAAGGACAATTGAAGACTTATTTGGAGGCCAAGCATGTTAGGCTTGAGGGGGAGCTGTTGGTGCATTTTGCCCAAGCCTACATGCTTGATATGCTTGATATTATCCTCATTTGTAAGTCACATGAGTAGTCATGTGAACACCTCTTGTAAAAGAGTACATTTTATCTCTTGTAAATGGAAAAAGAAAAAAGTAAAAGGATGGCTTACCTCATCCATGATGTAAAAGCAAATTCGTGGCTCCAACTACCAAAATCACGAATTTTTGAGCTGAGGGAATCTCTCCTAACTTTGGGGATCACTTTTAGGTGGAGCCATTCGAATTCGAATTCAAAACTCCCTCCAAGAATAGCTATAAAAGGAGCAAGAAGGAAGAGGCGATTAGCAAGCCTTGTACGTGACCACTTCATGTCATTTTGTAGAGATTGAAGAGCTTACTACATAGCTCTATCATTCTACTCCCATTGTGCAAAGATTCATTGCCAATGTGGTTGTAATCATATGTGAATCTATACATTTATTATCATCTACCTCTCTGTTTTGTTCTCTGCTATACTCACTCAGAGCAGTAACTTCAGAAGGTCATATCTCGAGTTTTACTGAACCTTTTTCAGTGTTTTAAAGTGCGTTGGATAGCTCTCACTGTCTAGTTTCTACCTATAAATTTTCAAGGTCATTGGATTTATACTTTTGGAGATATCTGCATTTTACTGCTTACTGGTCTATCTCTGCAGAGCCCCGAGAATTGTGGGAATGTTCCAGAACTTGATGAAACTTGTTCTCAGTGCTCAGTCCATCATTTGAAGTGTTTTAACTTGGAATAGGAAGCTTGCTAAGTCTATTTGCTATGCCCAAAAGGAATTTTTCTAATTCCTTCCAGGTTGAGAGCACTGTTCATTTTTTCCAGTAGGTGTATGTCCAAAAATAGCAAGTTTTGGGAGCTAGTCATTTCGCAACTAGCCTGTCTTGACTTAAACTTTTGGGATACATGTTCCAAAGTACTTGGCTGATATTTTGGTGGATTTAGGAAGCTCAAAGGGTCTACTAATCAACTCTGAAGTCTCAGTTGGCTGGTGTGAAGCTGGTTGTAGCGGCACCTACTCATCTTTGGATTGCATCCACCATCTCTCTTCACACGGATGTGCATTGACATAGAAGACAACTTGGGTGAGGAGTTAGAATTGTCCAAACTCTATAGGGATTTTGACAGTTCTACTAGTCATACCTCCAGAACCTCCACTTCGATAGATGAGATAGATGAACAAGTTGCCAATAAGCTAGGAGTTCAAAATAGACAAAGACCAAGGTTCACCTCATTCAAGGGATGTTGTACTTGTGGAGTCCATCACATGGCTAATGTATGCCCATTGAAAAACCAAAACATGAGGGAAAAAAATGCTCTATATTGCACTATTGAGAGAAAATACACAAACCATATGGCTCAAGATTTTCCATACAATAGGTAGGCTATTAGATAGAATTATCGGCAACCTTACCCATCGAGTAGGTATCAGAACCAATAACAAAAGCTATATTATAGACCACAACAGTAACATGAGGCACTATATAGGCCACAACCAATCCTAGGAAACGAACCACCAGCTCCTAACAATGTGATTCTAGTTAAGTATGCAATGGCAGAGGAAAAACCTAATAGAGCATTAGTGCCAATGACCCCTTTAGTCTTAGAAAATGACCCTCATGCCCAGAGCTCTGACTAGACCCATGAAGATAGTCCACCAGCTTATTACATAGAGTCACCGGAGAATATTGAGATTTACTCGTATCAATATGAGGCATCACCTATGGAACGAAATTGGGAGCCAAAATACTCCAATGTTATGTATACAAATCCAAACCCCAGGCCTCAGTGGAGACAAGTAAGACCACAAGTCCCTAGAGGACCATGTTTAAGATGTTAGGGTGACCATTTCATTCCTGAATGTCCCTACCAACGATCTTCGGGTCATGGACAGGCCATCACAATACAAGCCTTTTGTCCGGTGTGTGGCAAAGACCATCTCTCGAGAGATTGTCCAAGGAACCCCTCTAGACACCCAAGGTTACACCCATTAATGTGGTAGGATTAGTGGTGGATTCAAATCCAAACAGCATGAACATGGCCCCTGTACAAGCAGTTACTAGGGCACAAGCTTTACAATAGGCTAAATCAATCGAACAATCAGACTCAAGTGAATCAGGAGAGCCTAGTAAGAGGAAAATAAGGACATGGAAGGATAATAGAGAGAAAGCCAATCACAAGTGGAATAGAAAGCTATCTGAACTAGAAGAAAGCCTTAAAGATGCAAAAAGCAAAATAGAAGATATGGCCTCGCAAAATCCCTCACATGTCCAAACTCCATCCACACCATCTCATCCCACCCCACCACCCAATGTAAATAGATCACAACCAAGGTCTGTTCTTGCAGATTCAACCCTAGAAGGCTTGGACATGATGTTCAAGGCCTACCAGGCTCAACTTTAAGAAGGGCCAACAGTTGCAAACCTACACAAGAGTTACCCTAGAGCAAATTTAGAGATTGAACGAACCAAGATGTGCATGAAAATGGTAGAACTAGCTTAGGCTATGCTCAAGACCACTCAATCGTTCAATCAGACAAACTCTATCAAACCGGATTTGCAGTTCCCGGGATTATTAGAAAGATTAGAGCAGTCGGTAACCAAGCCGTAGGTTTCTTTACCTCCACAGGCTCAACCAATTTTTGAAAGAGAAAACTCACGACCATGTTCCTGATTCCATGGATGATGGAACACCTCTTTCAATTCAACAGTACTCTCAAGAGTGCTTGTGGGAAATACAAGAAGAGAAATGGGCCAAGGAGAAGGGTAATCCCCCTCCTATTCCTGAAATTGATGACCTTCATGATCAATTTCCCCAAGGCATTCCATCTATTTACACAGATCAAGCAGAGCAACAAGAAGATGAAAGATTAGATTTTGAAATTAACTCTTTAGAAGAGCTGCCACAATTCACAGGCCCATGGGAATCTGAATCTCTCCATATTAGAGCTCCCACAATATTGGTAAGAAATGAAGACTGAGTGGTTCCAAGGAACACTGATGTCATGAAGAACACTAAGTTTCAATGTCATCTCATCGTAGAAGAGTTTCTCAAACTAATAGAATTGAAGGGAGTAGATCCGAAAATATATTCTCATACAATCCCCATGATAGCTGATGCGAAGCCCACCAAACAGAAGCCCTACACATATAATGACACTTATGCATCCAAAATCAAAGAAGAAATTGACAGGTTGATTGAAGCTAGATTTATCTATGAGATTGAGCATACTGAATGGGTGTCCCCCATTGTAGTAGTGGCAAAGAAGAATGGAAAGTTACGAATCTGTATTAACCTTATAAAAGTTAATGCCGCTACAATAAGAGATAGCTATCCGCTTCCAATCCACAGAATGGGGAATCTTTGCATTTCTTGTGATGCCATTTGGTCTCACCAATGCACCTGCAAGATTCCAAAGGCTCATGTGTCATGTCTTCAAAGAGTTCTTGTGAAAGAGCTTAGAAGTATATGTCGACGATTTATGTGCTCATTCCCAAGAAAGAAGATACCACATCCCTGAGCTCAGACAAATCTTCAACGTGTAGAGAATATCGAGTGTGTCTGAACCCACAAAAGTGTCTGTTCATGGTACGTCAAGGTAAAATATTAGGTCATATTGTTTCTAAGAATGGAATATCAACAAATGAGGACAAGGTAAGATCCATAGCAGAGATGCCAAGGCCAAGGAATGTTAAGGAGGTCCAAGCCTTTATGGGCCATTGTGGATATTATCACAGGTTTATTCACATGTATGCAATCATAGCTAAACCTCTTTATGCTCTATTGAAAAATTTTGAGTGGAATGATGAATGCAAAAATTCCTTCAATGAGTTGAAGAGAAGTTTGTGCACAACACCAATACAGACCACTCTTGATTGGAATAAACCATTCCATGTCCATGTAGATGCATCCAATCATGCAATAGGATGTGTGCTAGCACAACCCACAGGTGAAGGAAATTTAGATTTGCCCATAGCATATGCTAGTAGAAAACTAAACACAGCTGAATGAAACTACACAACAACTGAAAGAGAAGGTTTAGGCATGATATAATCCGTGAAGAAGTTTAGACACTATCTATTGGCCAACAAGTTCAAGTTTCTCACTGATCATCAAGCATTATTATATTTGGTCAATAAACCTTGCAATATAGGAGGTTTACTAAGATGGTTCCTCTTACTAATGGAATACAATTTTGAAGTGGTGGTTAGAAATTAAGGTAGAACCCACCTCAAGGCCGACCACCTTTCTCGCATCACTTCAGGAGAGTCACTGCAAGGAGTGTCTGATCAACTACCTGATGCTTATTTGTTCAATTTAGAAGTTGTTCCTAAATGGGAAAATAAGTTGGTACCTGTCCTAACCCTCGGACTTGCGAATAAGAATGTGAAAACGAATCAAGAGGAAATTGTAAGATCACAAAACTATCAAATATTGGCAAGAAGTATGTAGAAACAAGATATGGAGGGTGTACTAGCTTGTTGTGTTGAGGATGATGAACATAGTAGTTGGTTGCAACAAGCTCATGAAGGATTGCTAGGAAATCACTATTCTAAACAACGAACATTACAAAATCTAAACCATTTAGGAGTGTATTGGCCTAGTATGTATATAGAAATACTTGAATGATTAAGAATTGCTCATTATGTCAAGAGAGACCCCTAGTGGAGCATGCCACTCTTTATCAAGTGTCATTAATTCCAGATTGGAGTGCTCCATTGGTAGAATTTATTAGATCAAGAACACTACCCAGTGAGGTTGGTCTATCAAGAAGATGAAGCATGAAGCAAGAGGCTCAAGACTATGCCTTAGTAGGAGACAACCTATACCAAAGATGCAAAGATGGTTACTTAAGATTGTGTGTTCACAAATCAAACTATTTGAAAATCTTAGAAACTGCACATGATGGTGTTGTAGGTGGACACTTCGGTCCTAATCAAGTAATTAAGATCATTCTAGTCTCAGGACTTTGGTGGCCCACTCTTCATATGGATGCACATACCTATGTGAAGAAATGTGACACATGCCAACGTGCACAATATATGGTTAGAAAAGACGAGATGCCTTTGAGACCAATGATGGGAGGATGTGCATTCTCAAAGTGGGGTATAGACTTATAGGTCCTATCAATCCCCCAGCTAGAAACTCCCATGTAGAGCACATTATTGTAGTCACAGATTATCTCACAAAGTGGGTGGAAGTAAAAGCCACGACAAAGAATGATGCTGAAATGACAACTAAGTTCTTATTTGAGAACGTGTTCACCAGATACGGATTACCAATAGAGTTAGTAAGTGATAAAGGCATGCACTTCTTGAATGAAGTCATTAAAAACCTTCTCCAAGAATTCTTGGTGATACATAAGAAGTCTCCGCCCTATCATCCACAAGCTAGCGGACAAGTTGAGAGCGCAAACAAGATCCTATGTAATGTCTTGACTAAATTGGTAAATAATAAATGCTCTGATTGGGACAGACAACTTCATCATGTTGTTTGGGCTTATCGAATTGCCTATAAAACAATACCCAATGCCACCCCATTTCAGATGGTCTTTTGGCCAGAATGTTGTGCTACCATTAGATTTCCTAATTCTAGCTTTAAAAGTAGCACAAGAGCATGAATGGAATGGACATGAGTGTTCCTCTAGGATCTTTGATCTAGAACGCTTAGGTGACATGAGGCTACGAGCAGTACCAGGCATCTATGATGCAAAGAAAAGACAAAAGGCATACTTCGATGCACACATCAAGGATAAATGATTGAAAGAGGGAGACCAGTGTTGGTTTATACACTCACACAGGATGCTCGTAAATTGGAAAAAAGAGGATATGGACCCAAGATCATCAATAGAATTTCCACTAGTGGTGCGGTTCAATTGGCCACTATAGAGGGTGATATCTTGCCAAACTATATTAGTGGTTGTCGAGTCAAGCTGTATCAAGAACCTCTTACAAAGGATATGCAAAGGAGACTCAACATTGCTAAGAAGCAAAAAGAAGAAGAGATAAGGGTTAGAAAAGAAGCACAGGCAGAGGCCAGAAAAGCACATTAGGAAAAATAAGTTAAGGCGATTAGGCCCAGATGTCAATCTTGAAGCCCCATGATATGACATGGCCATGTGCCAAACATAAGGTGCAATTGCTTCTCGAATAATTGACCGACATCCCTTTGTGACCTTGGAGGTAGGACACGGAGAGAATGTAATGCCTGTGAGAGCATTGATTGACTCAGGTGCAGCAACTAGTGTAGTTAGACTTTCATACTGCCAAGACTTGCAATTGAACATGAATGCCATATAAGCCTATCTCATAGGATTGGGAGGTGTGGAAACCCTTTGTTTGGGCAAGGTAGAGCTTCCCATCTATCTTCAAGATGTTCCAATGAGAGTCACAATGCTAGTGTGTCAAGATGAGGATCTTACAGCACCACTTGTCTTGGGTCAAGATTGGATCTATGACCATGCAATCAACTTAAACCTAAAAATTCAATTTCTTCAAGTTTGGGTACATGAAGAGTGCATTACATTAGAATTAGAGAATTGCATGCTTATAGATCTAGGTGTCACACATTCTCTTAGTTCTTCTAAGACTAATCTTATAAAAGAAGATGTTGTATGTGTCAAAAGCTCTATGATGTGGAAGGAGTCAATCATGGAAGAACAAGCTCAAAGGCGAGTGGATCTCTCTTCTTCTTCAAAGACTAATGCGGCCACAATAGTTCCACCACAAAGGCAAGCACAATAGGTCAAGACAACTGCCATATCAAATAGAAAGACATCATTTAACAAGAAAGTTGTTCTGGGCATGAAGCAGATCTGGGTAGAAAAAGGAGGACAACCACTAGCCTTGCCCCCACAATTCCCATCCAGGCAAGCCAACCAGGCTAGAAGACGAACAAAGAAACTAGGACAAGCTCAACCATAAGGTATCTGACAAGTTTGGGTGCCTAAGAAATTAGTTGCAGTTCAACAAGGACAATTACAATAGTATGGGTAACCAAGAAGCTCTTACATACACAACAACTTATGCTCTCCCACATGAGGAAAGTCTCAACAAAGAAGCCAAGGTGAGGCAAGGGTCAGAACCAAACACTGAGACCAAAAGGAGACCAAATCACCTCTTCAACAAGAGTTAAAAGACCAACAACAATGTTTGGTTATGCAAGCCAAAAGCCCTAGTAGCTCTCACAGAACCAAAGAACCAATGACGTGGGATACAGAATTTAAGAAACCATCTGAAGATGAAGAAGCCCAAGGTGATCTCTACGCAGCCAAACATGGTTCTCAAATGGATCCCTATAAGGAGGAATGATCAGTTGTCATCTCGAGGTCCAACGAACACCCCTACGTATAGCTTGCATCAACGTCCCCATTAGGGGAAAAAATGAATGCTATGACATAACACATGATCACACACCTAAGATTTTTTTACATTAGGTTTAAGAATAAGTTTCTATGCTTTTTCTCCATGATTATGTATTTGTACGCCAAGATCTATGTGTTTCTAAGATCTATGTGTTTCTAAGGGTGTATAGTATGTATGAATGCAAATATTTAGTGTGCATCTATCTGTGCACGTGTATGGGTTTGTAAGTGTATGTAGTATATGTGTGGGAATCTACAAGTGTAATTGACCAAGCCCAAAGGTGTACGTGAACAGGCCTACAAGTGTGTGCATCCAAGTGTATACATGTTTGTCATATGATATCTAGCTACGTACATGTGTAGCTAAACAAGTATTTATGTGTTTGCATATTTATGTATAATTCAATATGTATGTGCATGTATGCGTGAAGAGGTGCGTATCTACGTGTATATATGCGATTGTATCATGTATGCATATATCCAACCTGCACATATGTGTATATGTAGGTATGCATGTGTACACATATATATGTATGCAATTGGACATACGTGGATCATATGGTGTATAATAATATCGTACTTACTTTCATAAGTCCTAAAAAAATGAGGTAGCAATATAGTATAGAAATCAAGTAAGAATATGGTAACAATAATATACTACTTACTTTCCTAAGTCCTATACAAATCAAGTAACAATATGATATAGAAAACAGAATATATTTATTTCCATGAATAACTATTTTATTGATATTCTAGCGATTTAGCAATACACATACCAATCAAGCTGTCCTACTTACCTCTATCACCATGAAATATGAATTCATGGGAGAAAATGTAGTTTGGACAAGCATTATCAACAAATATAAAGTTAGTTCTTTCATACACATTGTGATGAGGCACAAATCTCACATATTGGTTAGTTGCGCATGTGGATACTTTTGTATTATATTAAAGAGACATTCTTTAAACCTTTATGCAATACAAGACGAAAATTATGGATACTTCGCAATAGTCTTTATATATATATATATATATATATATATATATATATATATATATATATATATATATATATATATATATGTGTGTATAAATCCACGCTCGTCACAAGCATTGATCCTATGCCCGTCCTTCATTGTACTTCCAATTAATTCAAGCGTTGAAGAACAGTAGATCGAACTTCCTTAAAAAAAAGGGGACATCGGCTTGAGGCTTGTTTTGGCTCTCTCTACATCTCTCTCTCCGTCGTTCTCTCTCTTCATGAAAAAAAAGAGACATTGAGTGGTTTATGTGTTTTTTTAAAGTAAATGGCATCCACTTGCCTTCTCTATAATCTTTGTCGGTCTTGGCATGCTTACGTGTAATCTCTGCCGCACACAGCTGCCACATCAGATTTTCAATAGTGTTTTTTAACTTGTGCTCCAGCCCTTTTTTTTTATAGAACAAGAAATTTAATATAAATGTAGGAAAAAACAAAATACAACAGGGATGACCATCTTCATCATATGTCAAATAGAGGCTTCCAAAAACTGTATCATGGAAAGCCTATCAGAGGAATACATAGCCAGCAGGGTGTCTTTCCATCTATTGGGTATTAACCCTTTTAAAACATAAAAGGGGCCAAAGTTCCTAGAATTGGAGTCTCTAATAGACTTTTTACAAAGCTCAAATAAGTTTTTAATGCCCCGATTACAAGGGTACAAAAAATCCTTACAGTTCTTGGAGAAAACTTGTTGGTTCCTGTTCTTCCATATGTGCCAAATAATGTGAGCTCTCAATATCTGCCACAAGACAATGTCCAGTCTTTTACTAACACCAAGAAGAATCTCCTTGTAGCCAAGAGGAGGGCGAGAGTTGACTGAACAATACTGATTAAGCAGTCTCCAGAATTTTTGGGCATTAACACAATTTATGAGTAAATGAGGGAGGTCCTCAATTTGGCCACAAAAAGAGCAATTTCCAGCACTTATATTAAACTTCAAAGATCTGCTATCAGTCCACAGATCTTGATGCATAATGAGCCAGAGAAGGTGAGCTTGTTTAGATGTAGAAGAAAAGGCCCAAATAGTTCTAAACCTATATTTCCACTCGTGGGGTTCCATTGAAGATTCCATCTGGCATTAAGCTTGTTGAGGATGCTTTTGACAGAGCAAAAAGAATTTTTGAAATTCCTATACATATCAGCAGCTACATCTTCCAACTCAATCTTCTTGTGATAATTGTACTTGCTCAGCTTGTCAAGCAGCTAGGATCTTTTGTCCAGGCATACCTGTTTACACGAAGTGGACAATCCATTAGTCATTTCAATGAGATTAGCACTTAGTACCTGATTGTTGTGGGAAAGAGAGCTCCAAGAATCAAACCCAGACTTCTTGCATTTGTTCATTCTGATGGAAAGATTAAGAGGGTTAGTGTTAGAAACCAACCAATCTAGATAGAACTTTGCAGGACAGAGGAGACATTGTTTTCAAAATAAATACGAACATTATATTTATCCTTGAGAGACATCCAAGCATTCTAGAAGGAGCAAATCAATTTACTTCCTTTGGGGGTAATTTGAATAGGAGAAGTGATAATATCCCAAAACTTTATGTGAAGTAATTCGATGCCGTGCACCACACTAGACTCTCCTTCTCGAGAGCTCCACGACGATATGCTCAAAGTAGAAAACCGAGCTCTGCTCGCCACACACAGTACTACGCACAGATGTTGTAGAATACGCAGAAAACGCAGTACACAGGGAGCACGAAGACAGACTTCTTAGGTTTTACAAATGCGGTCGAACTTACAGTCTGTGACTGACCAGGCCACTATATGTTTTATTAAAGAACATATACAAAGAAGTGTCCGGTGGCCATTTGGCCTTTCACATGGACACTAACGGTAACAATCTCCCACTAAAGGCCAATATGGCCAGAGTAACTATGGGAGAAAAAAGAAAGAATGATAAAGAATACCTGAGTGTAAGTATACAAACTATACCTCCCACCTGATGGGCATGTTACACAGTATACAAGTGACTGTGTAAGATCAAGAATCAAGTAACCCCCATCAAGTGACAACAGTGTCGAAAGCTATCCTGTGGTAGAGCTTTAGTCAAAGCATCTGCAGCATTATCTCGAGTGTGAACCTTCTCAAGAATAATGCTCTCAGTGGCTAAGCAATCTCTAATGAAGTGATACCTCACCTCAATGTGCTTGGTCTTTGCATGATAGACCGGATTCTTAGCCAAAGCAATGGCACTCTGACTATCACTGAGCAAGTGAGGTACATGCTGAGGCAAACCCATATCACAAGCAAGACGAGAAAGCCACAATGCTTCCTTACATGCCTCACTTGCTGCAACATACTCTGCTTCTGTGGTGGAAACAGCTGTACATTCTTGAAGACGAGATCTCCAAGAGATAGCACCTCCAGCAAAATGAAAAATGTACCCTGATGTAGACTTACGATTGTCTACACAACCAGCATAGTCAGAATCTGTGTAACCAATAATGGATGCTTTCCCTCTACCTAAGCATAGACACTTGTCCTTAGTGCCACTCAGATATCTCAAAATCATTTTGACCGCTTCCCAATGTTTCTTGCCAGGATTAGACATATATCTGCTCACAACTCCCACTGCAAATGCAATGTCTGGTCTCGTAGCTACCATAGCATACATGAGACTACCAACAGCAGACTGATAGGGAATTTTGGTCATGAATTCCTTTTCCTCATCTGATTTGGGGCAGTCATCCTTGCTCAATTTCACATATGTGGGTAAAGGTGTACTCAATGCCTTTCCACCCTGCATATTGAATCGATGAAGTACTTTGGATATGTACTCACTTTGAGACAAGTATATGCATCTTTTACTCCTATCACGAGTAATGCGCATGCCAAGAATATGTTTGGCATCCCCCAAATTCTTCATATCAAATGTCTGACTCAACTTCTTTTTGAGAATTGACAAATCATAAGAGGACTTCCCAGCAATCAACATATCATCGACGTAAAGTATCAAGCATATCAAGCTGCCATCAGAACATCTCTTTGTGTAGAGACAATGATCCTCATTGCTCCGAGAATAGCCTTGGGACTTCATAAAAGCATCAAACTTTTGGTACCATTGTCTAGGAGACTGTTTAAGTCCATACAAGCTCTTCTTGAGCTTACAAACTAGACTTTCCTTGCCAGGAACTACATAACCCTCTGGTTGTTCCATATAGATCTCATCTGTAAGATCTCCATGCAAGAAAGCTGTTTTCACATCCATTTGGACTAGCTCTAAGTCCTCCATTGCAACGAATCCAAGCAACATGCGCAAAGTAGTCATCTTGACCACTGGGGAGAAGATTTCCTCAAAATCAACACCATGTTGTTGCTTAAAACCCTTTGCAACAAGTCGTGCTTTATATTTTGGAGAAGCACTATCTGATGTGAATTTCAGCTTATATACCCATTTACATGGTAAAGCTTTCCTTCCCTTTGGCAAAGGTACTAAGTCCCAAGTACCATTCTTGTGAATAGAATCCAACTCACTCTTCATGGCACGCTCCCACTTGACATGATCCTCTGTCTGCATAGCCTCTTTGTAGCAAGAGGGCTCACCGGCATCTGTTAGCATAACAAAATCTAAACCTGGAACATATCTATCAGGTGGATATGAGACACGTGCAGAACGTCTCAATGGTTGCTGAACAGGAACATGTGCAGACTAATCTGAATGGACATTCTCTTGAACATCCCTATGTGCAGCATTTTTATGCATGCTAACCGGAGGACTAGTATCCTCAAACACCACTCTTCTCACTTCAACCTCCTTAATCGGCTGTTTATGCATCTTAGACTCATTAAAAATGACATCACTACTTCTGATCACTGACCGTGTTTCAGGATCCCATAAGCGATATCCAAATTGTCCTTCTCGACCATATCCAAGAAAAATGCATTTCTTTGACTTATGGTCCAACTTCTGTCTAAGATTCTTGGGTATATGAACATATGCTTCACACCCAAAAACTCGAAGATGATCATAATATGGTGGTTTCCCTGTCCATAACTCTTGTGCCACTTTCAGACCTTTGGCAGTACTAGGTGAAAGGTTAATCACATGAACTGCAGTCAATACTGCTTCTGCCCAAAAACCTTGTGAGAGGTTTGCATGATGCAACATAGAGACTACTCTATCTTGAATAGTTCTATTCATCCTCTCAGCTACACCATTCTGTACTGGGGTATAAGGAGCTGTAAACTCTCTACGAATCCCTCTACACTGACAGAAAAGGCTGAATTCATGTGAGGTATACTCACCCCCATTATCTGAACGTAAAGCCTTAAGCTTAGTTCCTTTTTCAGTCTCAACTGAAGCAAGCCATTTTCTGAAAGTAGGGAATACATCATCCTTCGATTTGATAGGATATACCCAGACTTTTCTAGTAGCATCATCTATGAAAGTAACAAAGTAAAGAGAACCACCTAAGGACCTAGTGGGCATAGGACCACACACATCTGTATGAACAAGATCTAAAGGCTGAATTGAAGAGTCAATGTGCATTTTATGCACATTTCTGGTTTGCTTTCCATATTGACAATGCTCACAAAATGAAAAATCAGAGAAAGATAACACAGGTAAGTAGCCAGAACGAGAAAGATTTTCCATTCCACTACGAGATATATGGCCCAAACGACCATGCCAAATACAAGCCATAGGCTGTTCAGTAACAGCTAACAAGTGTTCTTTCTGTGATACAAATAAAGGGTAAAGTGAGCCAACTTTCCTTCCTTTTGCAATAACCATATTGCCCTTTGATATACGAAAGGACTGAGCATAGAAGACCACCTTGTAACCAAGGTCATCAAGTTGACCAACTGACATCAAACTGCGTGATAACTGAGGTACATGGCGTACATTATGCATAGTAAATTTTGAACCGTCAATGAACTGCACAACCACATCTCCAATCCCCACAACATCACACTGGTAAGAGTCACCAAGTCTCACGGTACCAAGAGACTTTGCTGCATAATTAGAGAACCATTCTCTATGTGGTGTCACATGGAAAGAAGCACCAGAATCTAGCAGCCAGGTGTGGGAAAGAGAATCAGCCATAAGTGCCTCAGATGGCACAGTACTATCAAGTGTCAACACATCAGCATCATCAGAAATAGCATTAATTTCTTCAATCTTCACAGTCGAAGTAGATGGTGCAGGTAACTGTTTAACATGCCCATCAACATTCTGTCCTTTACCTTTAGCATTCTTTAATGCATAACAGTCTTTCTTCATGTGTCCTTTCTTATGACAATAATGGCATTCAATATCCCTCTTCCTTGATTTACTTCTGCTCTTATTCCGTTGACCATTCTTTTCCTTGTTCTTGCTCCTGCCACGTTGTTGATTCTTTCCTTGGTAAGAATCACGAACATTATATGCATCTCCACTCTGAGTGCCAACCATAGATTTTCTACGAATCTCCTCACTCAAGAGTGCTCCACATATGTCATCATAGACGAGTTTACCACCTGGTGCACTATTGCTAATAGCTGTGCAAAATGTATCCCATGATGATGGCAGGGTGCATAACAGCAATACTGCTTTCATTTCATTGTCCATATCCATTTTCTGAGCCTGTAACTGGGAGAATATGGCATCAAACTCATTTAGATGAGCAGCAACACTATCTGTGTCCTTCATACGAAGGTCGTATAATTTTCTCATCAGATATACTTTATTTGATGCCGTCTCTTTTTCATATGTATTGCATAACTTCTTCCAAAGCTCCTCTGCACTTTCACAGTCTAATACTGTAAAGTAAACATTATCTGCTAGGTGCAAGCGAATGGTAGACCTGGCCATTTCATCTAACTCATCCCAATCATCTTCATCCATGTCAGCAGGCTTCTTTGAAATCCCATTTACTGGCTTCCATTGCCTTCTTTGAATCAGCACATCTTTAATCTGATTCTTCCATAGAGCAAAGTTTGTGCCATCAAATTTTCGGATCTCAAAATGGTCTTTGCCCTGCAAGTTATAGCTCCTCCTCGGAACGCTAGCACTAGACCCTGATCCACCGGATGTGCCTGAGACCTCTGATGCCATGATCGTAGAGAACTGAATAGAATGATAATGGAGCTAGAAGAGTCCAAACACCAACAAATAAGTGTATCAAGGAGTAAATCGACCACTATATAGTTGACTAAACCAAAAATCTGGAAAAATTTTGCCAGAGTATCCTCTGCAAAATTAGCATATGACCAGTGTCAAAGTATCATAAAACTGCAAGTACTAACATGTCTACCTGCATAGTGAATCACTGACTCCACTGCATATAATCAGTTACCCAATAGAAGCCAACTAGGCTTATCGAGCACCTATGAACAACTATCATACATCTCCTATGGCGAGGCTGGGTAAGTCTTCCACCTGCATCACCGAAGAGACCCCGACATCTGGGTGTCTCCCAGTTAAGAAAACCTCACCACGACCCTCTTTATCAAACGTAAAAGGCTTTATGCAAAGAACGTAACCGCTATATCAATGCCCACATGGACGTACATAAGCGGTATCCACAGAAGCGTACATGGTGTGTATGTGCTCAATATATGCAGTAAAATGACACTGAAAGGCTGAATACACAGCCCAAAAAAAAACTAGCCAATAACACCTGCAAGTGTCTGTCAACTCTGATGTTTTAGGCTTTAAAAACCTGCATAAATTTGCAGCGACTGCTCCCACCAAAACTGAAAAACCCCTCGAGAAACCTGTAGTTTTACGAGTGTGGCTGAAAATACAGCCCCAAAGGTTGATATTTATTGTCTGAGAAGTACAAGGAACACTCTTCTTGATGTTCTTGGACCTGTGTGAAGAGAACTACGTGCGAAAGTACTCCAAAATGGCTCCAAAAACACCCCAAAATTGCTTCAGAAATAGGCTTTAAAAGCAAAAATGAAGCTTTGAGGGACCAAAACTTGTTCAAGGTAATGCCAACCTTAGTCTTTCCCCTTCTTCAAACACCACAAGAGTGTAGCTTAGTGGCAAGAGATTGCCGCGGTTAAGCGAGCTCTGGGGGGAACAGTACTGGGATGGGTGACCTCCCGGGAAGTACCGGGAACCTCTATATTCCTTGATCGTTGAGGTCCTCCCTCGCGCGCAGCCAACGGCGCCAACGGTGACTTCAGTGACTCGGATGACAAGGTATGCCAAGGTCTATGCCTTGGTCGCCGCCTTAGTCGCCGCCTTAGTCGTAAGCCTTGGAGAAAACCAATACGCAGAAAACGCAGTACACAGGGAGCACGAAGACAGACTTCTTAGGTTTTACAAATGCGGTCGAACTTACAGTCTGTGACTGACCAGGTCACTATATGTTTTATTAAAGAACATATACAAAGAAGTGTCCGGTGGCCATTTGGCCTTTCACATGGACACTAACGGTAACATTATGTTGGTCCAACTCCTGAATCCTGTAACATAAAAAATTTTAGTATTTCTTTTAATGAGAAAGGACCAAAAATCAGCAGAGTTAATGGCCCTTAAAATCCATTTAGCAGCCATTTGGATAGCCATTTTAGAGGGACAAATTATGCCAAGCCCACCTTCATCCTTACTTAAATAGCACACATTCCAAGCAACTTTAGGAATCTTTTTGTTAGATTGAGACCCACCCCATAGAAACCTTCTAGACAGAGCTATGACTTGGGAAATTCGTTTTTTATTAGGCATCCAGCAAGCAAAAAGGTAGGTGAGAACTGAGAGAATATAATGCTTTAAAAAAAAAACTCTTTGGGACAGATTTTGTTGAAAGGACATCCAATGAAAGACTCGGCTTTTAAATTTGTCAAAAATCCAATTCCATCTCTACTCAAAAGTCACACCAAAGCCCATGGGTATACCTAGAAGCCTGAAAACAACACCTTCTTGCAAGACAACACATTTATTATTCACAACATAGGCAGAAAAATCATTGTTAGATGCATAAAAACCCATTTTAGAATGATTAGCCATAGAACCACTAGCAAGATAAAACAGTAACTTGAAGGGAGTGCAAAAAACAATCAGCAAAAAAGCTATCAGCCAAAGTGATGATGTTAGTGTCATCTGCAAACTTTTGGAGTCCTAGTTGAGAGCAAGCCTCTGGGATAACCAACCCTTTTATAATACCTTGTTCCATACAGTCTCTCACTAGCCAGCCTAGAGCATCACTAGTAATGGCAAACAAGAGAGGGGCAAGGGGACAAGCTTGCCTAATAGACCTGCATAGTTGAAAGGAATCAGAAAGGTGCCCATTCATAACCACCTTGGAGTTAGCATTCCTAAAGAGAATACTACTGTACTTGATAAACCTTTTCCCAACCCCAATGTCATTCAAAGATTGGAGAATAAAATCGCACTCAATTCTCTCATAAGCTTTATCAAAATCGACTTTAAAAAAGAAAGTATCAATCATACTCTCTTTAGCAAACTCTAAACCTTCCCATATAGAGATAATGGCATCCAAATCATACATACCCCTTATGAAACCTTTGTTGAGATATCAAGCTCAACATGTGATGATTTAGGATGACACGTACCAGTTTTTCGTTTCTCTGACATGTATAGTGGTCACGCCGGTATATGTCAGGGATACTTCATTGAGCTTTATTAGATTTATCTACCGAGAGTGATGGCACATTTGTTTCTTGCCAGCTCACTCATTCGCGGACATTAGATTTTTCCTTATGTACTGGTCTTTATATATTGCACTGGTTGTATTCTTGTTTTTTAGGTCATTCTTGTACATTTCTTTATGTAATAGAAGAAGAAGAAGAAGAAGATACTTCTTCCTTGCCTCAATCTGTGTGTGTGCTTCTCCTTGAGAGTCAGAGTGTGTGTGTGTGAGCTCTCTTCCTTATCTCCTTCCTCGTGACATGGTATCAGAGCCAGCATGGCTGTAGAGAGCTCGTGGAGAAGGCGACGGTGAAGACTACACGGCAAGGCGTGGAGAAAATGCGATTTCACAAACGGCCTCTGTTTGCTACGAAAATCGTCGTGAAGGTAGAAGATCTCAAAATATTTTCGGGAGTTATCCCTTTAGGGCTTTAGGGTCACTTGTTTTTGTGAGATCGAAGTTTCGGAGCCATCTCGACCTCCATTTTGAGCCCGCAAGGTGGGGCCCACAGAAAAACCAGGTCAGTTTCAGAAAATGTAACTTGCGTTGTGTTTGGCGACACTCATATATTCTAGATCCAGAATTTCAAGTGATTCTGTGTACTGTTGATACACAAAAACTGTGTTTTTCTGAGATCGAACTGTCACGTCATAGTGCGATAGTGTTCAAGCAGAAGTGCTGCTTGTAGTGTGTTGCGGTGTTGTGAATTGTTGCGAAAATGGCAAACGCAGATGGAATGAGTCAGCTTATGAGCGATAAGCTGGACAAGAACAACTTCCATGCTTGGAGATTCAGAATGACGAATTTCCTGATGGGAAAAGGCTACTGGAAGTACATCGAAGGAGAGAATGAAAATGCTCCGCAGTTACCAGAAAGGAATCGGACTGCAGAACAGTTAAGAGCATATGAGGAATGGAATCAAGGAGCACGAAAGGTAATGTATTGGCTATCTGTTAGCATACACGATAGCATGATTGGACATATACAAGATGCCAAGACTCCAAAAGAGGCTTGGAACAGTTTGGTCACTTTGTACGAGACCAATACAAAGGCACGGAAATTGCAACTCAAGAACGAGCTGCATACATTGGAGAAAAAGAGCATGTCGGTAAGTGACTACACTCTAAAAATCAAAAGCATATGTGAGTCACTTGCATCTATTGGCGTGAATGTAGATGATGATGATAAGGTGGAAGTGTGCCTTCGTGGTTTAGGAGCTGCATATAAGCAGTTCAGAACTTCCATACAGACCGGGAAAATATTCTGAATTTTGCTGATCTGGTATCTATGCTGATTATTGAAGAAAAGAATCTTGGTGAGGACTCAAACTCCCAAGGAAAGCCCAGTTCTGAGCACGTATTCTACTCTAGCAGAGGAAGAGGCAGAGGTAGAGGTTTTGGAAGTGGAAGAGGAAACAGTAACCAAGACCAAGGTCAACAACAGAATCATGCAGGAGGAAGAGGACAGTTTCGAGGCAGGGGGAGCCAAAGAGGTCGCAGAAATTTCCAAAGAAATGATTCAGGTAATGATAGTAAAGGATGTTGGAATTGTGGTAAACATGGACACTTTGAACGTGATTGCAGGTTAAAGAATCAAAATAACAGAAGGCAGCAAAACAACTATGCATCCACAAGTGCAGATGATTCTGAGAAGCTGTTTATGGTTCAACATCACATGATGAATACGATGTCTGCTGGTGTTTCAAAATCGAATGATAATGTCTGGTATGTTGATTCAGGTGCTTCAAATCACATGACCAGTCATGCAGAATGGTTTAGTAGTTTGCAGAAAATGCCAGTTCCTGGATATGTTGAAACAGGTGATGATACATCGCATCCTATTGAGCATACAGGAAACATAGCATTGTCTATGGAGGACGGAAAGGTAAAACATCTCGCTGATGTGCTGCATGTTCCAAATATAACAAAGAATCTGGTTTCTATTGGACAAATGGTTGACCAGGGATTACAAGTCAGGTTCAATGCTGATGGATTATATGTAGAAGAGTACAAGCAGGATGGACGATTGGTTGCCAAAGGAAACAAAGTGGGTAGGATGTTCACCTTAAATGTGAAGATTCCTGAAATGAATGCAGCCATGTTTGCAAAAGGTGCAGGAGTTATTGCAGATATAGAGATATGGCACAAACGGATTGGGCATGCAAACTTGCAAAGGCTGAAACTGATGCAATCAAAGGAGATTGTCCATGGACTACCAAATTTCAAAGTTGCAGAAATGCAAAACGTATGTGCAGCATGTCAATTTGGTAAACAGTCAAGAGCATCATTTCCACATGACAAGCATGTTAGTGAGAATGTACTAGAAGTAGTACATACAGATGTTTGGGGTCTAGCAAAGACCACATCTATGGGTGGCTGCAGGTTTTATGTTACTTTCATTGATGACCATACACGCAAAGTATGGGTATATTTCATGAAAGAGAAGAGCGAGGTGTTTACTCACTTCCAAAATTTTAAAGTTATGGTGGAAAAGCAAACAGGGAAGTACATTCAGACATTAAGATCTGATGGAGGAGGTGAATACATGTCAAATGAGTTCAACAGTTTTCTAAAAAATCATGGAATTCGGCGTCAGTTTTCATGCAGGTACACACCACAACAGAATGGTGTTGCTGAACGCAAAAATAGACATATTGCAGAAATAGCAAGAGCCTTAATGGCTGAGAAGAATATGCCTCATTGTTATTGGGCAGAAGTTGTGCATACTTCTGTATACATCATGAACAAAACTTCGACTACTGCTGTACATCAAGTTACACCTGAAGAGAATTTTACAGGTAAAAAGCCAAACTTATCACATCTGAAAGTTTTTGGCTGTATTGCATATGTACATGTTCCAGATGAGTTGAGGACGAAGCTTGATCCGAAAGCAGAAAAATGTGTCTTCATTGGATATTCCCTTGAGCAAAAGGGGTACAAATGTTATAACCCACTCACATGACAGGTGAAGGTGAACAGAGATGTGGTATTTGATGAAATGTCAAGCTTCTATGCAGATGTCAAAGAAGGATTGAATCCTGAACCAAATGACAAAGAAAATGCTGAAAAACCTAGTGCAGAATCTCAAGTTTTGAGTGGACCGGATGCATCACCAAGCAATAGTTCCAACTCAAATCCATGGAGTGGAAGATTGCGTGGAAATTTCAGTCCAGCAAATTCATCAAATACATCCAAGAAAGGTAAAGAAAAGCTTTCTACTGGTAGTAAAACAAGTGCAGGTTTTGAAGATGTTGATGGAGATTCAAGTGGTTCAGAAAAGAGTATTGATGAGGAACTTGGATTGCCCTCTGTGAAGACTCTAGGAGTAAGAAGGGCACATGCAGATGATACAAGGAGAAGTGACCCAGGACCAAGAAGATCTGGGAGGATGCGTAATTCAGTGCAACGATTGACATATGATAGTTACATGGCTCGCCATTGTTTCACATGACAAAGGTAATACAAGATGCTGAACCTTCTTGTTTTGAAGATGCAATTGGTAATGCAGATTGGGAAAAAGCTATGGATGAGGAGATGGCTGCACTTTATGGAAATGATACATGGAAGCTAGTTCCATTGCCGCAAGGAAAGAAACCCATAGGTTGCAAATGGGTTTACAAGGTAAAGCATAATGTTGATGGTAGCATAAGCAGGTATAAAGCACGATTGGTAGCTAAAGGTTATGCACAAACATATGGCATTGATTATGAGGAAACATTCAGCCCTATAGCTAAAATGTCTACTGTTAGGACACTTGTTGCATTAGCTACAGCAAAAGGATGGACTTTGCATCAGATGGATGTGAAGAATGCTTTCTTACATAGTGAGTTACAAGAAGAAGTATATATGGACCAGCCACAAGGATATGAAGATTCAAAGCATCCAGAATATGTTTGCAGGTTGCAAAAGGCTTTGTATGGGCTGAAGTAGGCTCCGCGTGCATGGCATGCAAGGATTGCTGATTACTTAACCAGCATTGGGTTTTCTATGTGTGATGCAGATCACTCACTATATGCAAGGAAGGCTGATGATGGCATCACTATTGTGGCTATTTATGTTGATGACCTGATTGTAGGTGGTGATAATGAAGAAAGCATCAAAGAGGTAAAGAAACTCCTTATGCAAGAATTCGACATGAAAGATCTTGGTGTGCTGCGCTATTTCTTGGGCATTGAGTTTATACATACAGAAACAGGTATATGGATGTCGCAAAGGCAATATGCCTTGAATATGCTGCAAAAGTATGGTATGGCTGATTGTAAGCCAATTTCTATGCCATTAGATTAGAATTTGAACTTGGATACTACATCAGGTGACGCATTGGAAAATGCTACTATGTACAGGAAAATTGTGGGAAGTCTTATATATCTCACAATTACAAGGCCTGATCTAAGTTATACTGTTGGACTTGAAAGTCAGTTTATGCAGGTTCCCAGGAAGCCACATTTGGATGCTCTGAGGCGCACTCTACGTTATGTGAGTGCTACTTTGGATTATGCATTGTTTTATGAAGCTGGTGTAGATTTGCAGGTTCATGGATACACCGATGCAGATTGGACTGGTAGTACTCCAGATAGAAGATCTACTAGTGGCTTTCTTTTCTCACTTGGAGGTGCAACTATTACATGGAGCAGTAAGAAGCAACCCACTGTTGCTTTGTCGAGTACAGAGGCTGAGTATAGAGGTGCTGCAATGGCAGCATGTGAGGCATCATGGTTGGAGATGTTACTTGCAGATTTAGGTGTGGAAGTGCAAAAGCCTATCACTATCTATTGTGATAATCTTAGCAGCATACAGTTAGCACGGAACCCTGTTTTCCATGCTAGAACAAAGCATATCAAGGTACATTATCACTTCATCAGAGAGAAGGTATTAGCAGGTGATATTGATCTTGTTTATGTAAGAACAGATGAGCAGGTTGCTGAAATTTTCACCAAAGCACTTGGAGCTGAGAAGTTGAAGAAGTTTCGGAAGATGCTTGGATTACAGGATATGGCGTTGAGCTTGAGGGGGAGTGTTGAGATATCAAGCTCAACATGTGATGACCTAGGATGACACGTACCAGTTTTTTGTTTCTCTGACATGTATAGTGGTCACGCCGGTATATGTCAGGGATACTTCATTGAGCTTTATTAGATTTATCTACTGAGAGTGATGGCACATTTGTTTCTTGCCAGCTCACTCATTCGCGGACATTAGGTTTTTCCTTATGTACTGGTCTTTATATATTGCACTGGTTGTATTCTTGTTTTTTAGGTCATTCTTGTACATTCCTTTATGTAATAGAAGAAGAAGAAGAAGATACTTCTTCCTTGCCTCAATCTGTGTGTGTGCTTCTCCTTGAGAGTGAGAGTGTGTGTGTGAGATCTCTTCTTTATCTCCTTCCTCGTGACAACCTTTGTGCTGAGGAAGAATGATCTTATCCATAATCGCACTAAGCCTTCTAGCCAAGGAAGATGCAAAAATTTATACAAAGAAGTCAGACAAGAGATAGGTCTCCAGTTATTTAGGTCATCCTTAGCTCCTTTTTTATAAACCAACTTAATCACACCAGAATCAATAAAAGTAGAAAGAGTACCTCTCATCATGGCCTCTTGCTACACCAGAAGAATGTAGGGCATAATGAAATCAATAAGCTCATGAGAGAATTCATGAGGAATACCATCAGGACCAAGAGTTTTGCACGGTGTCGTAGAGATTTTCTCTCCTCTCTCGCTCATGAAGGCCTACAAGAAACACATTCGGTGAAGGTAGCCAGAATTCCTTGAGAAGTCCAAGATGCATCAAGGATGTCAAAGAGATTTCACATGCAAACTTTGGAAGAAATCGAGCAAATCTAGGATAGCAGTCAAAGCTGGTCAAACTTTGGAAATTAGGGCAAAAATTTCAATATCTCCAAATCATATGAAAATTCATATACTTGTAAAGCCTATCAAAGGCAGTGTGTAGCCCGAATTTCACATGTAAATGGATTTTCTAGCACATTGATATGCCATGTGCATTTTGTAAAAAATATAATTTCTTCACTTATACCCTACAAAATCTTGTATATGAATTTTTGTTAGTCATCTGGTTTGGCATGTATAAAGACCATATGTGGCTACATATTTTTACAAAGTTTCAAGGCTATCAGAGCTTCCTAGATACCTTAATGGCACCTTGCAAGCTTCGAAATGTAGTCAAACTTGTACAAGGGAGATTCAGATGGGAGTTTTTTCTGCATATTCCTGAAGGTTTTCAAAACATAGCTTTACAAATTTTCATCTTCATCAAAGGATATTTGAAGGGTCAAAGAGCACAAAGTCCAGTTTTCAAGGTCACCATAGTTTTCTAGTTTAAGCAAATTGAAGGGTTGAAGGGCTTCCACATGGTGAAAGCTGATTGAGCCATGTTGTACAATCAAGATGAGCTCATATTCAAGGGTGGAGATGAACTTATGCTTAAAGAAAGGAGAATCCACGAGTTTTTTTCATCAAAGAAGACTTTTTTGATAGTTAAAGATCAATAATGCAACTTTTCTCTAAAAATAGTGGCATATCTTATCTGAATTGATGTCAGCACTAATCCCACTGTCGAGATCATCCCCAGATCCAATGGTGGAGAATTAAGGTGCCTAAATTTCACTCCTTTACACTAGATTTGATAGAAAGAACAATTCCAAACCATTGATTTGATTAATCAAACGGTTGTAATCGAAAGTAGTGATGCTAGAGTTGAGAGTTGATTTCTCTAGATCCAAGGGCCCAAATTCATTCAAAAAACTATATAGAACCCCCTCCAAACTCCTAGAGCATCATTGTTAGGCATCCATAGGGCTCTTGCTAGCTTAAGGTTTCCTTGAGACGATTACCCTCGGTTGAGCGAGTGAGGATCCAAGGTGGGCTAGTATGAGTATAGTACCTAGTTTCAAATTTAAGTTAGAACTCCAATCTAGGATAGGCTCTTGAAACCAGCATCTCTATCTTGACTCACCCTCGGTGGAGTGTGTGAATGAGTTAGAGCTGGTTTTAATGAGTCTTAGACTTCTTTAGTTAGACGTTACGAGCCTAGACATACATAGGATCAATGAAGTGGAACTCATCTTCTTACGTGTGACATTCGGTTGAACTATCATGGTTTGAGGGTCAGAACCGCCTTTGATCAGTAGACTGCTTAGCTTGACGTATCACGACGATCTTATTCATGTATCTTAATTCAAATCCTTTTAATTCATGTCACTTGTCACTTGTCTCTTGTCTCTTGTCTCTCAGTCTCTTAAGTATTTTTACATGTCTTCTATTTTCTTCTATGTGTGAGAAGGCTCCGTAGTATTGCGTTGAACCAGTGAGGATGTTTCATTGAGCTTGTGATTAAACTCTATCATCATAATTCACTTGTATAAATATAATCCATACATGCCCATACATATTGATTAGTTTCTGAAAGTGTATAAAAAGCTCCAATATTGGACCATTCTTCCTTTCGAAACTCATTTATGTGTAAGGATTCCATCTATTCTCCTCATGCATACATATCATCCAACGAAGACTATGCATATGGATTAGAATTAGGAAGTGTTTAAGAAGCTCCTTCAATGGACCATTCTTCCTTCCAAATTTGATTCGTGTGTATGGTTCTCTTTCATTCTTGTCATTCATGTTCATAAATCTAACTTACACTCCTACATTCCTATTACCATAATCATTTCAACATCTCTCTCTTCTCCATACTCAACATTAATTTCACTTTCACGTCCTTAGACCTTCGAACATCCATTAGCTTCATACACCTTGTGTGTGCCACAACCGGACCCGATCCAACCGGATTGCGATCATCTCCACAACGGTTTCAATTTACTAATGGTTTCTCTAACCTCAGCGATAGAGAGGGGAAGGTCCAATATAGAGGCCAGGTGTTGAGGAATCATTTTCTTCCTTTTAAGAGCAATAGTGGCCCTAGCCCTCTGGATATCCTCCCCCCTCTTGGGAGGCCTAGAGAAAACATTGGTAAAGAAGCCAATGGCCTCCTACAAATTCTCGTTTATAGAAGTAGCATAGCCACCAGAATTCTTTTTCAACATGGGGACAAAGTCCCTAGCTTTCTTTTTCTTAATAAGATCAAACATATGCTTGTTAGGTGTATCAACCTTCCCAGCCCAAAACTCTCTGGAGGAGGCAAGAGGTAGTCTTCATACCTCAACCTATGGAGATCAAGAAGCTTCTGATTCTTCATATGATCATCCATACTCCCATTCTTAATATTACCTATCTCTCTCAAAATCATCATTCTCCTTTTGTTTCTCACTTCTTTGGCATGAAGCTTATACTTGGTGAAAAGAGATTGGATGTCTTTAACCCAAGCCATAAAAGGAGAGCAATCAATAGCAAAATGGTATCTTAAAATACCAGTAGTCTTATCTCTAAGACACTTCAACTTCAGGAGAGAGGCATCTAGATGAGGCCAACCAGCTTTATACTCAGGGGAATTCCTAAAAACCTTAATCAACAAGGAAGAATGGTCAAACAATTGCAAGGTCAGGTCAATTTCACACTTGTGCGGCCACAAGTCATGCAACTTGTTAATGTTCATGTGGCATCTATCTAATCTAGCAAAAAAAGGCCTACAAACACTCCTATTATTCCAAGTGTGACCAGAACAATTAGAACAATCAACAAGATGAAGGGACTTAGTCATAGCAAGCCAATACTTCTTTTCATCCCGATGCAAAATATTCTTAGGATTGCCAGCTCTATCTTTTTCAAACATGACCATGTTAAAATCACCTATCAGGATCACATCATGAGACAAGTCAAAAAGCTCTCTCCAACACACGCTTCTTTTAGCACTATTATTGGAAGCATTCAAACTAACAATATTATAATTGAATGGGTCCTTGCACCTAAGAGCCACCCATTGATTTGTAGCACTGTAGATAACTTCCTCAATGCAATGAGAGAGGTTGGAAACAATACTTATAGCATCACCACCTTTTCTGTTAGTATGCTTGGTAATAAACCACTTGTGATTACTGGAGGCAATGTGCAAATTAGAAAGTAACTCAAAGCCACCAATCTTTAACTCTTGAAGAAAAATAAAATCAGGCATAAGAGAACATTCCTTCATCCAACTGTTGAAGACTTTACTCCTCATTGGATCAGTGATACCTTTAATATTGAGAGAAATAAGATTAATCAAATCCATGAAAAAAAGACAGAAACTAAAGCAGCCCACCGAACAGAAAAAAGACAGATTACTTTATAAGATTCTTAAGGGGTTTTATAATTGACCCTGAAACCCTAACAAATTCTTTTCTCTTAGATTTAGGTTTTTTAACTTCCTGAAGAGTAGCAGTAGCTTGCATTTCCACATCCTCTGAAGATCTTTTGTTATTCTGAAGAATTTGAATGTTTTCATTATCATGTTGATCAAGCTGCTTAGTGAACTCATCAAGATCCAATTTATCTTTATCTGAAGCATCATCTCTAGAGGAGGAGTGAGAAGAGAAGTTATCAACACACTGGTTGTCTTTCTTGAATTTTTTGTTACCCACAAAGGTCCATTCTCCCTCAATATCCTGTTGAGTAGAATCTGTGGCATTCACACAATTAGCTGGTTCTTGAGAGGGACGAGGTCTTGAAATATTTTCATCACCTTTAGCATCCAAAAAATCAAAGGGATAAGAAACATCTTCTAATAGCACATCATATTTGTTGTTCCAATTATTAGGCGATCTTTTTTTACCTTTAAAGTTAGCTTTCTTATGCTGATTGTTATCTTGTTGAGCATTCATATCTTTCATGATATCTTTTTCAGTGTTGGTTTCCCTTTTTTTTTTAATAAAAGGAAGTTCGGCCTTAGCCTATTCTCCCGGACTTTAATTAAAATAAAGAAGAAAAGTTAGAAGTGAATGGCAATAGTGCCCATGGGACCCCCCAAATCCCACAATCGAGGGGACGAGTATGGCAAGCTAGAGGGCATTACAAATGAGGTGGATAAATCTATCATCTCCCTCATGTGGGTTTCAACTTGTTGTTTTCAAGGAGATAAATACAGTGATGTCTAAATGGTGGAGATCTCTTATCTCGGGAGATTCTTTTACCTAGAAGAAACAAGGATTTCTCGATTGACCATTCCCTAGGAGATCGGCCAAAATTGACAGCACACCGCTCCGTCCAAATCTTCCAAAGAGTCTCACCCCTGATGGCATTAAACAACCTCGATGAATAGCCGACCGCCTCACCCAACAGCACCTGTTGCCAATTAATTTGGTTTGTGAGTCTCAATACCCACGTCACGTGATGCCAGGTAACACGGGACTTGGGGCAATCGAAGAACAGGTGAGCTAAATCTTCGATGCATGCAGCAACACCACAGATTTTGTTAGCCCTTGCATTGGACCAGATTCCCTTATGCAAGTTCTGCCACATGAGAACGGACTTTTTTATCTCAATTAGGGGGTGCCAAATAGACATGAACTTTAGTTCCCATCGAAGTTTGGTCCAAGAAGGCACCACCTCTTGTTAAGGGTGTGATGAACATCTTAGTTCTCTTTGAAGTTGGGGATTTTGGATATTTTCTTACCATTGCTCCATTTGAGGCCCTCCAGGCAAGGAAGATCGTGTCCGTAGAGAAGGCGGGTAGTTGAGCGGTCCCACGCTAAACACCTGCCTTGAAGAAGAGTCCATTCCTCGAGGGTAACTCTATGTCTCGAGTCTAACTCTTCGAACCTAATCCATCGGCTAGCCTCTTGTTTCCAGAGCTGTTTCCACTATTTGAACCCCTTGTTCCATAACCGCTTTGCAGTTTGGAGGTTCCAAGGCTCCAACCCCCTTATGCCGTTGATCGAGAACCAGATAGAGTCATTTTGTCTTATCCCAGCCACCCACTTCCACTCCTCACTCATTCTGATGAATTGTTTGGCCTTGTTCCAACTCTTTGCTAGCAAGCAAAGGCCAATCTTTAATTGTTGGTTTCCTTTTTTCTTAAATGGAGGTTCGGCCGAGGCCTACTCCCCCGGACTTTAACTTTGAAATTGCAATTGTACAAGGAAGGGCATAGTACCCATGGGATCCCCTTATCCCACAAGAACTGGGGTTTACAAGACTCGGTTAAACGGCGGTCACAACAATCGTGGGGATTAGAAAACGATCAAGCGAGAGAAAACGGTGCGCTGGAAGTGACGCGCGGAGTGGGGAGTGAATGCCCTAGGGTTTTGGGCCTGCATGTGCCCCCCTTGGGGTTTTGGGACCGTCTTTCTGTCTTCTCCTCCCCCGCGTCGTGTGGGGAGGCTCTTCTGTTCTTCTCCTCCCCCTCGGTACGAGGGGGATCTCTGTTCAATCTTCTGTTCGGTTGTTCATTGGCCATTGTCATGGCTCTATACGAGGCTTTGCGGAATGGTCTGCCTGATTCGAGGTGTGAAGATACAGATATGGTGAAAGCAATGTTTAATCCTGTATTTGATGGCTGTGCTAGCTCGTCCGGTCCTTCTGTGGCTACGCAGAAGGTTGACAACGACTCTGGTGGGCAGAATGGTGGGAATGTCTGGGGCGGCTCTGATGGTCTGATGGGATTCAGCTCGAAGGAGTGTCAACAGAAGCATGCTCCGTTATCGTATGCTAAAGCGGTTCAGAGGCCACAACAGGACTTCTTCTCTGTCTTTGCTAATCAGGACAAGCCAGGTAACCAACTTCCTCATTCTGTACCTGCGGATATCAAAGGAAAAGGTAAATTAGTTGAGCCTTTGATAAGAGAAGGTTTTGTCAATAATAAGGCTCATACGTTAGATCTTGACCCAGAAGATGAGGATAAGGATGATTGTACTCTTGTTATTGAGAGCTCTGCCCTCACTAACTGGAACAACCACCTTGAAGACAAAGTGGTTATAGCTCACTGTCAGGGGCCTAGGCCTGCTCAGGAAATTCTTAAATCCTGGATGAGGATTAACTGGGAAAGTAAAGGCCTGTTTGCTAAGCATGTTCAGTATCTGCCTAATAACTTTTATCTTTTTTTCTTTGAAGATGTGAAAACTGCTCTGAAAGTTATAGCAGAGGGTCATTGGATTATTAAAAACACCCCCCTTTCCTTCTATAAATGGTTCCCCGGTTTTAATCCTAGAAGCAGCAAGCCGTCCAAAGTTCCTATTTGGGTGGATTTTCCTGATTTCCCTATAGAATTTTATCCCTGGCTCGAAAAAGTTGGATCGATAATTGGAAAAATAGTTGGTCAGAAACCTAAAAAGGATTTCAATCCCAAATGGGAGCCTCAGATGCTGATTGAGGTTGATATCTCTAAAAAAATTATGACAGAAGTTGTCATTAAGAATTCTGAGGGTTGTAAGCTGCATGTTCAAAAGGTGGTCTATAAAAACCTTCCTAATGCTTGTTTTAACTGTTATAATCAAGGGCATTTAATTAAAGATTGCCCCTTGTTAGCTAAGAAACAAAATGGTTTGGCTGGACCTGGTGAAGAGTCACCTGCCTCCTCAGTCCCCATCCTTCCGGCTCAAACCAAAGAAGAGCATGGATTCAAAAAAGTTCCCTTCAAGCAGAGAAAAAAAAACCCTAATGTAGGGTTACGATCTGAACCGCTGGTTAAGGGGATTCTTAATCCCTATCAGGTGCTGAACGAATTGCAGGATTCTGATTCGGATTTAGGGGAAGATAAGAGCAAAAATGATATTGGGGAAAAGCAAAATAAGGTTGAAGGCTCTCCCCTCAGTCCCCCACAGGAAACCAATAATTTGAAGCCCTCTGAAGAAGTAAAAGACAGTAAGTGTGATGAAATGTTTATAGAGCAACTTAACAGTTTTGATGAGTTATCTTCTGTTCAGGAGTTCAATGGGGGTCCCAGCAATCAAGACATTTGTATGACAAATGTGTGTTCCCCTAGCCCTAAAGGTAAAGATAAATTTAATTCCAAAAGGAAGGATACTGTTAGGTCCTCAGTTTCTGCTGTGAAGCCAGGTAAAAACCTTAAAAAGTAAGTCTGTTTTCCCTTTTTTGCTTTTTCCATGGATAGTACTAAAATAATTTCTGCTATTTCTAAAGGGCTCTCTGACCCTGTCAGAGGTAAGTTGTTCAATAAATGGATGCTAGTAGGTTCTCAATCCCCTGACTTTATTTGCTTGCAGGAGTTTAAGGTTAGGGGCGACTCCATCATGATGACTCTGAAAACTGTTTCGAACAACCATCATTGGGTTTTTTCGGAGCATAATGGAAATGGAGGATCTGTCATTGGCATTACTTATGGGCTTAGTAACCTCATTGATGTAGTGTTGATGAGTCCCACTATACAATGGGTTGCTGTTAATTTTAAAGGTCTTCATAATTTTACTGTTGTGTCTGTTTATGCAGCAAGTCAGGCAGTCCAGAGAGCTAAATGCTGGGAAGTTCTTCTCAGGTTGGTGTTATTTTTTTCACAGGTGCTATTAACATGGTCACTTGCAGTAGTGACAGTATTGGTAAAATTGACTTTATTGTCTCTGGGTTTGAAAAAAATTGTTGGTTTAACTTGGTTAGTATTCCTTTGATTGTGGACCTCTCTTCTAACACTAGGCATATTTGGAATAGTCGTAATAGCTCTAATTTTCTGTCTGCCAGTCTTGATAGATTGTACTTGAGTGCTGTCAGGTGTCAGTCTTTGTGGTTTTATTCTTGTACTTTTTATCTTTCCTTGCATAGGTCTGATCTATTGCCTGTAAATATAAATTTTTTTCATAGCAGTTTTAGCTATAGGACTGGCTTGACTCTTTTGGTTTCTTCCCTTCTTAAGAGCCATTCTGTCTGTCTTATGTTCATTTGTCCGATGTCCTGTCACCAAATGCTAAAGGTTAATTCTAGACCAAAAGAAAGGAAATGGTCAGGTAATTGGTTACTGCAGTTAATCTTGGTAAGAATCTTAAGAAGTAAGTTTTCTTCTCTTTCTGTTGTCCATGGACTGTATTAAGCTAATTTCTCTTAACACTAAGGGGCTCACTGATCCTATCAGGAGCAAGACCATCAACAACTGGATCAAAGATTCCTCTATTTTTCCTGATTTTATTTGTTTGCAGGAGCTGAAGGTGGGAGGTACCACTCTGTTGTCGAATCTTAAAACGGTTTCCAATTCTTACCATTGGGTCCATACGGATCATTGTGGTAAAGGTGGTGCTGCCATTGGGGTGGCTAATGGAATGAGTCATCTTATTGAGGAGGTTTACAAGAGTAGTTCTAATCAGTGGATTGCTGTCAAGTGTAAAGAGCCTTTTAATTGTACTGTGGTGTGTGTTTATGCTGCTAATCAGGCTTCTCAAAGAGCTAAATGCTGGGAAGAAATTGCTAAACTTAATGATGTTTTACTGCTGACTGGTGACTTTAACATGGTCACTAATATTGGTGATAGGATCGGCAACAACGATAATATTATCTCTGGGGGTGAGAAGCATTGTTGGTTTAATCTGATTAATAAGCACAGCCTGCTTGATCTTTCTCTTAACACTGGTCATACCTGGAACAACAGAAATCAAGTTAATTTTTTGTCTGCCAGATTAGACAGGTTTTACATGCAGGCTGGTAGGAGCAATAATTTGTGGAATTTTAACTGTGACATTGATAGGTCCTTTGTTTTATCTGATCATGCGCCTTTGATTGTGAAGCTGTTCTTGAACAACCCCTCGTATCGTGCTGGTTGGCCTCACATGGATTCTTCCTTGTTTAAAATTCCTATTGTGAAGGAGAAAATTTCTGATATTCTGATGTCTCATTTTACTAAAGATAGGTCTCCCCTTGTGGCTTGGGAAGAGGCTGTTAAAGAAATCCAAATTACTGTTAAGAACTTTAAGAATAAAGCTAAAAATATTAGGTATGAGAGAAGAATGATGATATTGAAGGAGATGGATCTTCTAGAGTCCTCTAAGCTTGATGTTAATACCAAAAGGCTGAAAATCCTTGAGTTGCAGGAAAAAGTGAGGAAAGTTGATTACCTCCTTGCTAGAGGTGCCCTTGTCACGTCTCGAGAATTCTGGGCTGGTAATTTGGATAAGCCTAATAAACACATGTTTGATCTTATGAGGAAAAAAAAAGCTAGAGACTTCATCCCTATGCTTAAAGACAGTAATGGTCTCTTAGCTTCTAACATGAAGGATAACTTGGAGGTTGCCCATAGGTTCTTTGCCAATGTTTTCTCTCTTCCTCCCAAGAGAGGGGTTGATGTGTGGAGTGCAAGAGCTGCCATTGCCCTTTGTAGGAAAAAAATGGTTCCTCAGGGAATGGACTCCCTCCTTGACATGCCCTTCTCTGAGGGTGAGGTGAGAGAAACCATTAGCAAATTGAAGCCTGGTAAATCCCCTGGTATTGATGGTCTTCCTTATGAGTTTTTTCAGGAGTTCAAGGATTTGTTGGTTCCCATAATTCTCAAGATCTGGCAAGAAGCCTCTAGAAGGGGTTCTCTTTCTCCTTTTATCAACACAGGGGTGATAAAGCTCTTACATAAAAGGGGTCCCAAAGATGACTTAAACAATTGGAGACCCATCTCCTGTCTGACTTCTCTATACAAAATTTTTGCTTCCATCCTTGCCAGAAGGCTCAGTCCTTTAATGGATAGTATAATTCTGCCAGAGCAAAAAGGCTTTATCAAAGGGAGATTTATTCTGGATAACATTATTACCATTTGGGAGAGTCTTGAGTATTATAAAGAACTCAATATAGACACTTACTTTTTCAAAATTGATTTCGATAAGGCCTATGACAGGATTGAATGGGATTTCATTCTTCAGTCTCTTCATGATATTGGTTTTGGCAAAAAGTTTATAAGATATGTCAGTATCTTGTTTGGAAATGCCTGCTCTAAAGTTGCTATTAATGGAAATTTGTCTAACTCTTTTAAGTTATGCAGGTTGATTAGACAAGGGTGTCCCCTCGCCCCTCTCCTGTTTGCCATTTCTAGTGATGCGTTGGGTTGGCTGGTCAAGGATAGCTTCTGTCAAGGGACCATCTCTGGTCTTGATATTCCCCAAGCTCACTCTCCCCTGGGGCTGCAGATGTTTGCAGATGACACTAACATGATGATGATTGCTGAAGAAAATTCGGCTAAGCAATTTCTTAACTGTCTTGACCTTTTCTGTACTGCTAGTGGCTCTGTGGTCAACCATCAAAAAACTAGTTTTTTTGCCTCTGATAATAAGATTCCAGCTTGTGTTTTGGTTGCAGGTTGTGATATCATCAAGCAAGGGAGTATTTTTAGGCTGTTGGGTATTCCCATGGGCTTTGGTATATCCAATGAGCAAAGGTGGAATTGGGTGCTTGATAGATTTAGAGCTAAAATTTTTAAATGGTCTGATGTGCAGCAAAGTATCTCTCAAAGATCTTTTGTTTTAAAGCATTACATCCTCCCTTCCCTTACCTATTTTTTGTCGTGTTGGCAGCCTAGTAAAAAGCAGCTTGGTCAGGCCATCTCTCTTGCTAGGAAGTTTTTGTGGGGAGGTTCTAAAATTCCCAAAGTTGCTTGGGACATTTGTTGTATGAAAAAATCTGAGGGGGGGCTTGGGCTCATTTGTCCTTCCAGGATGGCCACCCAAATGGCTGCTAAGTGGATTTTCAGATCTATTTCCTCTAATGACTTCTGGGCTTGTTTAATTAAAAGAAATGTTAGCAAATTCCACATTAAACATAATAAAAGCTGGATCAATTGTTCTCTTTGGGATATTATGACGTCTCCTGTTGAATTTGTTCCCAAAGGCAGTCAGCTTATATGTTCCTTGTGGAAAGCTTGGATGGCTGTGAAAGCTAAGTATAATTTGCCTGTCTACTTTGCTCACAATCTTACCTTCTTAGTTCAAGACTCCATCTGGTTTGGTTGGACTAATTCGGTTCCCTCCCTTTCTCTTCCCATTAGATGGAATAAATGCAGAAGGAGGGGATTTGGTCATTGGCAGGACTTGTTAAATGCAGGTAACATTATTAATGACTCAGTCATTTCAGGCTTTGATGGGCTCTCTGGGCAATGCAAACAGGTCCTCACTTTCCAGAAGGAAATTCTGAAGAAAAAGCTGGAAATACAATTTTGGAGGAAGGAGATCTCCCTTCAAATTGTAGCTGAGGATATTCTTAAATCCTACAAAAAGAGTGGCAGAAGTATCAGAGAAATAACAGGGAAACTCAATAAGAAGTGGGATCTTCAATGGTCCCCCTTGCAGTGGAAATACAGATTCCAATGCACATGGGCTTTTCCCTTCTCCAACAAGCAGTCTTGCCTCAACTGGCTCATTCTCCACAAAGGCATCTGGACAGGGGAGCTCGCTAGGAAGTATAAAATTGATGCTGGAAATTGCAAACTCTGTGGTAAAGTTGAGGACCTTGATCACTTGTTTGTCCATTGTAAAAGCTCCTCCAGGTTCTGGTTTGGTATGAGGTTCTTTTGTCAGAACAAAGGTCTTAATGCTCCTAACAGCAAAGACATTTTGCTGGGTGAAGCTCGAGGGATGGATATTCTTCTGTGGCAGTTCATCAGAATCCACTCCTTGTGGTTTATATGGAAGAACAGGAAGAGTGCCATCTTCAATAGGAAGGGGAAGGACTACTTCTTCTCCTTTTTGGTGGGTTTGAAGAAAATTCTCAATCTTTGCTACACCGACAGTTGTGATTCTCACTCGGAAGATAAAAATCCCTTTGTAATCCTTAGAAAGTATCGTTTCAATGCTTGGAAATCTAAACTCCTAAAGTTGTACTCTAAGCCTAGGTTTCAGATGATCACTTTGCTTGAAGATTATGTTAACCTTGTCCTGATATGAGGCCTCCCACATTGCTGCCTCGTTGTAATTGTATCTGACTCTCTTGAGAGTTTGATATGCTCCTTGTATATTTTTTCTAGCATCAATTTTATACTTTCTGTTTTTTCAAAAAAAAAAAAAAAAACAATCGTGGGGATCGAAACGGTGACACATCAGCCACATACAACAACTTTCCAAGATACACATGTCCCATACATGTTGCTGCCAGGTATTGAACTCTCGCCTCTACCTCAAAGCGCAATCTTTAATTAGATGTGCTTGTTTAAAACAGTTAAAACAGGCATTAGTAACACGTGGACAAAAAAATCGGATACTAAGCCTGCACTTACGCGTGGACAGACCAAAAAGCATTAGTTTTCGATAAGCAGTAGACAATAGACGAATGAGAACAGACTGCACCCAATTTATTTTCTGCAAATATCTTCCGCAAAATACAAGTTTTGTGGGAAAAAATAGGAGACCATGTGCGCCGGAACATGGGGTTGGAACTTGGAGCCAGCGATTTGGAGAATGATGAAAAATCTGAACGCTTAAAACAGCTTGCGCCGATCTGACAATAATGCAGCCATAGACATCGATGGGGTTGCGCTCGCCCATAGTCAGCGCCCAGAGGAGAGGCTTGGGCGGCTCTTGCCAGGCTAATCCCAAAGTGCCTTTGTGAACATCCCTAAGTATTGCTCTTTGTGAACATCAATGGGGTCGCGCTCGCCCATAGTTAGCGTCGAAAGCATAGGCCGCAGCGATCTGATATTGCTCTTTAGTTCCCACACGATTCACCATTTAATATGTTTTGAACTTATATACGACACTACATTTTTTTTTTGAGAGTACAATGAATTGAAAATACATACTTACACACTCAATCTCGTAAGTTAGAGGCACACTCACACACCCAACCTCGTAAGTTAAAGGCTCTCATCATGAGAGACTCATGTGCATGTCCAACCAAAATTTGATCTTGGGACTTCCTCCCATAACTTCAATGCATCAACCATTATATACAACACTACATTTTTTTTTGAGAGAACAATGAATTGGAAATACATACTTACACACTCAATCTCGTAAGTTAGAGGCACACTCACACACCCAACCTCGTAAGGTAGAGACTCTCATCATGAGAGACTCATGTACATGTCCAGCCAAAACTTGATTTTGGGACTTCCTCCCATAGCTTCAATGCATCAACCATTAAGCTACGCGGACTCAAACTACAACACTAGATTTTGGGTATCATTGTTTCCTCACAACGAGACATGTTCATTGAACCTCACGTTTTATTCTCTTAAATGTTATGGACCATAGATGGAAGATTTAGTTATTTAAGATATTTTCCACATAGAAAATTGAGGGCCTATCCATGAAACATCTATGTTCTAAGTGTTTTGAGATTATAAAAAAACTCCTTTCACAAATCATGTGGTTGCTACAAACACTATGTCTATACTACCTAGTTTCTACTTTCCCTTTAGTTCCACTTTAATGCAAAAATGCTAAGGTATTTCACTAAGCTATTATGAATAGGAATTTTACATATAACCCTTCAAGTATTTTGAGTTCTTGAATCTCTTTTGTTCTTCTTGATCTCAAACTACGCTTCAAATCAAGCGTAGAGAATCCAAAATGTATTTTACTACAACAAAAAGGCGTTTTACGACTTGTATTACAATCTGCATCGTCTCCATGGTTTAAAAAAACCCATCGGGAGACATTCGTCGATATATGCATCGGGAATGACATTGCTAGCATGATTGGTAGTCTTGTCGATAGTCTAATTGGGAGACTTGTTGACAGGTAAGTGGATAACATAGTGGGTAACCACTAGTCATGTCGGTTGAAAAAACAAAAACAGAAACTGAGAAAAAAAAATGATCCCGAAGATCTCGTAGTGAGATTTTGTACAAGCTCTTCATATACATAGGGAATCATTAATAGCATCATCATTTGAGGGGTCATGCACTATACATTTGTTATCAACGAATTTGACAATCAAGCCAATGTTGATTATTGTTGAAGTTAATAGCAAATTTTTCTTGACCCTCGCACACATAGAGCATCCCACAATATAAAAGAAATTCCATTGGTAGTATTCATAATGATCTTTCCAACTCCCATTACAAGATAAGAGCAGTTGTTAACACATGCCACAATATTGTTTCTAGTAGGCGCAAGCTTAACTGAAGTGAAGAAACTATGTTGCAAGATAATATTCTTGATTGCACCAATATCAAAGTACCAAACATCCGAGTCTAGTACAAACATTGAGTGCTCATGAGAAGATAGGCGATAGCTGCAAATAGTATTAAATGCACATTCTTCATTTTCAACAAGATTAGCAAACTAATTCACATTTTGTAGGTAGGTTGGTTTGGCACTAGCCTCTTGACGAGGAGGTCTTGTGTTCAACTCCCGGGGTTGGACATGTAATGGCTTTGGCCAGTCTAAACTAGTTGTAATCAATTGTAACCTTGCCTAACCGCTCCTTTGTGGGATATGGGGGATCCTATGGATACTAGGTCCATTCCCCTGTAGAGTTTTTCTTTCAAAATTAAAGCGCATGGGAGAAGCCGCTTCCTGAACCTCCATTTAGAAGAAAATTATTAGAAATTTTTCTTTTTAGGCCTAGAGACCTTTGCGACGAGCATTCCAACCTCTTTTTTCTTTGCTTTTTTTATAGCAAGTTTAAGAAAAATCTTTAGAACATGATCATTAGCGTTAGAGTACTCGAAAAATTGTTTTAATGCTTTCCTATTTTCTTGACATCTTTGTCTTCCTTAGGAGCATTAGCATATTTCTCTTTCTAGTAGATGAGCTTCATTTACATTTGCCCTTTTGACTAGTTAAGAGATATTAATCTACAACATATATAATTTATGTGTTCTACCTTGACTAATCTTCCTCTTGCGAAAAAGAGACTAACTCCTTAAAGGTTAGGTTATTTAAATTTCCTTTCATCATCGATCAAAGAGGAGGATCAAAATTCTTATATGAATGTAGAAGAACATTACGAACACTCTCCACAAGTGACCTATCTAGCAAAACTTCATCAATAGATATCAACGGTTCTTTCAAATCTTTGATCTTTTTCAAAAATTCTCTATAGAATCTCCTTCATTAATATGATCACTCTCAAATTTTTTACAAAGGCAAGCAATAGGACCCTCATTTCTTACTTGGTATAATGTTTTAAGAGTATCTCAAGCATCTTTCATTGTCTTCCAAGAGCAAGTATTAGAGATAATGGCATGTGCCTATGCATCTCTACCATCCCAATGAAGCTTGTCTCGAGTACGTGCAACATGAGCCACAAAAAAACCAATAAATTGAAGATTATCATCTTCACCACCATCTACATCACCTTCACTAGCTTTATTTGCAGGTGTAGTAGGATGTTTTTCAACACCTTACACAATATTCAATAACCCTTTTGCTACCACTACATGATGCATTATGTATGCTCACAATGGTTAATTTGTACCATCCAACTTATCCCAAACAACCAATATAAAGAAAATTGACTAAATGCCTTGATGTCAAAAATTGATTGTATCGCAAAAAGTTGAACACAAATATCCTATTAAGCTCTACTAGACCTGGAGTAGACTTTGAGATGCATGTTTTGGCCAATCAAAACTTGTATATATGTTTTCTATAGAAAAATCCATTTTTCTATAGAGTCACTATGATAGTGTGTTCAGAGGTCGAAACGAGCTCAAATCAAAATTCAATGCCACATTCCAAAGCTGCTTTGAACTCCTAAGTGCGTTGAATATTCATGTGAGTTTGAGACTATAATAAGAGGGATATGGATAATGCTACATGAAACAATGATTTGCGCTAATACCAATTGTTGGATTTTTGGGTTTGCGGAAGCACACAAGCATCACAAGAAGAAGAACAAGAAGAATAAGCTTGGAGCACAATATAAACAAATATTTTAGCAACTAAATTTGCAAAGATAAATGACCCATTAGTGTTTTAGGCATATATACAAGCCGGGGGACAAAACTTCTAAACACAAGAAACATGCCTCCATGGTCCTGAGTCTATTCATATACATGATTATCAAAATATATCAATAATCCCTGGGGGGAGAAGGGTAAATGAAATTAAAAAGCATCATATTGACGAGAAGAAAACCTCCAATAGGGCTATAAAAGGTTGATTTCTCCCCTTCTTCCCATGGGATTTAACCTTTTCACTTATCTTCCCTAGTCATGGGTTTGATGGATAGCAGTGAAGTCCCTATCATGAGCACCTATGTAGGGGTACAAGTGACTACCTCCTATTGCCCCTTTCTTTCTCCAATCCACCTCCCAATCAAACATACAAAAAGGGTGAGTGTTCTCACACAATCGCCTCCTAAGATTTCCCTTCTCATCATCCATTTTCCACCTCCTTGGGGCTCCTCTATCTCCTCCTACAATAGGATGGGAGATTCCATCCATGAAGGAAAAAAGTAAAGATGAATTGGGTGCCTATTTTGAGCCCCTACCTCCATAGAGATTCAAGATTAATGTGGAACATACCTTTGAATTCCACCATCAATTTGCTTCTCCTCATATTGGAGGCATCCCATACCATCCCATATAGGATGGTGGAAGAAATGTCAATATATGCCATCATGACTCCACGAGCTCTAAAGCTTTTTGTCCATATCACCTTGGCTTTTCATTCATACGAGCATAGAACTCCTCTGGTACCAATGTTATATTCTCCAAGATCCTCCATACTGGACAAGCCAATTTAAATGCCAAACCTACAAATAGATAGAAGGGCAAACATCTAACTCACCTCCTAGCCATAGAGACAATATGGGCTCATCCTTGAGTTGAGAAGTCTACATCATGCAATGGGCAGCCACCTCCAAGAAATGATGTCCCATACCACCAATTCTTGAGTGGAATAGATGATGAGGCTCTGCCATGCGAGGCCCAAAGTTGAGCCTTGGCAATTCCAAGAATGTGAAATAAGAGGCCTTGAGTCCTATTTCTAGGACAAGTGAAATGACCTATTTCACACTGAAGTGATCGATGCCAATATACACTAGCCAGACAATAATTGCAAATCCCAATCTAGATGTCCTAGAAAGATTAAGACATAACACATGATCACACATCTGACATGTTTTTTACATCAGGCTTAAGAATAAGTTTCTATGTTTCTTCTCCATGTTTATGTATTTGCACGCCAACCAAGAACTATTTGTTTCTATGGGTGTGTAGTATGTATGAATGTAAATATTTAGTGTGCATGTATGTGTCCACGTGTATGAGTTTGTGCGTTTATGTAGTATATGTGTGAGCTTATGTAAAAGTGTATGAGTTTGTGAGCTTATGTAGTATATGTGTGCGAATCTAAAAGTGTAATTGACCAAGCGCAAAGGTGTATGTGACCAGGCCTAAAAGTGTGTGCATCCAAGTGTATACATGTTTGTGATATGATATCTAGCTACGTACATGTGTAGGTAAACAAGTATTTATGTGTGTGCATGCTTATATATAAGTCAATGTATGTGCATGCATGCGTGAAGAGGTGTGTATCTAGGTGTATATATGTGCTCGTGTCATGTATGTATATATCCAACCTACACGTATGTGTATGTGTAGGTATGCATGTGTACAGATATATATATATGCAATTGGACATAGGTGGATCATATAGTGTATAATAATATAGTACTTACTTTCCTAAGTCCTATACAAATCAAGTAACAATGTGGTAACAATAATATACTACTTACTTTCTGTAGTTCTATACAAATCAAGTAACAATATGGTATAGAAAAGAAAATCTATTTGTTTGCGTGAATAACTATTTTATTGATATTCTAGCGATTCAGCAATACAGATATCAATCGAGCTATCCTTTCCTCCATCGCCATGAAATCTGAATTCATGGGAGAAAATGTAGTTTGGACAAGCATTATCAACAAATACAAAGTTAGTTTCCTTCATACACATTGTGATGAGGCACATAATCTTACTTATTGGTGAGTTGTGCATGTGGATAACTTTTATAATATATTAACGGCACATTCTTTTAACCCTTATGCAATACAAGACGAAAATTATTGACCAAGGACCACCAGAAAATCTCCCATGAGTGCGCACCTGTGCGTGCTAGGGTTTGTGCGCGCTTGTGTGTGCTAGGGCTTCCCTGCACCTGTGCGTCCCGTGTGAGCCTTCGGGCTTCCTGGGCTCTCCCTGGCTTGTGAGGCTAGTCTTCAATCTTGGGCATGTAGCCCCAATAGCATGTCTCTACATGATGATCTAAGAGATGTTTTTTTTTTTTTTTTTTTTTTTAGAGAACAATGAATTGGAAATACAACCTCTTAAGGTAGAGGCACCCCTTCATGAAAGACTCATGGGCATGTCCAGCCAGGACTTGAACTCATGACATCTTCCTCAAGCTTCAAGGCGTCATCCCACTAGACTACGTGGCTACGGACATAAGAGATGTTTTTACCGGTGCTTCGAGCTCAAGAACTGTGGAGAACTAGGATGGCGGTCATTGCACTCCCCAATACCTATTGGGCGCAAGTGCAAAACAATTGAAGATTCCCCCTGTCTCCCTTGGGGATACTCAGGTAGTCATGCAAGAATCGGTTGCTCAGTCCATTGTCAAGGAAAGCCTTCCCGTTGCTGCCCATCAGCAAGAAGTTGTGCTTGGACTTCTTGCTTCATCACTTGTTAAGTTTTTTGTTGAGGCGGTCAAACACCACTCAAACCCTATTTTCAACCTCTTGGGGTCTCCAAGTAAGAGTCTTTTCAACAGTCCTTTCTTGTCTGACAAAGGCAAACAGAAAGTTGATGAACAGAGAATCTGTTTAGATGAGGAAAATTTGGACAGAGATGACGATACGCTTATTATTGAAAGAAAGGAGTTAGATTTGTGGCATGCTCAACTTGAGGAAAGGGTGGTAATAGGCCTTTGCCATAGGCCTAGACCAGCGCTAGAATCCCTAAAACCTTGGGTTAGATTTAATTAGGAATCCAAAGGGCTATTTGTGAAGCATATACAATTTTTGCCAAACAACTATTTCCTGTTTTACTTTGACGAAGCCAATAGTGCTTTGAGGGTGATCAATGAAGGCCAATGGCTCATTAGGAACATGCCTATCTCCTTTTTTAAATGGTACTTTGGCTTTAACCCTAGAGGCCCTAAACCCACGAAGGTCCCAGTTTGGGTAGAATATCCGGATTTACCTATTGAATATTATCCTTGGATTGATAGATTAAGCAGTTTAATAGGAAAAGTTCTAGGGCAAAGGAACAGAGGGCCTATTAATCCCAAGTGGGATCCCCACGTAATGATTGAGGTTGACACATCTAAGCTTGTCAAGTCTTTGCTTATCATTCATCACCATCTACCAGGGTGGTGCAGTTAGAAGAACTTGAATCTTTTACAGTGCAGACAAGAAGCAAGGGGAAGGCTCAAGTGGACATAGGTCAAGAACCAATGATTAATGGATTGAACAAAAATAAAGTTGCATCTAAAGACAAAGCCACCACATGTGCGGATACAAGGCAAAAAGAAAATTTCATAGGTACCAGTGATGCCATTGGACATGCATTCAACAGGGCTCATGAGGAGTTTGATAAGTCCAATGAAGCCCAGGCTCTTAAGGAATCAAAAGCTTCTAGACTACTCAAGTCCATGAAAAAAGGAGGTTAGTATTTTTTATTTAATAAAGATGGATGGGAAGTTCAGGTCAGAACTCTTGCAGATAATTGATGAAATGTCCACAACAAGTCTTGTGGCAAAGGCTGCCGTTATGCATAAAGATAAAAGTGTAGGGGAAGCACCCCTCACAGATTACAAGTGCCCTCGGCTACCAATCTCCATTAAAGGTCATGAGTTTCAAGGAGTCATTGTGGATGGTGGTTCTGGCATTAACTTGATGCCTGAATATACCATGAAAAAGATTGGAATATACCCTTCAAGACCTGCCAACTTCACTGTAACAATGGCAGACCAAAGCATAGTAATGCCTATGGGAGTGGTCCCTGGAGTCCTAGTCAAGATACAAGGTACCATCCTTAACTTGGATTTTGTTGTTTTAAGGCTGCCACAGTTAGAGGGAAGTTTCCCTCTGTTAATGGAAGACCTTGGTTAAGGCATGCCAATGTGCTGCATGACTGGGGCAAGGACACAATGTGGGTAAAGCAAGAGGCAAAAGAGTTGCAACAGATAATTTTAGAAGAAGGACCAGACAATCAGAGAAATACTAGCATGATGCAGACAATTGGCATTTGTATGGAAGAAGAATTGTTGGACAACCCAAAAGCAGACCTATTTGAAGGAGCAAATTTATATGAAGATGAAAACATGTTGGCTTGGCTCCATGCAGAAGACCCATCTTCCTGCTATGGAATTTTTCCAAACTCAAGTAGAGAAGAAGCATATGAAGAAAAAGAGGAAATCACTCAGGTTGAAACAGTCTCAGTCAAAGGCCATTGCAAAGAGAAGAAAAGCAAAGCCCTTAAGTGCAGCCGTGATGAAGATGCTTCAAATCATATGTCAATGGCCAAATTTTTATGGATAATGGTATGGATATCATCTGTTATGTCGATTTTAATGATAGCAAGTGCAGGGCTTTACAAGAATGTGGAAGGAGTACCCGCAAGTCTTTGGAAACAGAGGGTTCCATTTGATGAAGATACTGGAATAGTGAAAGTGAAATTTTGCAAATTAAGCTATAAAGTTGCTCACACAAAGGTACAAAAGTTGCAGTATGGAGGAGATAATATTTTACTGAAGGATTTAGGGTACCCCTATCAGATGAGCAGTGTGCCCAATGAGAAGAAAAAACCAATGAAGTGAAGTACAATTGGAGATTATGGAGGAGTTTCTCTGAGTCAACAATACAAGGCTCAAGGCCTATCATCAACAAAAATGAAGATTTATGGATCACTTGGAACCTGCAAAATTTGTCCAGGTTGTACATAGCCCTCTCATTTCATTTTTGCTTAAGTTTTAATAGTTTTCTTTACCCATTTCATACTTGTTTCTTGATTTTTTAGCAAATTTAGCAGCCATTTCATCAACTTTGCAAAAGTTCAATTTTTGGAATTTTTAGGAATTTTTCAAGCATTTTTTAGAATTTTTCTAGAATTTTTCTAGAATTTTTCTAGATTTTTTCTCCTTTTTCATGTGTCTTTTTCTTGCCAATTTGAGGAATAAAGGAAGCTCTCTGTGGGTTTGAGTGCAAAAAAATAGCTTTGCCTGTAGGAAAATCTCTCAAAATTTTTTGAAGATTTTTTAGATTTTTCAGGCATTTTTTTTGGATTTTTTATGTATTTTTTTAGTTTTTTTTGGATGATTTTTCTAAAAAAAAAGCCCCCCCCCTCGGATTTTCAGGGTTCAAGGCAAAAAAATAAATAAAATAAAAATAATTCCAAAACCCCCCCCCCCCCCCCGTTCTGACACATCCCCCCCCCCATTTTTTTCTTTTTATTTTCTATTTTTATTATTATTTATTTTCTTTTTATTTTCTATTTTATTTATTTTATTCTTTTGTTTTTCTTTATTTTTTTATTTAATTATTTATTATTTTCACTGCTGTAGGCGTTCAAAAAAAAAAGTTTTCTTTTTTATTTTTTTTGTACATTTATATGTTTATATTTATATATATATATATATATATTACTTTTTTTATTTTTCTTGGCTCAAAGCTTTTGACTTTGGATCGCGCCTCGGTTGGCTGTTTCTTTCAAAACTGGAGTCAATTTCATGTTTTTTGGCACCTCTGGACTCAGTTTTTTACTTTACTTTTCCAAATTCCCATATTTTATCTGAGTTTTGGTCAAAACCCTCAAGGTTTGAGCACATTTCTCACATGTTTTTATTTCCCCAAATAATCCACATTGTCTATTCTCACCTCATTTCAACATATATTGGACATTTTCCCATCTTCCCCCTCTGTAGCTCTACTGTTTGATCTATTTGGCACCCTACAGACCCCATAATCCTCCTCCCCCACACTTCCTTTTTCCTTCTGCACAGCCACATCCTTAACCCTCCCAACCCCTTCCATCTCCGCCCTCAGCCCTCCCCTCCCATTCCTTTCTAACCTCCCATTGCTCCCCTTTTGCTTTTCCATAACAAAATCCCACTTTTGGTTCTTCTGGTGCAATTGGTTGCTGCTCAGGCATCCTCTTCAAGATTTTGCAGCTCAAGCATCATTGTGTCCTCTATGCTCCAATTTTTTGCTGTAGCTCTCCGGGACGGAGAGCACATTAGGTGGTGGGCAACTGCTGATCCCATACAAGTTATATTGGTCAAAGTCAATCGCATTCAAAGTCAACTGTAGTCAAAGTCAAAAGGTCAAAGTCAAACTGATCAAAGTCAACAAAGTCAAGGTCAAAGTCAACAGGTGCAAAGTCAAAGTGCTAAGGTGCAGGTGTCAAAGTGCACAGGTAGTGCACAATTAATTGTCCACAAAGGGTAAATCGGAGAAAGTGGGTTGCAGGTTGCAGAGGTATTTCTCTAATTTCCCCAAGGTTCAAAGTGTTTTTAAAGTGTTTTGGAAGGTTCAGGTGAACCCTCTCTTATGTGCAAAAGTGAAGACTTAAAAGGAAAATATGAAGGTATGTGAAGCGGCAAAGCGTACGCAGAAGTGAAAGTATGGCCCCCCAATTAATTTTTTGGTTTTAATCTAAAGTCACTACAGGACAAAACAGGGAGTCGTTGGCTGCCACTTGTGAAGACAATCTTGGGACATCAAAGTGAGCACCAAGATGCTCTTGCAGTTAGGAGCGTACGTGAATCGACACACTCAAATCAAGGCAAGGACTATTCTTGGACCATCCTAAGTGTAAGCAAGAGTGAGCATAGTCTAAGTGGAGCAAGAGAGAGAAGTGCAAGAGACACACAGTGTGTGACGCAGAGAACTGAAGTGCAAGGTGTGCATGAAGAGTGACCAAGGAAGTGTGCAGAGGAGTGCTAAGCTTGTCCCCCAAGGATCCCTAGGTCTTACTGAAGTGTGCGCGCGCCGACAGAAGGTATCCATCCCTCCTCCTTAGTGGAAGCTTGGTGCAAGGTGTGCACAAGAGCAGGCTTGTGGAAGGTGGAGGTTTGGTGCAGAGGAGGCTGGCAGCACCAAGTCCCTTGGGTATTTGGTATTTTGTAATTGAGCACTCTCTAGGATTTTGCACAGAAGCATTAGTGGTATTGTGCTTCAACCTTGTATTTGTCTTATTGTAATCAATCGAAAGAGGCTTCCAGTGTGTATTTTCTCTTTTGGTCTTCCCTCTTCTCCTACAAACACTCAAATCCCTTCTTGTCTAAGAATCCCCCCAACAGGTGGCCTTGGTATTCTATGTCATGTTAAGTTGGCCAAACAATTATTCTCTTCTCCTACAAACACTCAAATCCCTTCTTGTCTAAGAATCCCCCCAACAGGTGGCCTTGATATTCTCAGTCATGTTAAGTTGTAATCAATCGACAGAGGCTTCCAGTGTGTATTTTCTCTTTTGGTCTTCCCCTCTTCTCCTACAAACACTCAAATCCCTTCTTGTCTAAGAATCCCCCCAACAGGTGGCTTTGGTATTCTATGTCCTTGGATTCCACTAATTATTGGGCTTGTCTTATTAAAAGAAATACCAAGGACTTCTATGTGAAGGATGTTAAGGCTTGGTCTAACTTTGACCTCTGGAACATTGTTTGTTCTCCCCAAGTTTTCATTCCCAAAGGAAGCAGATTGATCTCCAACATGTGGACAACATGGATGAATATAAAAAGGGAGTATAAACCTAGTACTAAATTCTCCACTAACCTTTTCTTTTATATGCAAGATTGCCCTTGAACTGGAGGGCTTGCTGAATAAGATAATGAAAAACTCTGCATCATACATAATAAATGCAGAAAAACAGGATTTAACATTTATCAAGATTTCTACCATCTTTACCTGTTGTGGATAATGAATGGATAAACGATCCGAGTTCTCTTTCTGTTGCTTGTAAACAGGCTTTAATAAAAGCTAAGGATAGTTTTAGTGTTAAGATACAAGCATGCTTCCACTGCAAGAGCATTGGCATCAGTGAGGTGGCTGAAGTCATGATGAAAAAGTTCAAAAACCTCTTCGAAGATTTCTCAGAGTTGGTCAAGAAGTTAAATAAAAGATGGCAAATCAATTGGTCTCCCAATCAATGGAAGTATAGATTTCAAGTCAATTGGGCCTTTCGTGTGGCCTAGAAACACCGCACCCTCTTGTGGTTAATCTACCACAATGGTTTATGGACTGGGAAGAAGGCAAAGTCTCTCAACATCAGTAATGGTGAATGTTGCTTTTGGGGCAAGGAGGAGGATCTTACTCATCTCTTTATCAATTGCACTCATGCTAAGAAATTTCGGGGGCTACTCAAGAAGTGTTGTGAAGCTTGTGGTATTACTAGTCTCGGCCTTAAAAAAATTCTGTTGGGCTACTACAACAGGATGGATATTCTTTTGTGGCACCTTTGGAGTTCACAACTCATATGGCACATTTGGGTCAGTTGAAATCAAAAGTATTTCAAAGTGGCAAAAAAGACTTCCTCATAAGCTACAAAAAGGAGCTCAAATCGTCTACTGAATTATGTATGAGATCCATCAACAAAGCCCTTCAATTTTGGGTATATCTTAGGTACCACTAAGTTGAGCCAGTGGAGATCGGCCATTATGCCTTTGTACTCTACCCAAAGATTTATTATGTACTATTTTATATGACATTGTATTCTCTCATGTGGTCCCCTTTGGGGGTGTATTGATATTTGAGATACCTGCCCCTTGCACATTTGTATCATTTTCCATTAATTTAATACTTACCTTCTTCAAAAGAAAAAAAAGATCAAAATTATGGATACTTCGCAATAATATATATATATATATATATATATATATATATATATATATATATATATATATGTTGTATATATAAATCCACTGTCGTCCCAACACTGATCATATGCCCGTCCTTCATTGTACTTCAAATTAATTATAGCGTTGAAGAACAGTAGATCGAACTTCCTTACAAAAAAAAAAGACATCGGCTTGTTTTGTCTTTCTTTACATCTCTCTCCCTAGTGTTTTTGACGGAATAGGAAAATTAAAATTAGTGCAGGAAATAAATATACAACAAAGAACCAATCACAAGTGAGTGGGTCAATGGGTTTGGGGGGTCCCATGGGCACTAGTCCCTTTCACTTGTAATTTTTCTTCGTTATTTTAATTAAAGTCTGGGAGCCGTGAAGGTCGAAGGATTTTTCTTGCATGCTCCTCCTGAACCCTCTGTCGGGGTTACCTTTCGCGAGTGAGTGCCCCCCTGTGTGGGGGGTATCGTTCTACCTCCCGCCCAGAGCCTATGGCTCTGCACGAGGCACTACGGGATGGCATGGCTGAGGCTAATGGTTCGTTTGGATTACTCAACTCTATGCTGAACCCGGTCTTCGACTCTAACTGCTCCAAGTTTGGAATTGCTGCTCGTTCGGAGCATTCCCCAGCTACTGGTGACGCTCAGGTAATTCACAACCCTACCTTTTCTCAGCAGAGACAAGATGGTATATCGTATGCGAATGCAGTACAGGCTACTGTCCAAGCTCCCTTCTCAATGTTCAACTCGCAAAACTTAACAGGTATGCAAGTTCCTTTCAATAATGTTAAAGATAGAAAGGGCAAGGAGAAACTTGACGAGGTCTGCTCTGAGGACAGAAATTCCCCTCACTTCATTAATATTGATTCTAATGACATTGATAGAGACGATTGTACCCTGACTATAGAAAGTAACTCTCTAGAGGCCTGGAACAATCACTTATCTGAGAAAGTTGTGATAGGCCTTTGTCATGGACCTAGGCCTGCTCAGGAAAATCTAAAAAATTGGATGAAGGTAAATTGGGAAAGCAGGGGGTTATTTGCCAAGCATATCCAATATCTCCCCAATAACTACTTTCTTTTCTTTTTTGAAGATGCTCATAATGCCATGCAGGTTATAGCTGAAGGCCACTGGGTTATTAGAAATACTCCCATATCCTTCTTCAAATGGTTTCCTGGTTTTAATCCTAGGGGTGCTAAACCTACTAAGGTTCCAGTTTGGGTAGAGTTGCCTGACCTCCCTGTTGAATACTATCCTTGGATAGAACAGTTGGGCAAGCTGATTGGTAAAGTTCTGGGGCAACGACCAAAAAATGGATTCAATCCTAAATGGGATCCCCAAATGCTTATTGAAGTGGATACTTCCAAAAGTATTAAATCGGTTTTAATTTTAAAAAATACTGAAGGGCTTAAGCTTCATGAACAAAAGGTTTTGTATAAAAACCTTCCTAATGCCTGCTTTCATTGCTATAAACAGGGTCATTTGATTAGAGATTGTCCGATATTGGTGAGTGCTAAACACCAAGAAAAGAAAGAAGAAGAGCTCAAAAAGTCGGGTCCTAGTAATGTTAAAGATGTCCCTCCTCATGCTGATCAATGGAACAAGAAGGCATCTCTCAGGAATAAAAGAAAAATCTTTAATGCTGTGATGAAACCGGAAGTGTTGGTCAAAGAAATTAGCAACCCCTATCAAATTCTTGAGACTCTTGATTTTGAGGCAGGTCCAGGAGCAGGTGCTTCGAGTCCTCACCAAAAAAATAATGATTTACATTCTTATTTACAGGAATCAACCCCAGGTGAAGGATCAGGATGGTCCACTGTTGGTAAGAAAGGTAGCTTCAAACCCTCTGGTAATCTTCATATAACCTCTGTTGTTGATGATAGTATATTCAATGAACAAAAAAGTAATGATGAAATTTTCATTGAACAACTTAATAAGAGTGATGAGGAGAGTATGCAGGCAGAACTAGAGAATGATAACATGAATGATGTGGCTATGGCTACTGGTAGTCCCTTTGCCAAGGAGAAAGCAAAATCCAAAAGAAAGGATACTATGAGAGTCTCCACCTCGGCTATCAAGCCCCTGAAGAACCTAAAAAAGTAATCCCTTCTCTTTTTCCTTTTTTTCATGGACTGCCTCAACATTATCTCTTTAAATGCTAAAGGTTTGTCTGACCCTGTCAGAGGTAAGATTATTAACAGATGGATTAAAGATTCCTCCTTGAGTCCTGACTTTATTTGTCTTCAGGAAATCAAAGTTGGAGGTTTCCAGCTTAAGTCTAATCTTAAGGTTGTGTGCAGTAGTTTCTCCTGGTTTAACACCAATCATTGTGGTAAGGGTGGTGCTGCTATTGGTATTAATGCTAACCTGAATCATTTGGTTGAAGAAGTGTTGGTTAGTGACACCAATCAGTGGGTGGCCATTAAATGCAAAGACCCCCTGAATCTCACCTTGGTGTGTGTTTATGCTTCTAACTGCTCTTTGACCAGGTCTAAGTGTTGGGAGGAACTTGGTAAGCTGAGTGGAGACATCATCCTCACAGGGGACTTCAATATGGTTACCAATGCTATTGACAGAAATGGTAACAGTAATAACATTCTGTCTGGTCATGAAAAGAACTGCTGGTTTAATATGGTTCTAACTCACAATCTCATTGATGTTTCTATTAATACTGGTCATACTTGGAACAATAGAAAAGCTAACAACAATCTGTCTGCTAGACTGGATAGGTTGTATATGAACACCAATAGATTTCATACCCTCTGGAGTAGTTGTTGTGAAACTGACCCGTCTCTGCAGCTTTCTGACCATATTCCCCTGATCATCAAGCTTATGGGTAATAACCCTAGATATAGAGCTGGTTGGACCCACCTTGATATGTCTCTTATTAAGATTCCTATTGTGAAAGAGCAAATCAAGTGTATCTTTAATCTGCATTTCACCAAGGGTTGTTCCCCCTTCATTGCTTGGGAGGAGGCTATCAGGAAAGTTCAAGGAGTTCTTACTGATTACAAAAGAAAGGCTAGACTCATTAGATATAATAGAAGGATGATGATTCTCAATGAGATAGAAAACATAAGGAAGTCCAATCTTTCTGATCATGTTAAGACTCAGAAAATTATTGAGACACAGGAAAAAGTGAAGTATGAAGACTATCTTCTTGCTCGGGGTGCCCTTGTCACGTCCAGAGAGTTTTGGGCTGGGAAAATTGATAAACCCAACAAGCAGATGTTTGAGATCATGAAGAAGAAAAAAACTAGGGACTTCATCCCCCTGGTTAGGAAAAGCAATGGTGATCTTGCTTCTTGTATGGAAGAAAACCTCCAGGAGGCTGTTAGTTTCTTTACAAATGTTTTCTCTATGCCTCCCAAGAGAGGTGACCACATCTGGAGTGCAAGAGCTGCCATTGCCCAGAAAAGGAAGAAAATGATTCCTCCTGGCTTGGTCTCCCTCCTTGATCTCCCCCTTTCTGCTGGTGAGGTTAGAGAAACCATTTGTAATTGAGACCTGGCAAGTCTCCTGGACATGATGGTATCCCTAATGAGTTTTTTCAAGAATTTAAAGAGGTGTTGGTGCCCATTATTCTCTGGATCTGGCAAGAAGCCTTGAGAAGAGGATCCCTTTCTACTTTCATTAATACTGGTGTTATCAAACTGATTCACAAAAGAGGCTCTAAAGAAGATCTAAACAACTGGAGACCTATCTCTTGTCTGACTTCTATTTATAAAATTTTTGCCTCCTCCCTGGCTAGAAGGTTGAGCCCCTTAATGGATAGTATCATCCTCCCTGAACAAAAAGGTTTTATTAAAGGTAGATTCATTCTTGATGCTATTATCTCCATTTGGGAAGGTTATGAGTATACCAAAGAGTTGAACATTGATACCTATTTTTTCAAAATTGACTTTGACAAAGCCTATGATAGAATAGAGTGGGATTTTATCCTTCAGTCTCTGCATGATGTTGGTTTGGGCAAAAGCTTTATTAAGTTTGCTAGCATATTGTTTGGTAATGCTCAGTCTAAAGTAGCTATGAATGGTCATTTGTCCTCCCCTTTCAAGCTGTGCAGATCTATTCGTCAGGGTTGTCCCTTGGCTCCCCTTCTGTTTGCTATCACTTCTGATGCTCTTGGTTGGTTGATTAAAGAATCTCTTAATCAATGCTCTATCAAAGGTATTGAGATCCCTCTTGCTCATTCTCAACTTTGTCTTCAAATGTTTGCTGATGATACTAACCTTCTTATGAAAGCTGATGAATCTTCTGCTGCTGCCTTCCTCAACTGTCTTAATATTTTTTGTGTTGCCAGTGGCTCGGTTGTTAATCACTCTAAGACTGGCTTTTATTCCTCTAATAACATGATTCCTGTTTGTGTTAAAGATGCTGGTTGTGAGGTGATAAAAGCTGGATCGGTTTTCAGACTTCTAGGTATACCGATGGGCTTTGAAGTCTCCAATGAGCAAAGATGGAATTGGGTTTTGGATAAGTTTAGAAATAAAATTTTTAAATGGATTGACTTTCAGTCTAATATCTCCCAAAGAGCCTTTGTTCTTAAGCACTATATTTTGCCTTGTCTGACTTATTTCTTGTCTTGCTGGCTTCCTACTAAGAAACAACTTTCTTAAGCCATTGCTCTGGCCAGGAGATTCCTCTGGGGAGGTAGTATTATCCCCAAGGTTGCTTGGAAGACCTGCTGCATGAAGAAGACTGAAGGTGGCCTGGGATTGATTTGCCCTACCAGGATGGCTACTCAGATGGCTGCTAAATGGATCCTCAGATCAGTTTCTTCTGAGGATTTTTGGGCCTGCTTGATAAAAAGGGATGTTTCCAAATTTTGGATTCAAGAAAACAAGTCCTGGTCTAACTGTCATGTTTGGGATGTTATTGTTTCTCCAGTTACCTTTGTTCCCAAAGGAAGTATCTTGGTGTGCAACTTCTGGAAAGCGTGGATGTCCATAAAAAGAGAGTACAAAATTCCTATTTGGCTTCAGTTTAATTATTCTTTTCTCCTGCACGATTCCATGTGGTTTGGTTGGCATACTCATGATCTCATCTCCTCCTTCCCCATTAGATGGAACAAGTGTAGGAGTGGTTTTAAAAATTGGAGTGATCTTCTTAATAATGGTAATGTGATTGAAGACTGGCATTTAATGAACATTGATTCTCTTTCTGTTGCCTGTAAACAGATTCTTAGAGAGAAGAAGAAAAATCTGTTGGATATCTTGGATCACAACATGTGGCAGAAGAAGATCATGCTTGGTGAAGTTGCTGAAGATATATTTAATAACTTCAAAAGATCCAACAGCAGTATTAGTTTACTTGTTGGTAAACTCAACAGGAATTGGAATCTTTCATGGACTGCTCAACAATGGAAGTACAGATTCAAGTGCATATGGTCCTTCCTTGTTGCCATAAAGCACTCCTTCCTTCAGTGGCTAATTCTCCATAGAGGTATCTGGACTGGAAGCAAGGCCAGGAAACTTAAAATTGATGCAGGAAAATGTCTCTTCTGTGGTATGGATGAAGACCTGGAGCATTTGTTTCTCAAATGTAAGAACTCTGCTAGATATTGGAGGGTCTTCATTCTGTATTGCCAGACTTATGGATTAAGGTCTCCAGATTTCAGAGTTCTTCTTATAGGAGAAGCAAACAAAATGGACATTGTTCTCTGGGAAAGTCTGAGAGCTCATATTCTGTGGGCCATCTGGAAAGATAGGAACAGTAAAATTTTTGACACTCATTGTAAAGACAATTTTCTCCCTTGTATGCGGAACATTGTAAGAATTATTGATCACTGCCTTCATATTACCAATAGTACCCCCCCAAGTGACGACAGTCCAGCTTTGATTGTAAAAAAATACCCTTGTAATAAGTGGAGAACCAAAATGCTTCAAGCTCATTCTACAACTAGAGACCTTATGTCCAGCTTTATTAAGCTGCACATTGAAGGATTTTGGTTGTAGAAGTCCCTTCCTTTTGGAAGTCCCGGTGTATCTTTTTATTTTCCTGCATCAATTTTAACTTTTCTGTTCTCTCTCAAAAAAAAAAAAAGAACTTCTTTTTATTAAAAAAAAAAAGTGAGTGGCTCAAAGGGTTTTCAGAAAGTGTATCATGGAATTTGGAAAGCCTTTCTGGGGATTCGGGAATACAATTTTAGCAGAGATTCAGTGGTCACGTGGTGTACGACACGTGTTTCGTTTTAAATAAATGGCATCCACTTGCCTCCTTTGTAACCTCTGTCGCTCATGGCATGGTTACCTGTAGGCTGTAATCTCTGTCGCTCTTGGCATTCTTACCTGTAATTTCTGCCTTTCACAGCTGCGACATCAGATTTTCAATAGTGTTTTTTTAATTGTGCTCCAGGCTCCAGCCTTTTTCTCCAGTCTGCACTGACACGTTGACAGTCTGTTTTTTCGACAAGCAGGAGACAATAGACGCATGAGAACTTGAGAAGTTCCTGCAGACGATAATGAAAGGATTGGAGTTTAGGTGCTGGAACAGACTGCACCCAATAAATTTTCTGCAAATATCTTCCGCAAAATACAAATTCTGTGGGCGGAAACAGGAGACCATGTGCGCCGAAACATGGGGTTGGAGGCTGGAGCCAGCGACTTGGAGGATGATGAAAAATCTGAACGCTAAAACAGCTTTCCCCCATCTGACAATAGTGAATGGGGTCGCGCTCGCCCATAGTCAGCGCCCAAGGAGAGGCCGCAGCGGCCGGCTCTTGCCAGGCTAATCTCCATGTGCCTTTGTCAACAAAATATTGGTCTTTGTGAAGACTGATGGGTCCCACTCGCCCATAGTCAGCGCCGAAAGCATAGGCAGCAGCGATTCACTATTGCTCTTTAGTTCCCACACGATTCACCATTTAATATGTTTTCTTTTTTTTTTTTTTTTTTTGAGACAACAGGAAAAGAGAGTAAATTATGTAGTAAAAGTACAAAGTGCACAGGGAAGCAGAGATCCCATCAGAGGTTACAAGTTGAGGACCATGATAAATCTATCACTGGAATAACAATCCAGAAGAGATTCTCTCCACTTACAAGGAGGAAGGGACTTGGTAATAGTACTTTGATCCTGAGGGCCCTGTTTGATAGACAAAAGACTCTGCATGCCAGAGAGATACAAAGCTTTTCTAAGGGAAAACATATAGTTCTTTTTATCATTCTTGAAGAGGGCTTGGTTCCTACTAATCCAAATGTGCCAAAGGATGTGACCCCTCCATAAATGCCATAGCACTAAATCTAATTTATTACAACAACCGAGAATGATCTCTTTAAGACCAAGTTGGGGAAGCTTTTTGATAGCCAGGATAGGGTCCAGCACTTTCCAAAACTGTTTAGCATGCCAGCAATTGCAAAAGAGATGGGTTAAATCCTCTTCCCTGCTGCACAGAGCACAGTTACTATTATTTATATTTGCTCTCTTAGCCCTGTTGCCAGTCCACAAGCCATTGTGAAGAATCAGCCATTCCAAGTAGGAATGCTGGATATTATAGGGGAAAGCCCAAATAACTTTGAACCTGTATCTCCATTGATTGGCAGACCAATTACACCCCCATCTGGAGTTAAGCTTGTTAGTAATACTGAGAACAGAGCCTTTGTTGAGTTTGAAGCTTGTCCATATAACTTTGGCTACTTCAGTGAAATGAAGGTTGACAATCCTACACTCTTCAAGTTTCTTCTTCAGGAGGCTCTTCCTTTCCAGAAGGATCTGCAGACACCCAGGAGAAAAATGGGTCAGAGACAGAATATAATCATCAGATAACAACTCACTTGAGTTATAAAACCAGGCCCAGCTTTTGACTCCAAGCTTAAAACATTTGTGTTCTCTAATCTCAAGATCTTTGTTATTCCACAAAGCAATCCAGCCTAACCAAGGAGATTCCTGAAGAAAAAAGTTAAGGTTAGTAGAAAACTTAGAAATAGGAGAAAAACAGAGTTTAGCTTTCATCCAAACGGACCAAAACCTGCAAGAGAGACTACTGCCAACAGGAACAAAGGGGGTAGGGGAGATAACAATATCCCAAAGATGATTGTTAGTCCAGGCCTTGTAGTTTTTGACATGAAACTTTTGAGTGTTTCTTTTAAGCAAACAAGCCCAGATGTCACTAGAGCTTAAGGCTCTGTAAACCCATTTAGAGGCCAGGTTCTCAGCCATTTTCATAGGGCAAATAATACCCAGACCACCTTCATGTTTAGGCAGACAACAAATCTTCCATGCCACTTTAGGAATTTTGTGAATTTGATCATTGCCTCCCCATAAGAATCTTCTAGCCAGAGTAATAACCTGATTTAGCTGCTTCTTTGAAGGACTCCAACAAGCCAGGAAGTATACAATGGAAGGGAGGAGATAATGCTTCAAGACAAAACATCTGTGAGAAAGGGAGGCATAAACATTATACCACCTGAGCATTTTTACCTTGAATTTTTGAAGCACCCAGTCCCATCTTTGCTGCAAAGAGACATTAAAACCCATGGGAATACCCAAAAGCCTAAAAATCATACGATCCTGCAAAATGCTATAGCCAATGTCAATAATACAATTGGGGGTGATATGATTAGAGGACCAGAAACCAATTTTGGTATGATTGATATGAGAACCACTGGCAAGACAAAAGGTTTTTAAACAGGCCAAGAAATTTTCAGCAAATTGAGGATCAGCAAGAGTACACATATTAGTATCATCAGCAAACATTTGAAGCCCAAGTTGATGATTTGAGTTGGGGATGGGTATGCCTTTGATTTTCCCTTTAACCATTTCATTATTCACAAGCCAGCCAAGGGCATCACTAGAAATGGCAAACAGAAGGGGGGCAAGGGGACATCCCTGCCTAATGGATCTAACAATCTTAAAAGGGGGGGAAAGATGACCATTAAAGGAAACTCTGGACCAAGCATTTCCAAAGAGGGTACTAACATACTTGATAAACTTTTTACCCAGGCCAATATCATGAAGAGATTGGAGGATAAAATCCCATTCAATTCTGTCATAAGCCTTGTCAAAGTCAACCTTGAAAAAATAGTAGTCTAGCTCAGCTTCATTAGCAAATTCAAAACCTTCCCACAGAGAAATAATGGCATCCAAAATGTATCTGCCCTTAATAAAACCTTTCTGCATGGGGAGAATGATAGAATTCATGATAGGGCTAAGCCTTCTAGCAAGGGCAGAGGCAAAAATTTTATAGACAGAATTGAGACAAGAAATGGGTCTCCAATTATTGAGATCTTCCTTAGGGCCCCTTTTGTGGATGAGTCTAATAACTCCCATATTCATGGCAGCAGACAAGGATCCTTTCCTAGTGGCCTCTTTCCAAATCTCCAGAAGGTAGGGAGTGATGAAGTCTTTTAGCTCTTTGAAAAGTTCGTTAGGAATACCATCAATACCAGGAGACTTACACAATTTCATTTTATCAATGGCTTCCTTAACCTCACCAGCAGAGAGGGGCAAGTCCAGAAGAGCAGCCAGACCATGAGGGAGCGTTTTCACCCTGATAGAAGCTATATGGGCCCTGGCTCTCTGGATATCTTCCCCCCTCTTGGGAGGACTAGAGAAGACATTCTTAAAGAAAGAAGCAGTTTCATGTAAGCACTCTTCCATATCCACAGCAATGTCCCCATTACTTTTAGCAATTAGGGGAATGAAATCCTTACTTTTTTTTTGTTTGAGCATCTCATACATATGAGTGTTGGGTCTGTCAATGTTCTTCTCCCAAAACCTTCTGGAGTTGGAAAGGGACCAGCTAGCATCCAGGTATTCCTCACATCTGAGCTTGTGTTGTAAGTCAATGAAATCCTTACAGGGGTTATTAGAATCATACACCTTGAGAGCTTCAAGGATTTTCTCTTTCCTGAGAGTTCTAGCCTTGGACACTTTAGCTTTATAAAAGTTAAAGATATTCTGTATATCCTTAACAGAATTTTCCCAACTTTTGAAGGCAGGGATGTTCAGGGAAAAGTGCCACGAAATGGCCGACTTAATTTGGTTAATGAGCGAAGGAATCTTAAGTAATCTAGAATCAAGGTGGGGCCATCCTGCTCTAAAGGGCATGTGATTTCTCTTAAAGCACAGACAAAGGGGAACATGATCAGACAGCAACAAAGAGTGATCAGTATTAGCACTAATTTCCCAAAAGTTTTTACTATACGAAGAATTAACATAACATCTATCAAGTCTGGCACCAAGAGCGTTAGAATTAGACTGCTTATTATGCCAAGTGATGCCAGTGTGCTCAGAGTGATCAATCAAGTCGAGATGATGACAAAGAGAGTACCAAGTAGACTTTTCAGAGCCATAAATGCAATCACCTTTCATGTTAAGTCTATCATTAATGTTGGTAACCATATTAAAGTCCCCAATAATGCAAATATTACCTTGAAAAAGTTTTAATTCATCCCAGCAAGCACTTCTCGTACTCCTGCAATTAGAGGCATACAGACTGACAATACAAACATCTATCGGAACATCAAGAGAAACAGCAACCCATTGAAGAGAAGGGCTTTTATAAACTCTTTTAATGAGATGAGAAATTTTCGGGTTAACTCCTATGGCAGCACCACCTTTACCCTGATTATGCTCAGTGAAAAACCAGTTGAAGTGACTATCAATGATTTTCAGCTGGTGGACTAACTTATTACCACCAATCTTAAGCTCCTGAAGACAGACCACATCAGGGGGCTTAGAAAGATTTTTTTTCCAATTGCAAATGACTTTAGCTCTAACCGGATCAGTCAATCCTTTGCTGTTAAAAGAAACAATGTTCAGAGAATCCATAAAAATGACAGTAAAAAAGAAAGCCAAAGGATCTTAACATTTAGACGTTTTACTAGGTTGAAGATTAGAGTTAGAAGTTCTAATCCCATCCTTCCTCTTAGCTTTACCTTGGATCTTAACTACAATGTCGTTAACTTTACTTAGAGCAGCAGGGAGTTCAAAGTCCACCGGAACATCATTAGACATTTGAGTCATAATTTCATCATCAGTTTTGTTTATCTCGTCCATTAATACATCTTCATCAAGATCTGAATACCTGATATTATGAGACTTTTTCCTCCCTACTAACCTCCATTCATTAGCATTGCTAGGGTCTTCAAGACCTTGTTTACCTTTTGATTCCAACATATTACCTTCTGAGGGGTGATTGTCTGGAAGATTTTCTTTATTCGAGTCATCTGGCAGACTTTCCTTGTTCGATTCATCTACATCCAAGAACGAGGGATTAGTAGCATCTAGAAGAACACTGAAAGGATTAGATAATTTCCCTGTTTTTTTCCTTGGAACTTTAGGGTTGGGCTTTTTGTTATTCGAAGCAGAATGACCATTTGCATTGGTTTTATTGATGGAACCACCTCGAACATCTGAAACAGGTGCCGCTGGAACATTATTAGAGCCCGAGGGGGTGTTGTTAAGCAAAGGGAAATCCTTGATGAGGTGACCCTGTTTAAAGCACTTGAAACAAGCATTAGGAAGATTCTTATATAGGATTTGTTGTTCGTGGAGAAAAAGACCATCAGAATCCTTGATCCGAATACTCTGTTTAATAGGTTTTGACAAATCTATTTCTATCATTAACTGAGGGTCCCATTTGGGGTTTATCCCTCCAGTCCTGGATTTCTGACCAAGAACTTTACCAAGCATAGCTCCTAGTTTATTAAGCCAGGGATAGAAATCAACTGGAAGATCAGGAAAATCCACCCAAATGGGGAGTTTAGTAGGCTTGGGTCCTTTAGGATTGAACCCCACATGCCATCTAAAGAAGGAAATAGGGATATTCTTAATAAGCCATTGACCTTCAGAGATAACTTTAAAAGCACTGGTAGATTCATAAAAAAGAAACAGATAATAGTTATTAGGAAGATATTGAACTTGCTTGACAAAAAGACCCTGAGGCTCCCAATTCATTTTCAACCAGTTCCTAAGGATTTCCTGGGCAGGTCTCGGCCCGTGGCAGAGACCAATAACCACTTTCTCTGTAAGCTGAGAATGCCAGTTAGAGAGGGAGTTCCTGTCAATAATGAACTCCTCCTCATCCACAGAGTCCTTGTTGTCTAGGTTAAGGAAGTGAGGAGATTCATCAACAGGACTTTTACCTTTTTCCATAGCCGTATGAGGCCGAGGGGAGAGAAGCATACCTGATTCAAGGTCAGGAACGATGTCGACCTGAGAATGGAGTTGCAGCGTGCGTTCTGGTGAACGAGTAACTTCAGCAAATGACCGAGAAGCCGAACCTTGGAAGACAATGTCTTGGAGAGACATCGTGTCCCCTGCGAGGGGGGAAGGAGAGGGGAGCCCCCCCACAACAACCCCCAGACACCGTGCAAGACAAACAAACAGCAGAAGAAGAACCCCCGGCGAGGAGGCCACACAAAACAGCAGAAGAAGAGCCCCCAGCAGGGAGGCCGCACGATCGAGCCCTAGGGCATGCAGAGCCTTAACTCCCCACTCGCCCCACGATCACCTTTCCCCCTTCATGTGGACCAAAACTACGATCTTCATCTTGCTCTACCTTCAATTTAATATGTTTTCAACTTATATACAACACTAGATTTTTTTTTTTTGAAACAACAGGAAAAGAGAGTAAATTAGTGGAAAAAATTACACTCAGCAGAGGAAGCAGTGATCCCACCACAACAAAGCCACGAAGAGTCACTAGCAAAATTACAAATTCTGGACCATGATGAACCTATCCTTAGAGTAACAGGATAATAAATATTCTCTTCATTTATTTGGAGGATGAGATTTTACAAAAACTTGAAAATCTTGAGACAGGCATTTGATAGACTGGAGACTCTGTAGGCCAATTACGTACAGAGTACTCCTAAGAGAGCAGAGGAAATTCTTCTTCCCATTGTTGAAGACATTTTGATTTCTACTGATCCAAATGTGCCACAGGACGTGTCCTCTCCATAGGTTCCACAGGACCAAATCAAGATTGTTGCAGCATCCCAGAATGATCTCTTTGAAGCCAGGTTCAGGGAGATTCTTTATACACAGGATGGGGTCCAACAACTGCCAGAAACACTTAGCATGCCAACAATTGATGAATAGGTGGGCCAAATCCTCTGCCCTGCTACACAGAGAACATATTCCATTACTAGCATTCACCCTCTTTGCCTTGTTTCCAATCCACAAACCATTATGCAGGATCAACCATTCCAAGTAGGAATGTTTTATGTTATAGGGGAAAGCCCAGATGGCAGCGAAACGATATCTTTATTGTTTGGCAGACCAGTTACAACACCATCTGGAGTTGAGTTTGGGAGTCAGACTGGAGATGGAGCCTCTGTTGAGTTTGAAGCAATTCCACATGCCCTTAGCCACCTTTTCCAGTTGGATGTTACGGATTCTGCACTCATCCATCTTTATCTCCAGAAGATTCTTCCTTTCCAGAATAAGCTACAAACAAGCAGGAGAAAGGTGTGTTGGTTCGAGTATATGATCATCAGAAACAAGCTCACCCGAGTTGAAGAACCATTCCCAGCTTCTAATTCCAGATTTAAAACATTTATGCTCTTTAATATCTATACTTTTATTGCTCCATAGGGCAATCCACCCCAGCGAGGGAGATTCCTGCAAAAAGAAGTTAAGGTTAGATAAATGTTTAAAATTAGGAGAGAAGGAGCTTTTAACCTTCATCCAGATATCCCATAACCTTCAAGAGAGGGAGCTGCCAACAAAGGGTAAAGGTGACAGGGGAGACAACAATATGCCATAAGTGGTTATTGGACCAGGCTTTATAGCCTTTAACATAAAATTTTTGAATGTTTCTTAATAAGTGAAGCCCAAATATCCTGAGATTTTATAGATCTAAGAATCCATTTGGCCGCCATATTTTCAGCCATTTTCACTGGGCATATAATCCCCAAACCACCTTCATACTTAGGCAAACAGCATATTTTCCAAGCCACTTTGGGGACCTTACAAGTCTGCTCATTACCTCCCCACAGAAATCTTCTGGCAAGAGCTATGACCTGTTTCAATTATGGAGGGACTCCAAAAAGAAAGAAAATAAACTAGGGATGGGAGAAGATAATGTTTCAAAACAAAACACATGTGAGATAAAGAGGCATACACATTATACCACCTGAAGACTTTTTTCTTAAATTTATCTAGGACCCATTCCCACCTTTGTTGCATAGTGACATTGAAACCCATAGGGATTCCAAGCAGTCTAAAGATGGACTGTTCCTGCAAAATAAGACAACCATTAATAGCAATGCAGTTGGGAATCACTTGATTAGAAGCTTTGAAACCTGTTTTTGGGTGATTAATGTGGGAACCACTTGCAAGGCAGAAAGTATTCAAACAATCAAGGAAATTATCTACATACATAGGATCAGCAAGAGTACACATGTTAGTCTCATCAGCAAACATCTGGAGCCCAAGTTGATGATTGGAATTAGGGATGGGAATACCTATGAACTTACCTTTAGTCATTTCATGATTGACCAACCACCCAAGGGCATCACTAGACATGGCAAAAAGGAGAGGGGCTAGAGGACAACCTTGTCTAATAGATCTAGCAATTTTAAAAGGGGGGAAAGCTGTCCATTCAGAGACACTCTAGACCAAGCATTACCAAAAAGGGTACTGCCAAACTTAATGAACCTTTTCCCTATGCCAATATCATATAGGGACTATAGAATAAAGTCCCATTCTATCCTGTCTCCAGTTATTGAGATCCTCCATAGGGCCTTTTTTATGTATGATTCTAATAACCCCCATGTTAATATTAGAGGTAAGGGCACCTTTCCTAGTGGCCTCTTCCCAAATCTCCAAAAGGTATGGAGTAAGGAAATCCTTGAGCACTTTAAAAAATTCATTAGAAATCCCATCTATACCTGGAGACTTACAGGGTTTCAAATTATCAATGGTTTCTTTAACCTCACCAGCAGAGAGGGGCAGGTTCAGAATAGAAGCTAGTGCCTGAGGGAGAGTTTTCACCCTTATAGAAGCAATATGGGCCCTGGCTCTCTGGATGTCCTCCCCTCTCTTGGGAGGACTAGAGAAAACATTCATAATTCATAAAAAAGCAAGAAGCCTACTGTAAGCACTCCTCCATGTTAGTAGCAATCCCACCATTCCTCTTAGTTAACATAGGAATGAAATCCTTGTTCTTCTTCTGCTTCAACAGTTCATACATATGCTTATTGGGTCTATCAATGTTCCTGTCCTAAAACCTTCTAGAGTTGACAAGAGACCACCTAGCTTCAAGATACTCCTCACACCTAAGTTGATGTTCCAATTCAATAAACTCCACAGAGGGGTTATTAGGATCATACTTCTTCAAGGCTTCCAGGATATTCTTTTTCCTTAGGGATCTAAGCTTATTCACTTTATCTCTATAAAAGATGAAAATCTTTTGAATGTCCTTGACCGCATTCTCCTAGCTCTTAAGAGCAGAAGCATTATTGGCAAAGTGCCACCTAATGGCCATCTTGACATGTCTAATAACTGAGGGAAGCTTCAAGAGCCTAGCATCTAGGCGGGGCCAGCCAGCTCTGAAGGACTTATAGTTCTTGTTAAGGGTCAAAATAATAGGTTTGTGGTCAGATAGCATCACAGACTGGTCAATATCAGCACTGATCTCCCAAAAGTTTCTACCAAAGGAAGAATTGATATAACATCTATCAAGTCTAGCACCAAGAGCCTTCCCATCAGGTTGTCTATTATGCCAGGTGATCCTAGTAAGCTCGGAGTGGTCAATCAAGTTATGATGATGACTAAGAGAAAACCAGCAGGCCTTTTCAAAACCATAAATACAAGAACCCTTTTTATTGAGTCTGTCAGCAATATTAGTAACCATGTTAAAGTCACCAATTAAAAAGATATTACCATGAATGACCTTAAGTTCTTCCCAACAATTGCTTCTCATGTCTCTGCAATTAGAAGCGTACAAGCTCACAATACTCACATTCAGAGGGAAATCGAGAGAAACAACAACCCACTGATTGGAAGGGTTGTTAGACGACCCCTTTATAAGATGACTCAACTTGGGGTTAATGCCAATAATAACACCTCCTTTTCCCTGCATATGGCTAGTAAAATACCATGTTGATATATTTAGGTAGTGATGTGTGTGAACACACTAGGATCGTTGGGGTACTTTTTCCATCTTTAGGAGGTTTTTTTCCCTCCACTTGTATATATGCCTATTGCCCTAATGGGCTACTTATCTTTGTACATTCTCTAGTAATACATTCACTATTGTGTGTTATGCTCCAAGCTTCTTCTTCTTCCTTGTGCTGTTTGCGTGCTTCCGTAGACGTCTAACTCCAACAATTGGTATAAGAGCAGGTCCTCGCTTCATCTAGGGCGCCATCGACACTCCTCCATTTGCAGTCTCAAAAACGCATGAAATTTGGTGAGCATACTCAACGTGTTTCCGAGATCAAAACAGCTTCGTTCTGTGGTGCCGAAATTGCGATCTAAGCTCGTTTCGGCCTTCGAATGCACTATCACAGTGCTTGTGCAGGCTCTTTTGTCTTTTTGTGCCAAAGGTATATACCAGTTTCTATTCGCCAATATAAGCGTCTCGAAGTTTGCTACAGGTCTAGCAGAATTCGTCTGGGCAGTTTTGTTCAACTTTTTGAGATACAGTCACTTTTCTGCATCAAGGTATTTTAGTCACCGGCCATGGCTGAAAGCAGTGATGTATTCCGTATGTTGGCTGTTGAGGATAAGTTGGATGGTACCAACTACCCGTTATGGGCTTATATTATGCGACATGTGTTGGTTGCAAAAGGACTGTGGAACATTGTGCAGGGTGTCGAAAAACGTCATATCACACCTGCAACTGTTACAATTGCAAGTACTGAAGCTGATGTAGAAGGTGTCGAAGATGATGATATTCTGCATATTCCTGTTTGTGCTGCGGTTTCTGTTGCACCTACTGTAGAGCAAATTTGTTGGGATGTTAGAGATGCCCAAGCACATGCATTGATAGCTTTGTCTGTCAAACGTGTCTTTATTCCTCATATTCGCTCTTGCAGAACAGCTAACAATGCTTGGGATACACTTACCACATTGTACCAAGCTAGGAATGAGGCTCGTGTTGCTTACCTCCAAAAACAGTTGGAGAGTGAGCACATGAATAAAGGTGATTCTATGGACAATTTCCTAACAAAGATCAAGGACTTGAAGGAACAGTTGATTTTTGCTGATGAGGTTATACCAGATAGCTCACTTGTGCAGACCGTTCTGAATGGTCTTCCTGATTCATATCAGAGTTTTGCTTCTACTCTTCGGTTGATGATGAAAGGAACTCCAAATGCCTTTTCATTTGAGGAGTTAGTATCTGTTCTGTTGCAGGAAGACGAGTCCAAGCAGAAGAGGTCCATTATGCATGTTGCAGATCAAGCTTTCTTGGCTAGTTAGAAGGCCAAAGGAAAATGGAGCTCTTCTACTATTAAGCAGAAAGGCTTTGTGCAGAAAGGGCATGAAAACCAGGTGTGCAAGTTAAAGAAGGCATTATATGGTTTAAAGCAAGCAGCTCGTGCTTGGTGTGAGAAGATACATGCCTATCTGATTGCACATGGTTTTGAGAACAGTCCAACTGAAAGCACCTTATATGTTAAGCGTGCTAATGATGTGCTTCTGATCATTGTTGTCTATGTGACGACATGCTGCTCACTGGTCCTATTGAGAAGCATATTGGTGGTTTTGAGGCTGATTTGCATGCCTCATTTGAGATGTCTGATTTGGGGCATTTGCATCTTTATTTGGGCATTTAGTTTATGCAAGTTGATGGTGGAATGGCTTTGTGTCAAACGAAATATATTGACACATTATTGTAGCGTTTTGGCCTTGAAGACTGTAAGACTATTGCCACTCCTATGGAGACAAGTTTACGATTGAGTCTTCATGATGCTCGAGATGCATTTGATGCTGTTCTCTATCAGCAGGCTGTTGGATGCTTGATTTACTTATGCATTACTCGGCCAGATATTCAGTTTGTTGTCTCATAGATGAGCAGGCTTATGCATTTCCTAGGAGTCAAGCATTGGCAGACGGTTAAGTGCATCTTTCGCTACTTGAGTGGTACTCGGCTACTTGGGTTGTTTTATCCCAAGGGGGGATCACTAACGCCAGATTTGAATGCTTTTTCTGACTCTGATTGGGCTGGTTACTATGACACTCGTGTGTCCACTAGTGGCTTTTGCTTCATGCTTGGTAGCTCATGTATATCTTGGTTGAGCAAGAAGCAGCCTACTATGGCCACTTCCAGTTGTGAGGCTGAGTATAGGGCAGCTTTCATAGCTACTGTTGAGTATGTATGGCTCAGACGCCTTATGGCTGATTTGGGTGTTGGTCAGACTTCTACCACCACCATCTTCAGTGACAGTCAGAGCGCATTGGCAGTTGCGAGGAACCCAGTGTTCCATGCTCGCACTAAGCACATTGAGGTGCATTATCACTATGTCAGGGAGAGGTTCTCTGTTGGGGAGATCAGCTTGGCATATGTGCCCACGTAGGAGAACATTGCAGGCCTTTTCACGAAGGCTCTGCCTAGGGAGAAGTTTGAAGCTTTCCGCAAAGCTTTGGGCTTACTTCCTTTTGTGGAGTGATTTCCACATAGCTTGGCACTTCCTTATACATGAGTGCCAACTCCTTGTTCACCGCATCACTCCGAGGGGGGATTTGTTGATATATTTAGGTAGTGATGTGTGCAAACACACTCGGACTGCTGGACACTTTTTTTCCCTCTTTAAGAGGTTTTTTTCCCCCGACTTGTATATACGCCTATCGCCCTAATGGGCTACTTATCTTTCTACATTCTCTAGTAATACATTCAATATTGTGTGTTGTGCTCTAAGCTTCTTCTTCTTCCTTGTGTTGTTTGCGTGCTTCTGTAGACATGTAACTCCAACATACCAGACATAGTGAGGATTAATCATTTTCAAATGGGCCTCTAACTTGAGACCCCCCAACCTTCAACTCTTGGAGACATAGAGCATCAGGGAGCTTGGGAAGATTCTTTAGCCAGCAATTGATAACTTTAGCTATGACAGGATCAGTCAATCCTTTAGTGTTTAGAGAATTAACATTTAGCAAATCCATGGAAACAGAAGGAAGAGAGAAAACCCAGAAGAAACCATTATATCTTTGAAGCCTTGTTGGGCTGTAGACTGGAACTTGAAGTTCTCACCCCTTCTTTCCTTTTTGGCTTTCCCTGCAGTTTGATCACTATGTCATTTACCTTGTTTTGGGACAAGGGGGAGACATCCCTGGCGCCTCATGAGCCAATTTTTCCAGAAACTCTGCATCAATTTTGTTGATTTCTTCCATTATAATATCCTCGTTATACTTTTTTGAGTATCTATTATTAAGGTTCTTTTTTTTTTGTCACAACCTGCCAGTGTTTAGCACTGCCCGACTCACCTTCCTCTAGAGTTTTAGGGGACTCAAGCAGAATTTCTTCATTGTTTTGATTCACTGGACAATTCTCCTTGTCTGCTTCCAACTCTTCAATAAAAGATTGGTTAGATACATCAAGAAGGACACTGTAGGGATTAGAGGACTTACTTGCTTTCTTTTTTTGTTGCTTGGGGTTATGTTTTTTGACGTTTTGAATCACAATAGTAGTACTGGGAGGGGACTTATTGGTGGAGGCCTCTTTGATGTCAGACTCCCTAGCTGACTTATCCACTTTAGAGTCAGAGGCAACATTCTTAAGCAGAAGGCAATCCTTTATAAGGTGCCCATGTTTAAAGCACTTGAAGCAAGCATTAGGGAGGTTCTTGTATATTATCTATTGCTTATGCAAAAAAAAACCATCAGAATCTTTGATGCGAATGGACTGTTTGATAGGTTTGGAAACATCAACTTCTATCATTAATTGAGGATCCCATTTAGGGTTAATCCCTCCTGCTCTGACTTTTTGACCTAAAACTTCCCCAAGCATAGCCCCTAACTTGTTAACCCAGGGATAAAAGTCAACCGGAAGATCAGGAAAATCAACCCAGATGGGAAGTTTAGTTGGCTTGGGGCCTTTAGGGTTAAATCCCACATGCCATCTGAAAAAAGAGATGGGCACATTCCTAACAAGCCATTGTCCCTCTCATATAAGTTTTAAAGCACTGTTAGAGTTAGTTTGCTATCTACTTTGGATAGCACCTAGTTCCACCCTTGATCCATTGAGATGTCGAAGCCCATCAGAATACCGAGGAGACGGAAGACTTCACCTCTAGGGATAGCTTGACAACCTGGATCTAACAATAGTTGGGGTGGAGGGCCACAGATATCTTTGAAAGCAGTTTTAGCATGGTTGATTTTTGAACCTGATGCCACACAAAAGGTGTTGAGGCAACTCCAGAACACCTCAAGGCTGTTCATATCGTTATGTACAAAGCCATTCATGTCATCAGCAAAGAGTCTCGCAATCATTTGGTTGTGATCTAGAGGTAGGGAAAGACCCTTGAGATTGCGAGCATCCATGTGATACTTTAATAGGCGACTGAGGCCTTCCGAGGCGATAGCGAAGAGTCGAAGAGCCAGAGGGCAGCCTTGCCTGATAGATCTTTTTAAACGTATGGGCTCACAGAGCTTACCATTGATATTTATTCTCGTTGAAGCATTTCCAAGTGGAGTGGAAACCATCTTCGTGAACTTTTGGCTGCATCCAAGGTATTTCAATGATTGAAGAATAAAGTCCCATTCCAATCTATCATATGCTTTGTCGAAGTCGATCTTAATGAACACCAGATCTTGTGCAGTGTCCTCAGCAAATGCAAGACCTTACCAAATATCAAAAATTGCTTCAAGTATAGATCTATCTTTGATAAAACCTTTCTGGTCCTCACATAGACATGGTTTTAAATGACAAGAGACTCTGTTGGCGATAACTTTGGCAATTATCTTGTATCCAGTTTGGAGCATGGTAATCGGCTGCCAGTTTTCAATTTTGTTCTTATCTCCCCTTTTGTGAATTAACTTGATGACACCATTATTAAGACACTCAGGGAGGGCACCGAAGGAGAGAGCCTCTTGCCACACCAAACGGAATGGGGTGGCCACCACATGCTTGAAGGACTTGAAAAACTCATTGGTGAGGCCATCACGACCCGGACTTTTTCCATTGGGAAGAGCATCAATAACCTCGAAAATTTTGTTCTCGGAAATAATAACATCCAACAGAGAATTCATGTTGTGTGGGATTCTAGATTGAGCCACCCTTGAGATGGTTGCCATGTAGTCACACCTGTGCGGGGAAAGAGGAGTCAAAATCCGGAGAAGATGGGTAAAGTGCTCGACAATGATAGATCTGTTCTCAACTTCCATGCTACATTCGATCCCATTGTTATCGACCAAGAAGGGGATGGATTCCCTAGCTTGTTTCCTTTTGAGGATGTTACACATCTCTTTTGATGGTTTGTCAGCCTTCCCCGCCCACCAATCTTTGAAGAATATTTGTAGATTTTTCCTTTGAACCTCTTCCTCGAGTCTGAGTCTTCCCATGATTTTCAGAAGCCCTTGTTGGCATTGCAAGTTACCTTTGTTCACTTCTTCTTCAAGCCGTGAGAGCCTTCGGTACACCGTTTCTCTTCTTTTTTTCTGGATATCTCTTATAGCCTTATGAGTCCTGATCAGAATTTGTCGAGTCCTTACCACCGTGCTTCTCCAACACTTAGCCCGTTCATTACAGTAGGCAAAGGTCTCCGCCCACATTGCGGAAATTTCGTGGTGGACAGAGGGGAGAGAAAACAACGTCTGACAAGCATGAAACCAAGGAGCTTTCCGAAGCATGGGTATCCGTTTGAAAGAAAGAGTAATCAAGTAGTGGTCCAAGATAGTTAGGTCCATGTGTTGGGAAATCGAGGAAATACCCCACTTGCGGATGGTGTTTTGGTGGATGTAACATCTATCAAGTCTTGCTTTCCTCAAAGAGTCCCCCAATTGGAGATTAGACCTGGAGAACCCCTTCATGTCTTTCACCTCGACCAGATCGAGATGGAGCTTGATTTTATCCCATATCTCTTTCTCATGACTGTCAATAATTTTCCCCTTGTTATTCCATCGGTCCTCAAAAAACTCAACCATGTTGAGGTCCCTGCAAATCAAAACATTGTGTGAGAGGGAGTCTAGGGAAGCCCACCTATCGATTCTATCCACCTCTCCATTAGGGGCATAAATTAAGACCACACTGAACTGAATAGGGAACCCGATAGAGGCGTCAATCCAACGATGATTCCGATCTTCACAAGTCGAGGTCAACCTACCGGGCCAGGAGTGACTAATACCAATTGCAGCGCCCCCCCCCCCCCCTAGGGTGTGAAGTGGAGAACCAAAGGTGGTTCAGAGAAATGCATTTAAGCCGTTTCTGGAGATCATCTACGTTAGTGTTAATCTCTTGTAAGCAGAAAAAGTCAGGGTTGAGGCACTTGTCTTTGAACCACTGACGAAGAATTGCCGCTTTTGAGGGGTCAGACAAACCCATGATGCTTAGTGATGTGATTTTCATTATTGATGGTTGCCCTCTTTGAGGGGAGGGACCCAATCTTTTTTTTTCTTGTGATCTTATTTTTTCCTCCCAGCTTCTTGATTTAGGATCCTACTCTTGAGGGGGGCTATTCCAAGGCATGCCCGATGGTTGTTTCCCTTTAAGCTTTGACTTTTGTTGCGGTAAGCTTGGCATGCAAACTGGAAGAGTAGCACCAAGGAAGGAGCTTTCACTATCTGTGTTATCTTCATTGCTAGTAGTGAAGCCTTCCTCTTTATTCGTGGTGTAACCTTCCTAGTTGTCTTCTTTGCTCGTAGAGCACCCGAGGGGATCATCAGCAGGGTTTTCTTCATAATGGTTATCCCCTGGGAGGTCGCCCTCATTAATCTTCTTTTCTAGGTTAAAATACATGTTATTTGAAGGAGCAATGGTCATAACGTTCCTTGCTACTGATCTTCGAGGGCTAACTTTCCTCCTACATCTTACTTCGGTGAATCCTTCCTAATCCTTCTTTGCAACGCGAGTGCCCTCTTCTTCCTCCATCGGAGGGGGATGACCTTGAGTGCCAACTTGAGGGAAAGGATCCGAGGCCCCATCTGGTTTAAGCTTGTTTTTATTGGTATTTTGCTTCAAGGGGCAATCTTTGATCCTATGACATTGTTGCCCGCAATGGAAGCATGCATTGGGCAAATTCTTGTAAGTAACCTCTTGTACCCAAGTCTTACCCTCTCCACAATTAATGGAGATCTTCGAGGGGAGGACCTGGTTCAAGTCCGTTTCAACACACATTTATGGGTGCCATCGTGCGTTGAAAGAATATTGAGTACCATCGTAGATTAACCCCCCAACATCCTCTCTTGAGGCCATTAGGCGACCGATCGGTGAAATGATTTCTCGAAGAAATCCATACAAGAAATATCGCAGATTGGGAAGCTCCACCCATAATGGGTAATGAAGAGGCTTTGACTTGTTTGGAACCAAGTCTGGGGTCCACTTGAATAGACATAAGGTGGACCGGCCCACTTACTAGGAACTGGCTTGCACGGCTTGGAAGGCTATCTCTTCATTCTCAAACACTAGAAGCAGGTGATTCGCCGGCAAGAATTGACATTTGCACACAATTAGACCACGTAGGAACCACTCCTTGCGCAACCACATTCTCACATTTTCTAGAGGGGGCCTAGGGCCAAAAACTTGACCGATCAGACAAATTTTCATCAGTTCTTCTTGCTTTGCCGCCACAGACTCCTTGCACAAAGAGACCACCGGAGGTGCAACGTCCGATGGGACAGAATCCATCTCAAGGGGGCATTGGGACTAGGGGGAGCCAGATTGCCCAGGACCAATGAGGGAAAAAAGGTAGACATTGCGATGATAACAAACACAAGCAACCAAAAACGAATTCGAATTCAAAACAGGAGAGTTGAGGCTTGTCTACTAATGCATTAGTTTTGTGATTGTTCCCTATGCAAATTATAAACTTTACGCCTAGTCACTTTTCTTAGGATGCCATCGCGCGAAGGACAGAGCGGGAAAACGATGAAAACTTTGAACACGATAACTTGAGATCATTTACATTTGGTTCTCAAAGATTGCAAGAAGTTTTTGCGATCTTATCTGTCATAAGCTGTGAAATCGTCAGATTTGAGAAAGGGGATACTTTGCAATGACTCTTTAACAGACCGAAGGCCTATCTCGATGGCAATTTGCAACTAAAATGGATCGTTTTTGGTACTTGAATCAAGAGAGACTTTTCTTCTTTTTTTTTTTTTTTTTGAGAAAATAGGAAATATAAAATTAATGCTGGAAAAGAAAGAAGATACAACCAGACTATCAGACTATCACGAAGTCTGAAACAGGATCCGGAGAGCAAGAGTCCAAAAAGACTGTTGGACTCATAGCTTTACAAGGTTAAAATAATCAGCAAGCATAGTGATCATCTGTAACCTAGGTTTAGAGTACACCTGGAGGAGTTTATTCTTCCACTTTTTATAGTGATAATTCCTAATTATTACAAGGGAATTTTTATCTTCCGAACAAGTATCACAACTGGAGGTAACACAGATATTGAAGATTTTTTTCAGTCCCAACAGAAAGGAAAAGAAGTAATCCTTTCTATTCTTATTGAAAATGGCATTGTTTCTGGTTTTCCAAATAAACCACAAAGCGTGCAATCTGAAGAACTGCCATAGCAGAATGTCCATTCCACCCGCTTCTCCCAGCAGAATATCTTTGCAATTAGGAGCATTAAGTCCTAGACTTTGACAGTAGCACCTAATTCCAACCCAAAATCTGGTAGACCATTTACAATTGACAAACAAATGATCCAAGTTCTCCTCCTTGCCACAGAGCTTACAATTACCAGCATCAATTTTATATTTCCTTGCAGTACTTCCTGTCCAAATACCTTTGTGAAGAATGAGCCAATTCAGGCAGGCCTGCTTATTTGAGAAGGGGAAGGCCCAAGCACACTGAAACCTGTATTTCCACTGTAAGTAGGACCATTGAAGATCCCACTTTTTATTGAGTTTCCATGTTATCTCTTTGATACTTCTGCCCTTCTTTTTATAAGATTTAAGAATATCCTCGGCCACATCTTGAAGGGAGATCTCCTTCCTCCACAGTTGCACTTCAATCTTTTTCTTCAATATTTCTTTTTGAAAAGCGATAACCTGTTTGCATTGGACAGAAAGGCCTTCAATATCAGAAATAGCATTTTCAGAAATAACATTACCTGCTATCAGCAAGTCCTGCCAGTGAACGAATCCCTTTTTTCTGCACTTATTCCATCTAATTGGAAGGGAAGAGGAGGGAACAGAATTAAACCAACCATACCAAATGGAGTCTTGAGCTATGAAGGACAGGTTGTGAGTAAAGAAAATAGGCAATTTATACTTAGCTTTCACAGTCATCCAGGCTTTCCAAAAAGAGCAAATAAGCTGGCTACCTTTGGGAACAAAGTCCACAGGAGAAACAATAACATCCCAAAGAGAGCAGTTGACCCAACTTTTATTAAACTTGATGTTAAATTTACACACATTTCTTTTAATAAGACAGGCCCAAAAATCAGTAGAAGAGACAGATCTGTAAATCCATTTAGCAGCCATTTGAGTGGCCATTCTGGAAGGACATATGAGACCTAGCCCACCTTCATTTTTTCTCATACAACAAATATCCCAAGCAACTTTGGGAATTTTAGAGCCACCCCACAAAAATTTTCTAGCAAGGGAGATGGCTTGGCCAAGCTGCTTTTTAGAAGGCTGCCAGCAAGACAGAAAATAGGTAAGGGAAGGAAGGATATAATGCTTTAACACAAAAGATCTCTGAGAAATACTAGATTGCACATCAGACCACTTAAAAATTTTGGCCCTAAATTTATCAAGCACCCAATTCCACCTTTGCTCATAAGATATGTCAAAGCCCATGGGAATGCCCAAAAGTCTAAATATACTCCCTCTTTTGATGATCTCACAACCTGCAGCAACAACACAATCAGGAATCTTATTATCAGTGGCAAAAAAACCAGTTTTCTGATGGTTGACCACAGAACCACTAGCAAAACAGAAAAGGTCAAGACATTTAAGAAATTGGCAAGCAGAATTTTCTTCAGCAATCATCATCATATTTGTGTCATCTGCGAACATCTGCAAACCAAGGGGAGAGCTAGCTTGAGGAATGACCAAGCCAGAGATGGTCCTTTGACTGAAGCTAGTCTTGACAAGCCAGCCCAAAGCATCACTTGCAATAGCAAAAAGAAGGGGAGCCAGGGGACAACCTTGTCTAATAGACCTGCACAACTTGAAAGGGTTAGAAAGATGGCCATTAATAGCAACTTTAGAAAAAGCATTCCCAAACAAAATACTGACAAATCTAATAAACTTTTTGCCAAGACCAATGTCATGAAGGGATTGGAGAATGAAATCCCATTCAATCCTGTCATAGGCCTTATCAAAGTCAATCTTGAAGAAGTAGGTGTCAATATTAAGCTCTTTATAATACTCAAGACTTTCCCAAATGGTGATGATGTTGTCCAAGATAAATCTCCCTTTAATGAAACCTTTTTGCTCAGGCAGAATTATACTGTCCATTAAAGGACTCAGCCTTCTAGCCAAAATGGAAGCAAAAATTTTGTACAGAGAAGTCAGACAGGATATAGGCCTCCAATTGTTTAAGTCATCTTTGGGACCCTTCTTGTGTAATAGCTTAATCACCACCGTGTTGATAAAAGGAGAAAGGAATCCCCTTCTAGAGGCTTCTTGCCAGATCTTGAGAATTATGGGCACCAACAACTCCTTGAATTCCTGAAAAAATTCATAAGGCAAACCATCATGACAAGGAGATTTACCAGGTTTCAATTTGTTAATGGATTCTCTCACCTCACCCTCAGAGAGGGGCATGTCTAGGAGGGAGTCCATTCCCTGAGGAACCATTTTCTTCCTACAAAGGGCAATGGCAGCTCTTGCACTCCAAACAACCTCCCCCCTCTTGGGAGGCAAAGAGAATACATTGGCAAAGAACCTATGAGCAATCTCCAGGTTATCTTTGTTATTTGAAGCCAAGAAACCATTATTGTCTTTGAGCAAGGGGATGAAATCCCTAGCCTTCTTTTTCCTCATGAGATCAAACATGTGTTTATTAGGCTTGTCAACTTTACCAGCCCAGAATTCCCGAGACGTGGCAAGGGCACCTCTAGCAAGGAGGTAATCAACTTTCTTAACCTTTTCTTGCAACTCAAGGATTTTAAGCCTTTTGGAATTCAAATCAAGCTTAGAGGTCTCAATAAGATTTATTTCCTGCAAAATCATCATTCTTCTCTCATACCTAATATTCTTAGCCTTATTCTTGAAGTACTTAAGAGTATTTTGAATTTCTCTAACAGTATCTTCCCAAGCCGCAAAAGGAGACTTTCCCCTATTGAAATGAAAGTTCAGAATATCAGAAACTTTTTCCTTCACAATAGGAATTTTAAACAGGGAGGAGTCCATATGAGGCCATCCTGCACGATACAAAGGGTTGTTATTGCAAAGATTCACAATCAAAGGCAAATGATCAGATAAAACAAAGGAGTGGTCAATAGAACAATTAAAATTCCACAAGTTTTTACTCCTACCAGCATGCATGTAAAATCTGTCCAATCTGGCAGAAAGAAAATTAACATGATTTCTGTTGTTCCAAGTGTGGCCTGTGTTTACAGAGAGGTCCAACAGATTGTGATTGTTGACCAGTTTGAACCAACTATGCCTCTCACCACCAGAGACAATATTATCACAATTACCAATCCTGTCACCAAGGTTAGTGACCATGTTGAAGTCACCAGCCAACAGAATATCATCATTAATTTTATTAATTTCTTCCCAACATTTGGATCTTTGAGAAGCCTGATTAGCAGCATAAACACAAACAACAGTAAAGTTAAAAGGCTCTTTACACTTAACAGCAACCCATTGGTTAGTATTACTCTTATACACCTCTTCAATAAGATGACACACACCATTAGACACTCCAATGGCTGCACCACCTTTACCACTGTGATCAGTATGCACCCAATGGTGAGAGTTCGAAACGATTTTTAAATTCGACAAAAGGGAGGAACCTCCCAACTTCAGCTCCTGCAAACAGATAAAGTTAGGAACAAGAGAAGAATCTTTGAACCAGCCATTAATAGTCTTGCTCCTGACAGGATCAGAGAGCCCTTTAGTGTTAAGAGAGATCAATTTTATACAATCCATGGACAAAAGAAAGGAGGAAGATTCACTTTTTTAGGTTCTTACCAGGTTTCACTGCCGAAACCGAGTTCCTGACCATATCTTTCCTTTTAGTCTTATTTTTACCTTTGGTGTTAGGGGACATCACATTTGTCATAAGCACATCTTGGTCTGAGGAGGGACCAGAACCCACCTGCTCAGAATTAATCTCGTCAAATTTATTTATTTGATCCAAAAACATGTCATCACAATTACTTAGAGAGTCCTCTTCAGAAAACACCACAATAGGGGTGGATTCCATAATAGTTTTACTTACCGAAACCTTATCAATGATTCCACTATTTCCTAAGTCTTTATGAAGCTCCAAGTTAGAATTACTTACCTGAGTATTTAGCTTCTCCATAACTCCAGTGCTTGAACTGTGTGGGTTGCCTTCAATATTTTTACTTCCCTGCTTCTTATTTACCAAACTTCCTTCAGAAGTCGAGGGAAAATGGCCATCTTTGATGGTGTCATCTAGAATCTGATACGGGTTAAAAACACCTTTATATAAAGGTTCCGATCTGATACCCGAGTTAGGGGTTTTTTTCTTTTTAACAGGAACCTTTTTGAAACCTTGATCTTCTTTGGGAGGAGTTCTATTATTAGAATCAGCAGCTTTTGAGACCCCTTCACCTTCAATACTGTTTATAGACTGATTTTTTCCAAGCAAAGGACAATCCTTTATTAAATGTCCTTGTTTATAGCAATTAAAACATGCATTTGGCAAATTCCTGTAAAAATTTTTTTGGGCATGAAGTCTAAACCCCTCAGAATTTTTGATAATCAACTCAGTTTTAATACTTTTGGAGATGTCCACCTCTATAAGTAACTGAGGTTCCCATTTGGGATTAAACTCTTTTTTTTGTTTTTGACCTAAAACCTTCCCAATGAGAGCTCCAAGTTTCTCAAGCCAAGGATAAAATTCCACAGGAAAATCCGGAAATTCAACCCATACAGGAACTTTAGTCGGTTTATTACTTCTAGGATTAAAGCCAGGGTACCACTTATAAAAGGAGATAGGATTATTTCTTATAATCCAATGACCCTCAACAATGACTTTCAGAGCACTATTCACATCATCAAAAAAAAAGAGAAAGAAATTATTAGGCAGAAATTGGACATGTTTGGCAAAAAGCCCTTTACTTTCCCAATTCACTCTCATCCAATTTTTTAGCAATTCCTGCGCTGGCCGAGGCCCATGACAATGAGCAATCACTACCTTATCTTCAAGATGAACATTCCATTTGTTAAGAGCTGAGCTTTCTATGATTAGGGTGCAATCATCCTGATCATTTAAATCCTGATCTATGTCTAGGGTATGCACACAACCCTTATCAGGAGAGGAACTATCTATCCTATTACCTTCCAAGACCTTTCCTTTACCTTTAGAATCAATGAACAAAGATTGCGGAAAAAGATTACCTGTTGCCTCTTGATTAGAGAACATAGAAAAATACCCTTGCTGCTGACTCTGCAACACATTAGCGTAGGACGCGATACCTTGCACAGAATGTTGATTAAACAAGACATTCCCTGTCTGCGCTCCATCAACCTCCTCGAGCTTCTTCATAGCTCCCAATGTAGAAGCAGATCCTACGCTACCTTCGAAAACAGGATTAGTCGTAGTATTAAGACAACTAATATTACCTCCAACTTTAGAGCCAAGCAAACCGTCGGGTAGAGCCTCATGTAAAGCCATGTTAACACTCTGATGACCAGCACACTCCAGAGGAGACACCAGACGAGAGAGCAGGACGGTAGAAGGTCCCCCTCTCTACGAGGGGGACGACGAGAGCAAGGACGAAGAACCCTCCCCGCCGCGGGGGGAGAGAAGGCGCGCCTTCAAAGGCTCTAAACCCTAGGCACATTCAAAGCCACTCCTCCACTCGCCTCGAACTCTCATGCTCAATCAAAATAGCAGCTAGTTGCATGGTATGATCAAGAGAGACTTTTCGCACATTTCGTATATAACCATTTGCAACTTTAAATCTCTTAAACGATTATAAATTGAAAAGATAAGAGAGCCTTCATGTGCGCTGCCCCGGAAGCAGACCCCTGACTCCTGTGAGTCGCGATGCTCAGGCAGCCTCGAAAAGGGAGCCGCACTGTCGTGAACCAATCACGATGAGCAAATACAATTCATGATGGTAGATGAATGATGAGAGACTGACCACCATCGCGATGGTAAAGATGGGGCACTGCCGCGAACGTCTCTTTTTTTTAAATGAGGCAGAGGCGGAACAGATAGAGGGTCGAGTCCTGAGAGAGCTCCCCATCGCGATGGAGCCAAGGGCCAATGGCCCAATCGCGATGGCGCCAAGGACCACCCACACCAAACAAAGGTACGAATAGTGCAGCGATCGAGCCCGGCCCGTCACGATGATGACGACCTGGACAGTCACGAAGGAAGGTAGCTGACCGTCGCGATGGGACCACTCACCTGCAAGCCATCGTGATGGGACCAAACTCCAGCATCCGGCGATGGCCTGGACACACAAATGACGATGGCAAGATTATGAATCTCGAGAAGTTAATGTAGAGCTGACGATGACATTTGAAGATCAGGAGTGGACGATGGAGAGGAGATCGCCGCCGAGCAAGCTGTCACGAGGAAGGAGATAATGAAGAGAGCTCACACACACACTTCACTCTCAAGGCGAAGCACACACACATATTGAGGCAAAGAAGAATAATCTTCTTCTTCTTCTTCTATTACATAAAAAGGAATGTACAAGAATGACCTAAAAACAAGAATACAACAAGTGCAATATATAAAGATCACTACATAAGTAAAAACCTAATGTCCGTGAATGAGTGAGCTGGAAAGAAACAAATGTGCCATCACTCTCGGTAGATAAATCTAATAAAGCTCAATGAAGTATCCCTCACATATACTGGCGTGACCACTATACATATCAGAGAAACAAAAAATTGGTACGTGTCATCCTGGATCATCACATGTTGAGCTTGATATCTCAACACTCCCCCTCAAGCTCAATGCCATATCCTGTAATCCAAGCATCTCCCAAAACTTCTTCAACTTCTCAACTCCAAGTGCTTTGGTGAAAATATCAGCAACCTGCTCATCTGTTCTACATAAATAAGATCAATATCACGTGCTAATACCTTCTCTCTGATGAAGTAATAATGTACCTTGATATGCTTTGTTCTAGCATGGAAAATAGGGTTCCGTGCTAACTGTATCACTCCCAAGTGAGAATAGGAAACCACTAGTAGATCTTCTATCTAGAATGCTACGAGCCCAATCTGCATCGGTGTATCCATAAACCTGCAAATCTACACCAGCCTCATAGAACAATGCATAATCCAAAGTAGCACTCACATAATGTAGAGTGCGCTGCACCTCAGAGCATCCAAATGTGGCTTCTTGGGAACCTGCATAAGCTGACTTTCAAGTCCAACAGTGTAACTTAGATTAGGCCTTGTAATTGTGAGATATATAAGACTTCCCACAATTTTCCAATACATAGTAGCATTTTCCAATGCTTCACCTGATGTAGTATCCAACTTCAAATTCTTATCTAATGGCATAGAAATTGGCTTACAATCAGCCATGCCATACGTTTGCAGCATATTCGAGGCATATTGCCTTTGCGAAATCCATATACTTGTTTCTGTATGTATAAACGCAATGCCCAAGAAATAGTGCAGCACACCAAGATCTTGTTGGAGCAAGTCTATGACAAGCCTAAGTATTGGCTTGAGTCTCACAAAGTCTTAGAAAAAGCCTTAAAAAGAAGACTATGTAAAGTTCACTTGTGAACTACCTCTTGTAACTTTTGAAGAGTTTACTTAATGTAAAAGTAAGAGAATCTTAAGTGGTTGAGTCCACTTGATCAAGAATGGAAAGAGGAGCCACGAATTCGTGATTTGTGGTAGGTAGAGAATCAAATCAATCATTGATTGATTGGAGAGTGATTGAGGGAAGTTAGCCTCCCAAACTCAACTATAAATAGATGGCAGTTTTAGTCGTGGTTAGAGAGACCTATGTGAAGACCTCCAAGAGCTGAGCTTTATGCCATATCAAGGTGTGATTACAAGGCACACATATGTATCAGTAAGTCATTGTATTGTACAAGAAATATACTTTCATTTTCATGATTATTTGAGTTCATCTTTCCATGTTCTTGTGAAGTGTACTACTCACTGCCATTACTCTCAGTTTTCTCAGTCAGCTTGCAGAGATGTTTTCTCTGAGCTTGGTGCATCATTTTCAGTGATTTAACTTGGTAAAGTTAGCTCTATAAGTCTACTATATGCTCATAAATTTTCATGTCATTTGGATGTTGCAATCTTCAGTTATGTTCATTTGAAGTCAATAGGGTCTGTTCATCTTCACTTCTCTGTCAGGTACCCGACTTTTTCACTCATCTTGTCAGAGCCATTTCTCAGTGGTTACTTATCCAAATTCAGTGACTAAAAGCTTGTTGGATTCAGCTTACTGTCTAGTATAACCATACAAATTTTCATAATCATTGAATTTCTACATTTTGAGTTATGTTGATTTTTCTGCTCACTGGTCTATTTCTGTAGCAGCCCGTGAAAATCGGGATGATGTCATCACTTGTTAAAACTCATTCTCAGTGTGTGGTTCATTATTTTTGATGAGATTACTCTTGAAAGTTAGCTCTTTGAGTTGCCTAGACTTCCCCAAGAGGAATTGAGCTAATTGCTGCTGTGCTCAGAGAATTATGTAAAACACTGGACAGGTGTATGAACCAAGAATAGCAAGTTTTCACCTCTGAGCTAACTCCAACTTATCTGTTTTGATCTATCTTTTTGAGAGTGATCTTCCAAGGTACATAGGGTGTCTAATACATCCATTGGCAAGCTAAAAGGGCCCACCATATACTCTTGGAGTTCATTTGGCTGGTGTAGATCAAGGATTTTGCAACACCTCTTCATCTTCAAGCACATACCTATCCATCTCTTCACAGTGGTATCAGAGCAAGGTCGGACAACATGGCAGATGGATTTCCTTCATCAATTGACAAATTGGATAGAGGTAATTACTCAGCTTGGTCATTAAGAATGGAAGCTTATCTCCAAGGTAGAAGTTTATATGGTTATGTGGCTGGAGATGAAGTTATGCCAAGTTTCAGGAACAAAAGTCAACCAACACAAGAAGAGCAAGAAAGATTGAGCACATGGTGTTCCAAGGATGCACTTGCAAGGTCTTATCTCCTCAACTCTATCTCATATTTTTTGTTGCCTCACATTAGAAGTTGTAAGACATCTCAGGAAGTGTGGGATGCACTTGAAGCTTTCTTTTCTTCAAGTACCAAAGCTAGGAAGCATCAACTATGGCTGGAGTTCACAACTCTCAAGAAGGCTCCCAAACAAAATGTGACTGATTTTGTCACAAAGCTCAAGGACATAGTGGATCAGTTGGGAAGCATTGGAGAGGTAATAGATGAAGAGCAAATTGTAAGGCAAGTCATCAATGGCTTGAAGGCAGATGATAAGTGGGAAGCATTCACCACAGCTATGGATTTGTACATGGACATGCATGTACCTGATTTCAACACACTCATTGGACAACTACTTACTCAAGAGGTAAAGCTTATCAAAAATGGAGAAAGCTCTAAAGGTAATCAATCTTCAGCTTTATACACGGATAAAAGCAAGTCTAAAGATAACAAAGGAAAGGCAAAGAAAGTGGATGATGAAGCAGGTACATATCAAGCTAACTATGCAGGTAGAGGAAGACATGGCAGAGGTAGAGGAAGAGGAGGTAGACAAGGCAGGGGGAGATCCCAAGACTCCAACTCATGTTCTATTTGTGGATTAACTAATCATACAACTGAAAATTGCTTTAGGAATTCCAGGAATCAAAGAGGCAGAGGATACAATAGAGGAAGTTATGGCTACTCAAGAGGAAGGTTCAACAACTACCATGGCAACTACAACAACTACAATCATTCAAACTATCAAGGAGGCTACAAAGGAAGGAGAGACTACAATAACTACACAGAAGACTCAAACAAAGAGGATTCATTATTGATCATGAACATGGCTATGCCACAAGGTAAATCTGATGAGCATGTTTTCTACGTAGATTCAGGTTGTTCAAATCATGTGGCAGGAAATGTGGCACTCCTATCAGATTTAGAAGATCCAAGGAATAAGCATGAGGTACAAACAGGAGATGATACAAAACATCCTGTGGAGAAAATAGGCAATGTCAAAGCACCTGATGGAAACATCAACCTACTCAGTAAGGTACTCTATGTCCCTACCATTACAAAGAATTTGATCAGTGTTGGGCAGATAGTAGAGAAAGGGTTGCAAGTCAGGTTCACAAAAGCAGGAGCATTTGTTGAAGATCCAAGTCAAGGATTCAGAAGAATTGCAAAAGGTGAAAAGACAGGTAGATTGTTCACATTTGAATTACAGGACACTAGAAACATTGCTCTCTTTAATTATGGTAGTCAGACACTCACAGAATTGGAAGTATGGCACAAAAGGTTAGCACATATTGGTGAAAGGTCATTAAAGCAAATCTGCAGGGACCAAAGTGTACTTGGACTTCCTAATTTGTCAAAACAACATATGATTTATAAGTGTAGTGCATGTCAATTTGGAAAGTCTCACAGGTTACCATTCATGAAGAAAGGTTATATGCATGGAGATCTCTTGGAGTTGGTTCATACAGATATATGGGGACCTAGCAAGGAAGCTTCAATATTTGGATCAAGGTATTATGTTTCCTTTATTGATGATTGTAGCAGATGGACTATCCTATTCTTTATGAAACACAAAGATGAAGTTTTTTCATGTTTCAAAAGATATTTGGCTCTTGTGGAGAATCAAACAGGTAAATCACTAAAAAGGCTAAGGTCAGATGGAGGGGGAGAATACTTCTCCTATGATTTTGATTCTTTTCTTCAAGAAAGAGGAATCAAAAGAGAGGTAACTACAAGGTACACTCCTGAGCAAAATGGAGTGGCAGAAAGGAGGAATAGGACAATTGTTGAAGCTGCAAGGTCTATGTTAAATGAAAAGCATTTACCTAATTACTTATGGGCTGAGGCTGTATCTACAGCCACTTACTTGATTAACAGGTTGCCTTCAAAATCCCTTGATGGGATGACTCCATATGAGGCTTGGAATGGAAGAAGACCAAGCTTAGATCATTGTAAAATTTTTGGATGTATTGCTTTTGCTCATGTTCCTTCACAGGTTAGAGGCAAGATGGATCCAAAGGCAGAAAGGTGTGTATTTATTGGATATGACAACAATCAAAAGGGCTACAGGTTATACAACCCTACCAACAAAGGATTCTTGGTAAGCAGAGATGTAGTTTTTGATGAGAACAATTCATGGTATGAAGATTCATGCAGGAAGGTCAATTTACCATATAATCTTGAAGAAGATTTTCCAAAGATTGGTAGAGAACAATCAAAGATTGAAGAACAAGACACCTCAGAGGATGATGAAGAATCTCACATGGAAAAGATCAAAGCATGGAAGTCTAAAGGTAAGGCAAAATTGCAGGAACTTGGACATGAAGCAGAATCATCACATCATGGCCTAAGAAGATCTATGAGGGAAAAGAAAAAACCAGAAAGGTATGGGTTTGACACCTCATTAGTAACTAAACATTCTATCTACATAGCACAGGACATAAACCAAGAGGATCCATCATCATTTGAAGAGGCCAAATCCATGAAGGTAATAGGCTCAAGATGGGTCTATAAACTCAAGAAAAATTCTGATGGTTCAATTAACAGGTATAAGGCAAGGCTTGTGGCAAAAGGCTTTGCACAAACTCAGGGAATTGATTATGAGGAGACTTTCTCTCCTGTGGCAAAGATGCCTACTATTAGGGTTTTGCTTAGTATTGCCTCTTCCAAGAATTGGAAGATACTTCAACTAGATGTAAAGAATGCATTCTTGAATGGTTGGATAACAGAAGAGGTATATATGGCACAACCACCTGGTTTTGAGAATCAAGTTTATCCTGATTATGTGTGCAAACTTAACAAAGCATTGTATGGTCTCAAGCAAGCTCCAAGAGCTTGGAATTTCAGGCTTGTTTCATTCTTGCAGGACAAAGGCTTTCAACCAAGCAAGGCAGATCCTTCACTCTTTATTAAAAAGAGTAATTCCGAGGTCATCTACCTATGTGTATATGTAGATGATATTATATTGACAGGAAATGATGCAGATGGTATGAAGAAGATCAAAGATCAGATGAGAGAAGAGTTCAAGATAAGTGATTTGGGTTCACTTACCTACTTCCTAGGTTTGGAAGTTGTCTACAAAGATCATGGTTTGTTTCTCACTCAAAGAAAGTACATTAAGGACATGTTGGCAAAATTCAAGATGCAAGATTGTAAGATTGCAGGTACTCCAATGGAGGTCAATCACAAATTGAGCTCACATGAAGGTGAACTCATAGAGGACATCACATCATATCAAAGTCTAGTGGGTAGTCTCAACTATGCCACATTGACAAGAGTAGATATATGTTACAGTGTGAGTGTGCTAAGCCAATTTATGCACACACCAAGGAAACCACATATGGATGCTGCCAAAAGGATTCTCAAGTATCTCAAAGGAACCATAAATGAAGGACTTTATTATCCTTATGTATCTGATTTAGGTTTGAAGCTATTTTCTGATGCAGATTGGGCTGGCTCCAAGGAAGATAGAAGGAGCACTTCAGGTTATCTTACCTTTGCAGGTTCAAAGCTTATTTCATGGTCATCCAAGAAGCAACCCACAGTTGCTCTCTCTTCTACTGAAGCTGAATATAGAGGTCTTGCTATAGCTACACAAGAAGCTATGTGGATGAAGACATTATTCAAAGATCTTGGATTGGAGTTTGGAACTCCAACTATTTTTGGTGACAATATGAGTTCTATTCACTTGGCTGCTAATCCTATTTTTCATGCAAGGACTAAACATATTGAAGTTCATTATCACTATGTACGAGAGAAGGTTCTAAGCAAAGAGATTCAAATATCATATGTGTCCACTCATCAACAATGTGCAGATATTCTAACCAAAGCATTGGATGGTACAAAGCTTTGCAAATTCAAGGCTATGATTGGTTTGCAGGTAATCTTGGAAGATTGAAGACCTCAAGCAAACTTGGCTTGAGAGGGAGCTGTTGGAGCAAGTCTATGACAAGCCTAAGTATTGGCTTGAGTCTCACAAAGTCTTAGAAAAAGCCTTAAAAAGAAGACTATGTAAAGTTCACTTGTGAACTACCTCTTGTAACTTTTGAAGAGTTTACTTAATGTAAAAGTAAGAGAATCTTAAGTGGTTGAGTCCACTTGATCAAGAATGGAAAAAGGAGCCACGAATTCGTGATTTGTGGTAGGTAGAGAATCAAATCAATCATTGATTGATTGGAGAGTGATTGAGGGAAGTTAGCCTCCCAAACTCAACTATAAATAGATGGCAGTTTTAGTCGTGGTTAGAGAGACCTATGTGAAGACCTCCAAGAGCTGAGCTTTATGCCATATCAAGGTGTGATTACAAGGCACACATATGTATCAGTAAGTCATTGTATTTTACAAGAAATATACTTTCATTTTCATGATTATTTGAGTTCATCTTTCCATGTTCTTGTGAAGTGTACTACTCACTGCCATTACTCTCAGTTTTCTCAGTCAGCTTGCAGAGATGTTTTCTCTGAGCTTGGTGCATCATTTTCAGTGATTTAACTTGGTAAAGTTAGCTCTATAAGTCTACTATATGCTCATAAATTTTCATGTCGTTTGGATGTTGCAATCTTCAGTTATGTTCATTTGAAGTCAACAGGGTCTGTTCATCTTCACTTCTCTGTCAGGTACCCGACTTTTTCACTCATCTTGTCAGAGCCATTTCTCAGTGGTTACTTATTCAAATTCAGTGATTAAAAGCTTGTTGGATTCAGCTTACTGTCTAGTATAACCATACAAATTTTCATAATCATTGAATTTCTACATTTTGAGTTATGTTGATTTTTCTGCTCACTGGTCTATTTCTGTAGCAGCCCGTGAAAATCGGGATGATGTCATCACTTGTTAAAACTCATTCTCAGTGTGTGGTTCATTATTTTTGATGAAATTACTCTTGAAAGTTAGCTCTTTAAGTTGCCTAGACTTCCCCAAGAGGAATTGAGCTAATTGCTGCTGTGCTCAGAGAATTATGTAAAACACTGGACAGGTGTATGAACCAAGAATAGCAAGTTTTCACCTCTGAGCTAACTCCAACTTATCTGTTTTGATCTATCTTTTTGAGAGTGATCTTCCAATGTACATAGGGTGTCTAATACATCCATTGGCAAGCTAAAAGGGCCCACCATATACTCCTGGAGTTCATTTGGCTGGTGTAGATCAAGGATTTTGCAACACCTCTTCATCTTCAAGCACATACCTATCCATCTCTTCACAGATCTTTCATGTCAAATTCCTGCATAAGAAGTTGCTTTACCTCTTTGATGCTTCCTTCATTATCACCACCTACAATCAGGTCATCAACATTAATAGCCACAATAGTGATGCCATCATTAGCCTTCCTTGCATAAAGTGAGTGATCTGCATCACACATAGAAAACACAATGCTAGTTAAGTAATCAGGAATCCTTGCATGCCATGCACGAGGGGCTTGCGTCAGCCCATACAAAGCCTTTTGCAACCTACAAACATATTCTAGATGCTTTGCATCTTCATATCCTTGTGGCTGGTCCATATATACTTCTTCCTGTAACTCACCATGTAGGAAAGCATTCTTCACATCCATCTGATGCAAAGTCCATCCTTTTGCTGTAGCTAATGCAACAAGTGTTCTAACAGTAGACATTTTAGCTACAGGGCTGAATGTTTCCTCATAATCAATGCCATATGTCTATGCATATCCTTTAGCTACCAATCGTGCTTTATACCTACTTATGCTACCATCAACATTATGCTTTACCTTGTACACCCATTTGTAGCCTATGGGTTTCTTTCCTTGTGGCAATGGAACCAGCTTCCATGTATCGTTTCCATAAAGTGCAGCCATCTCCTCATCCATAGCTTTTTCCTAATCTGCATTACCAATTGCATCTTCAAAACAAGAAGGTTCAACATCTTGTATTACCTTTGTCATGTAGGCACAATGGCGAGCCATGTAAGTATCATATGTCAATCGTTGCACTAAATTACGCATCCTCCCAGACCTTCTTGGTCCTGGGTCACTTCTCCTTGTATCATCTGCATGTGCCCTTCTTACTCTTGGAGTCTTCACAGAGGGAAATCCAAGTTCCTCATCAAGACTCTTTTCTAAACCACTTGAATCTCCATCAACATCTTCAAAACCTGCACATGTTTTACTACCAACAGAAAGCTTTTCTTTACCTTTCTTGGATGTATTTGATGAATTTGCTGGATTGAAATTTCCACACAATCTTCCACTCCATGCATTTGAGTTGGAACTATTGCTTGGTGATGCATCTGGTCCACTCAAAACTTGAGATTCTGCACTTGAGTTTTCAGCATTTTCTTTGTCATTTGGTCCAAGATTCAGTCTTTCTTTGGCATCTGCATAGAAGCTTGACATTTCATCAAATACCACATCTCTGCTCACCTTCACCTATCGTGTGAGTGGGTTATAACATTTGTACCCCTTTTGCTCAAGGGAGTATCCAATGAAGACACATTTTTCTGCTTTCGGATCAAGCTTCGTCCTTAATTCATCTGGAACATGTACATATGCAATACAGCCAAAAACTTTCAGATGTGAAAGTTTGGCTTTTTACCTGTAAACTTCTCTTCAAGTGTAACTTGATGTACAATAGCAGTCGGAGTTCTGTTCATTTCCTCTTCCATTTCCAAAACCTCTACCTCTCCCTCTTCCTTTGTCAGAATAGAATACCTGTTCAGAACTAGGCTTTCCTTGGGAGTTCGAATCCTCACCAGGATTCTTTTCTTCAATAATCCGCATGGATACCAAATCAGCAAAATTCAAAATATTTTCCTTGGTCTGTATAGAAGTTCTGAATTGCTTATATGCAGCTCCTAAACTAGGAAGGCACACTTCCACCTTATCATCATCATCATCTACATTCACGCCAATAGATGCAAGTGACTCACATATGCTTTTGATTTTCAGAGTGTAGTCACTTACCGACATGCTCTTTTTCTCCAATGTGTGCACCTCGTTCTTGAGTTACAATTTTCGTGCCTTTGTATTGGTCTCTTACAATGTGACCAAACTGTTCCAAGCCTCTTTCAGAGGCTTGGCATCCTGTATGTGCCCAATCATGCTATCCTATATGCTAATAGATAGCCAATACATTACCTTTCATGCTCCTTGATTCCATTCCTCATATGCTCTTATTTGTTCTGCAGTCTGATTCCTCTCTCGTAACTGCAGAGCATTTTCGTTCTCTCCTTTGATGTACTTCCAATAGCCTTTTCCCATCAAGGAATTCGTCATTTTGAATCTCCAAGCATGGAAGTTGTTCTTGTCCAGCTTATCACTCATAAGCTAACTCATTCCATCTACGTTTGCCATTTCTACAACAATTCACAACACTCCAAAACACCACAAGCAACACTTCTGCTTGAATACTGTCGCACTATGATGTGACAATTCGATCTCAGAAAAACACAGTTTTCGTGTATCAACAGTACACGAGATCGCTTGAAATTCTGGATCTGGAATATATAAGTGTTTCCGAACACAACACAAGTTACAATTTCAGAAACTGACCTGGTTTTTTTGCGGGCCCCACCTTGTGGGATCCAAACGGAGGTCGAGATGGCTCCAAAAGTTCGATATGAAAAAAACAAGTGACCCTAAAGGAATAACTCCTGAAAATATATTGAGGTCTTCTACCTTCACGCCGATTTTCAGAGCAAATGGAGGTCGTTTGTGAATCACGTTTTCTCCATGTCTTGCTACGTACTCTTCACCGTCCCCTTCTCCACGAGCTCTCTATAGCCGCGCTGGCTCTGATACCATGTCACGAGGAAGGAGATAAGGAAGAGAACTCACACACACACGCTCACTCTCAAAGAGAAGCACACACACACAGATTGAGGCAAGGAAGAATAATCTTCTTCTTCTTCTTCTTCTATTACATAAAACGGAATATACAAGAATGACCTAAAAACAAGAATACAACAAGTGCAATATATAAAGATCAGTACATAAGGAAAAACCTAATGTCCGCAAATGAGTGAGCTGACAAGAAACAAATGTGCCATCACTCTCGGTAGATAAATCTAATAAAGCTCAATGAAGCATCCCTGACATATACCGGCATGACCACTATACATATCAGAGAAACAGAAAATTGGTACATGTCATCCTAGATCATCACATGTTGAACTTGATATCTCAACACAAGCGACACTGTTCAGTGATATAATTGGAAAAGCTGCAATATTGCATGAACGTTGTGAAGCTTCAGGAATAGCAAACACATCCACCGTCTACTTTCCCTTTAGTTCCACTTTAATGCAAAAATGCTAACGTATTTCACTAAGCTACCTATAGGTATTTTATATATAATGCTTCAAATATTTTGAGTTCTTGAATGTCTTTTGTCCTTCTTCATCTCAAACTACGCTTCAAATCAAGCGTAGAGCATCTAAAATGTATTTTACTACAACCAAAGGCAGTTTTACGACTTGCATTACAATCTGCATCGTCTCCATGGTTTAGAAAGAGCCATCGGTAGACATTAGTAGATATATGCATCGGGAATGATAGATAATCGATAGTCTAATTGGGAGACTCGTTGACAGATAAGTGGATAATGCACTGGGTAACCACTAGCAATGTCAATTCAAACAAAAAAATTAGTTTTTGAAAGTGTATAAGAAGCTCCATTTTTGGACCATTCTTCCTTTCAAAAGTTGATTTATGTGTGTGGTTTTCTTTTTGTTCTCATCGTGCATACATCCATATGTTCCCCTTTCATAATCAATCATATCTCTCCTCCCCATACCCAACTTCATCTTCACCTTCACAATTTTTACACATAAAACTTCCAACACTCACTAGCTTCATACATTCTGTGTGTGCCGCGACCGGACCTGATCCACCTGGATTGCAGTCACCTCCACACCGGTCATAGTCTCAGAATCACATGAAAATTGGTGAACATACTTAGACCGATTAGCAATTCAAAATAGCACTACTTGGATCTGAGCTTGTTTTGGCCTTCCAACGCACTGTTACAGCACTTGCACAAGCAATTTTATCCTTTTGTGACAAAAATATATACACATTTTGGTTCGCCAATATAAGCATCTTGAAGTCTCATACAATTTTAGTAGAGCTCGACATGGTAGTTTTGCTCACATATTTTTAGATACATTCATTTTTTGAATCAAGGAACTTCAGTTAGTAGCTATGGCTGAAAGCAATGATGTATTTTGTATGTTGGCTATGGAGGATAATTTGGATGGTACTAATTCCCCATTATGCACATATATGATGCATCATGTATTAGTAGCAAAAGGGCTATGGAATATTGCACAACATATTGAAAAATGCCCTACTACACTACAAATACAACCATTAAAGATGATGGACATGGCATTGAAGATGATGATCTTCACATTCTTGGTGCACCTACTATAGAGAAACTTTGGTGGGATGGAAGAGATGTTTAGGCACATATATTGATAGCTTTTTCTATCAAACATGCCATCATCTCTTCGCATTCACTCTTCCAACAACAAAGGATGCTTGGGATACACTTAGCACTTTATACAAGGAAACAAATAAGGCTTGTATTGCCTATCTTCCTAAAAAAATACAGAGTGAGCATATGAATGAAAGAGATTCTATGGAAAATGTTTCAACAAAGATCAAAGATTTCAAGGACTAGTTGATTTCTACTCATGATATTTTACTAGATAGTTCCCTTGTGCAGAGTGTTCTTAATGAACTATTTCTTCTCTAATCAAAATCTTTCCATTACACAGATGATTTGATGCCTCCAACTTGTGGAAATCATCCTCCTTTGATTGTGGATGATGTGGAAGCGGAAGCTTGGGGCATGTTCCCACACTCTTGACCTTCAAATGCATCTTAACTTCCTACATGTAAGTGTGTGTGTGCATGTATGTGTGTATATATGTATGTATGTATGTATGTGCACACACACACATACATACATACATACATATATATATATATATATATATATATATATATATATATATATATATATATATATATATATATATATATATATATATATATACATACATACATACATACATACATACATACATACATACATACATACATACATACATACATACATACATACATACATACATACACACACACACACAAAGACACACATATATGCATGTGTATGAATGTATTTATATATATATATGTGTGTGTGTGTGTGTGTGTGTGTGGTTATGTATTTAAATATCTATGTATGAATGGAGTAGCAAAGAGGATAAATAGGAACATTTTGGAAGCAACTAGGTCCATTTTGAATTACAAGAGGTTGCTAAATTACCTATGGGTAGAGGCAGTATGCACTACCACCTACCTCGTAAATAGGTTTCCCTCAAAGTATTTGGAAGGTATGAGTCCTTATGAAGCTTGGAATGGAATATGATCAAGCTTGGATCATTTCAGGATATTTGGTTGTGTTGCACATGCACATATGTCATCTCAAATTACAAGTAAATTTTATCCTAAGGTAGAGAAATGTGTCTTTCTAGGCTATGAACTAAATCAAATGGGCCATAAGCTATATAATCGTAGCACCAAATGATTCATAGTGAGCTAAGATGTAGTGTTTGATGAAAATAAGTCCTAGTGTGAAGATGATTACAGGAAAGTCCAATTTCTGTATGACTTCGAGAAAGAATTTCCAACACCCTCAAGCAAAGGTACACATACACTTCAAGAGTCAAGTGGACAGAGGATGATTGATCACTTCTAGCAGGGAGTTCAATTCATGGAGCTCGAAAGGTAAAAGTTGAGAGATGTTGCAGAATCCTCTTAACAAAAGATCTACAAGGGAAAAAAAGAAACTAGAAAGGTACGTTATGGCACCTCATTGATTTTAAGCACTTTATTTACATAGCTCAGGATTTGTTCTCTAAATAACCATCATCCTACAAGGAAGCCAAGAAGAAACAAGAATGGAATCATGGTATCGAAGAAGAGATTGAAGCTTTGCAAGAAAACAACACTTGGGATTTGGTACCCAAGACACCCACTATGAAGGTCATTGGATACAGAGGGATTTATAAGGTAAAGACAAATTCTGGTGGAACCATTAATAGGTATAAGGCTAGGCTTGTGACCAACGGGTATGCTCAAACCTAAGGCATCGATTATCAGGAGACCTTCTCTCCTCTGGCAAATATGCCTACAATCAAAATACTCATGAGTATTGTAGGTGCCAAGAATTTGGAAGATATATCATATGGATGTGAAGAATACACTTATCAATACATGGATATTAGAAGACATATACATGGCTCAATCACCTAGGTTTTAAGACTCACATTGTCTTAACCATGTTTGTCGATTAGGGTGGGACTTATATGGGCTAAAGCAAGCTTGAAGAGATTGGAATCATAGGCTTTTCACCTAGTTGTAGGATAAAGTATTTGTGGTGAGCAAAGAGGATCCTTCCCTATTAATCAAGAGATCACATGGACAAATTATATAGCTTTTGTATATGTGGATGAAACTATACTAAAAGGTAATGGTCCTAAAGATATTCATAGAATCAAGCATGAAATGAAGGAGGATGTCAAGAGGATTGACTAAGAGCAGCTCGCTTGCTTCCTTGGATTTGAGGTAGTGTATACAACGAATGGTATATATCTTACTTAAGAAGAAGTACATCAATGATATACTAGAAAAGTTGGAGGTAGAACTATGGAAGTAAAATCAAAGCTAAGTGATCATGAAGGTGAGTTGGTTGAAGATGTAACAAGCTATCAAAGCATGGAAAGCCTAATTTCTTGACCATTTAGATTGGACTTCATTGCACACTAAGCTAAATTCATATGTATACACATAATTATCTGATTACTTCTAAAATTGAGAATTCTAACGTTGGAGGTAGAACTATGGAAGTAAAATCAAAGCGAAGTGATCATGAAAGTGAGTTGATTGAAGATGTAACAAGCTATCAAAGCATGGAAAGCCTAATTTCTTGACCATTTATATTGGACTTCATTGCACACTAAGCTAAATTCATATGTATACACATAATTATCTGATTACTTCTAAAATTAAAACAATATGTCACTTTATCCAAATGTAAAAGGATAACTTAAGAGATAATGTTGTGGATTTATTGAGAGCCAAATCTCGTGACCTCATTTTAATTCAAAGTTTAGATGAGCTCCTAAAATTATAGACAAATATTAAGTAAGATCTATCAAACAACCACATTTGAAAATGTTTACAAATACACTCTCTATTTAGTTACAGGATAACATAAGTCATATCACTCTTTCTTGAGTTTAAATTGTGCTGAACTCAAAGCTCTTGGATTCCATCACTCCTCCATGTATCATACTTTACTTAGAAATACATTTACGTTAAGATTGATCATAACTTTCTACTCATCATTCACTACTACAACATACTTCACAAACTCTATCATCTTGTCTTAGCTATTGAAGTGATTTTATGCTCTCATAGTCTTTTATATAGATTGGATTCTTACTATGACAATCTTAAAAGTGTTCCTACAGAAAAGTCTAGTCGTTGGGGTTGTGTGGAGTGAGATATGAACATATCTCTATCGCTATGTCTCTGCATTGTCCTCCTTGTGAAATGTTGGGATAACCTTCCTGCATTCTTAGATATCCAACTCAAAGTATAATCATCCTAAATTCATCAAATAACTTGTGTTATATCGCTCACCTCCTTTTTTTGACGTTTTGTAAAAGGAGTTGAGTCAATTCCTAGCAAGTCGTGTGTTTTGAGTAATTTTTTGAGTGCCCTCTTCTATGATAGAAGATTTTCTGTACATTTCCATAAAATTATCTCTTTTGACATAACATTTTTATATCAATACTCAAAAGTACTATAGGCATATTGTTTCATATATTGCAAGCCTAGAATTTGTATTGAGAGTCCAAGTGAAAACAATAGTTTGGCGTGGAAATTGCGTAACTATTGAGTAATTTTGTTACTATGAATGTATTGAGTAAGGCATGACTTATTGTGGAAATTGCACCAAACGTTAGTTCTAACAAGATGTAGTGGAGGAAGATTTTTTCCAAGATATATCAAGTGGAGGAATATGTATACATACGTCCATGTGCATTCATGCACTTTATGTATCTTAGTACATACATGTTATATGTGCATATATCTATGTAGCTATCCATTTGTGTGTATGCAATATTCAATCATATATGCACATATATTTTATGTGTTCTAGTGAAAATACCACAACTATGCATGTCAAACTCTAGCACATAAACACATCTTTTTAAATTCAAAATCTATCGATTCAACAATGCATAAGAGAATTATGCTTGATTGTTGGAGTTAGACATCTATGGAAGCAAGCGAACAACACAAGGAAGAAGAAGAAGAAGCTTGGAGCACAACACACAATACTGAATGTATTACTAGAGAAATGTACAAAGGTAAGAAGCCCACTAGGGCAATAGGAGTATATACAAGCCGGGGAGAAAAAAACCTCCTAAAGAGGGAAAAAAGTGCCCCGGTGGTCCTAGTGTGTTCACACACATCACTACCTAAATATATCAAAGAATCCCCCGTGGGAGTGATGCGGTGAAAAAAGAGCTCTCACTCATGTATGAGGAAGTGCCAAGCTATCTGGAATCAATCCACAAAAGGAAGTAAGCCCAAAGCTTTGCGGAAACCTTCAAACTTCTCCCTAGGCAGAGCCTTCATGAAAAGGTCTACAAGGTTCTCTTGCGTGGGCACATATGCCAAGCTGGTCTCCACAACAGAGAACCTCTCACTGACATGATGATAATGCACCTCAATGTGCTTAGTGCGAGCATGGAACACGAGGTTCCTCACAACTGCCAATGCACTCTGACTCTCAATGAAGATGGTGGTGGCACAAGACTAACCAACACCCAAATTAGCCATAAGGTATCTGAGCCACACACACTCAACAGTCGCTCTGAAAGCTGCCCTTTACTCAGCCTCACAACTGGAAGTGGCCATAGTAGGCTGCTTCTTGCTTTGCCAAGATATGCATGAGTTTCCAAGCATGATGCAAAAACCACTAGTCGACACACGAGTGTCATAGCAACCAACCAAATCAGAGTTAGAAAAAGCATGCAAATCTGGCGGTAGTGATGCCCCCTTGGGATAAAACAAACCAAGTAGGGAAAGATGCAGTTAACTGCCTACCAATGCTTGAATCCTGCGCAATGCATAAGCTCATTTGTGAGACAACAAACTGAATATCTGGCCGAGTAATGCATAAGTAAATCAAGCATCCAACAGCCTCTTGATAGAGAACAACATCAAATGCATCTCCAGCATCATGAAGACTCAGTCACAAACCTGTTTCCATCGAAGTGTCAATAGGTTTACAGTCTTCAAGGCCAAAACATTGCTATAATGTATCAGTATATTTCGTTTGACACAAAGCCATTCCACCATCAACATGCATAAACTAAATGCCCAAATAGTGCAATGCCCCAAATCAGACATCTCAAATGAGCATGCAAATCAGCCTTAAAATCAGCAATATGCCTCTCATGAGGACTAGTGAGCAGCATATCATCAACATAAACCACAACGATCAGAAGTACATCATTAGCATGCTTAACATATAAGGTGCTTTCAGTTGGACTGTTCTCAAAACCATGTGCAATTAGATAGGCATGTATCTTTTCAAAAGCACATGGTGCTTGCTTTAAACCATATAATGCCTTCTTTAACCTGCACACTTAGTTCTCATGCCCTTTCTACACAAAGCCACGGGGCTGAAAAACATACACTTCTTCATGCAAGTCACCATTCAGAAATGCTGTTTTGATATCCAACTGATGTACATTCCAACCATGATGAGCTGCAAGTGCACAGATGCTATGAACAGTAGTCATTCGGCAAGTAGGTGCAAAGGTCTCATAAAAATCAATGCCTCTTTCTTGCGCATAACCCTTTGCAACAAGCCTATCCTTATACCTGTCAATTGTTCCATCAGGTTTATGCTTCAACTTCTATACCCACTTTGTGCCACTAACCTTCTTTCCAGGAGGCAAGTCACATGAAGACCAAGTACCATTCTTCATTATAGCATCATATTTAGATTGCATTGCAACCATCCAATGTTCAGAATTTTGTCCTTCATCAAACAAAATAGGTTCAGTCTTATCACAGAGACTAGAGGCAGCCATAGCATAGCAATCTGATGCAAAAGAGGCACTATGAGAGCTTGATCGAGTACGATATGATAGAGGTGCATCTAATTTGCTGTCACGCAAAGTTTGCACCATACATTTTGGCATAGTTTTTGCCTACTCAATATCAACTCTCTCATCAACAAGTGCATTATGTAAATCTGCATCAGAAATGGAATGATTTGCATCATCACATTAAACCTACAAAGGCTAAGAAGTTGCCTCATTAGGACGAGCACTAGACTGTCCACCTGTAAAAAGAGGGAGCAAAGAACCATACATGTCTTTGCAACTAACAGATGTCTCCTTAGTACATGAAAGCAATGGCTGAATAACATCTTCCACAAAAACAACATCACGGCTAACGAGAATGTGTTTAGTCTGTGGATGATACAGACAATAGGCTTTACTTTCAGAACTATACCCAACAAAAATACATTTCACTACTTTATCATCCAATTTTTTGTGATGTTCAGGCACTAATGCATATGCCACACAACCAAAAACATGCAAATGAGCAATAGATGGCTTGCGATCATGCCAACCTTGATATGGACTGATAGACTGCAGTGCTTTAGTGGGACAATTGTTAAGTACATATGTTGCACACATAACAGCCTCAAGTCGGAAACTATGTGGTAAGGTCTGACTCTTAACCATACACCTCGCCATCTCCATGAGTGACCTATTCTTTTGTTTAGCAACTCCATTTTGTTGAGGTGTATACGGCATTGTAAACTCGTGTTTATCCCACGTTCATCCAGAAATGCATTAAAATTAGAAGACATATATTCCCCCCTCTGATCAGAATGGAGGTTGCCCATTTTACATGCTAACATATTTTGAGCCAAAACCAGAAACTATTTGAAGCACATAAACACTTCTGACTTTGCTTTGAGTGGATATACCCATGCATGCCTAGAAAAATCATCAATGAAAGTCATGAAGTAAAGATAATTTCCAAAAGAGGGTGTCTGCATAGAACCACATACATCGCTATGAACAAGCTGCAATTTTTGAGTAGCCCAAACTAAACCATCTTTTGGAAATGAGGAATGTTGCACTTTGCCCAAAATACAACCTTCACATACATGTTTACTAGGTGTCTTAAGTTTGGGCAAAGAGGACACCATTTCAGATTTCTGCAGACATAGCAAACTAGAAAAGTTCAGATGACCAAGCGTGCATGCCAAAGCTTTGCATCTGACATAGCCTGAGAATCATGTACTTCACATGCCAAATCATTCATCGATTTTTCATAGTCGATGATCTTATACAGCCCACGACATAAAAAGCCATATGCAATAATAACATCGCCATTTGACAGATCATGAATTGTACATCTAGTGCACGTTTGACAGAAACAGCTATCAGTGCATGTGCTTGAGCATCTCTGCCATCCCAATGAATCTGCTTTGCAGTAGGTGCAGTAGAAACCGCAACACGAATAGGAATCTGTAGAATATCATCATCTTCGACACCATCTCCATCAGCTTCAACACCTGTATTCGCAGGTGTAACATGACGTCTTTCAACACCCTGCATAATATTCCACAATCCTTTTGCAACCAATACATGTCGCATCATATAAGCCCATAACAGGTAGTTGGTACCATCCAACTTATCCTCAACAACCAAGATACAGAATACATAACTACTTTCAGCCATGGCCAGTGACTAAAATACCTTGATGCGAAAAATTGACTATATCTCAAAAAGTTGAACATAATTACCCAGACAAATTTTGCTAAACATGTAGTAGACTTGGAGGTGCTTATATTGGCGAACCGAAATTGGTATATACCTTTGGCACAAAAAGATGAAATAGCCTACACAAGCATTGTGATAGTGCATTTAGAGGCCGAACAAGCTCAGATCGTGATCTAGGCACCACAGAGCGAAGATGTTTGATCTCTAAAACACCTTGAGTATGCTCACCAAAATTCGTGCGATTCTGAGAGTGCAACCGGAGGAGTGTCGGCGATTCCCTAGATGAAGCGACGACCTGCTCTGATACCAATTGTTGGAGTTAGAGGTCTATGGAAGCACACGAACAACAGAAGGAAGAAGAAGAAGCTTGGAGCACAACACACAACACTGAATGTAGTACTAGAGAAATGTACAAAGATAAGTAGCCCATTAGGGCAATAGGAGTATATACAATCTGTGGAAAAAAACCTCCTAAAGAGAGAAAAAGTGCCGTGGCAGTCCTAGTGTGTTCACACATATCACTACCTAAATATATCAATATTAACTTTTTACAATAAAGTGTATGTTAATGATACTTACTCATAATCAATTGCCCATTTTGGCGTTGAGCATACATATGTAAGCATATAAAATACATGTTTATACATGGATACATGTGTGTATGTAGAAAGATATAGACATGGATTGATGTGCATCTGCACACATATGATTATTTACCAGATGACTAATTATTCTTCCCAACATTTAATTTGAATTTTGTTAAGAACTATCAATTCTGAGAGTAATGTAGTTTGCATTACAAGTAAACACAATTTCATACCCATATACTTTTCAACGAGTGGGGTTTAGAAATTCTACTCATATATTTTTTTGGCCTTGATGTGTAGTAGGAAATCCACTTAATCATACAGTGGAGGCCAAGGATACCAGAAGGGTCTACACATAAACCGTTTGACCTTACGTGAGAAATGCATGACTCATTACCATAGACTCATCGAAAAATGACCATATATTTACTAGATTTTGTTTTTAGCCATGTATTATATTTTGGACATGTATCACCACAAACATGAGTTTTATTTCAGCCATTTTTTCAGACATGTATTATTGCAGCCATGATTTTTATCTCAAACATGTATTTATTAGATCCATGTATTATTGTAGACATAAGTTTTAGATTACCTTAGACTTGTATTGTTGTAGACATGTTCTTTTAGTTTGGGCATGTGTTACTATAGACATGCAGTTCTTTTCATATGTAATCTGATTGGTTCAAAGTCAATCTTTTACGTAACTTCATTGATTTATTCTACCATTTCTATGACTTACATAATTGCAAGTATATAGTATGTAGGAACAGAAGTGTTTGGATGTATATCTCTGTGCATATATGAGTGTGGCTATCCAAGTATACATATGTATTTCATATGATGTGCAGGTATATATATGTACAAGTGAATAGCTATCCAACTTTGTGTGCCAAGAATGGAGCTTCTTATACACTTCCAAACCCGAATCATATGCATGGGTTTTTGTGGGTGGTATGAATGCATGTGGGTCATGATGTATAAATGAATGAACACATGAATGTTGTGAAACGTCAAGCTAAGAATTCTACTCGTCAAAGGTTGTCCGCATGACCCTCTCACCATGACAATTCAATCGAATGTCAACACATAAGAGGATATGTTCCGCTTCATTGACCCTATGTCTTTCTAGGATTGTAATGTGTTTCTAAAGAAGTCTAAGACTCATAAAACGAGCTCTAGCTCACTCACACACTCCACTGAGGATGAACAAAGAAAGAGAAACTACGTTTTTGAGCTTATCCTAGATTGGAAGTCTAAAAAATTGATTTTAGGAACTATGCTCTTACTATCCCACCTTGGATCCTCACATGCTCAAGTAAGGATGATCATCTCAAGGAAACCATGTGCTAACAAGGGCCCTATGGATGCCTAACAATGATGTTCTAGGAGTTTGGAGGGGCTTTTATATAGTTTTTTGAATGAATTTGGGCCCTTAGATCTAGAGAAATCAATTCTCAACCCAAGGATCAACTGCTTTTGATTACAACCATTGGATTTATCAAATGGATAGCTAAGATTGGTTACTTATATGATATCTAGGGCAAAGGGCCGGGTGAAAGTTAGGCGCATCCATTCTCCACCATTGGATTTGGGGCTGATCTGGACCGTCAGATCAGTGATGATATCAATTTGGATAAGATAATCTGCTATTTTTGGACAAACTTTGCATTATTGATCTTTTAACCATCAAAAAAGGCTTATCCGATGAAAAAAATTCGTGGATCCTCCTTCGTTTAGACTTTAGTGCATCTCCATCCTTGAATATGAGCTCATCTTGACCGTACAACATGGTTCAATCATTGTTTTCCATGTGGCAATCCTTCAAGCCTTCAATTTTCTTATTCTAGGAAACTGCGGTAACCTTGAAAATTGGATTTTGTGCTTTTTGACCCTTCAAATATCTTTTGGTGAAGATGAAAATTTTTAGGGCTATGTTTAAAAAGGTCTCCTTTAGGAATATGCAGAAAAAACTCCCATCTCACTCTCCCTTATACAAGTTTGACTACATTTGGAAGCTTGCAAGGTGGCATCAAGGTGTCTAGGAAGCTCTGATAGCCTTGAAAATTTGTACAAATATGTAGCCACATATGATCTTTATATATGCCAAACCATATGGATAACAAAAATTCCTATACAAGATTTTATAGGGTCTAACTGAAAAAATTACTTTTTTTACAAAATGCACATGGCATATCAATGTGGTAGAAAATCCATTTACATGTGAAATTGAGGCTATATACTGCCTTTGATAGGCTTTACAAGTATAGTTTCATGTGATTTGGAGACATTGAAATTTTCTCTCTAATTTCCAAAATTTGACCAGCTTTGACCGCTACCCTACATTTGCTTGATTTCTTCCAAAGTTTGCATGTGAACTCCCTTTGACATCTTTGATGCATCTTGGACTTCTCAGGGAATTCTGGGTACCTTCATCGAATGTGTTTCCTGTAGGTCTTCATGACTGAGAGAGGAGATAAAATCTTGACGACAATGGAGGTGCGTTGATAATGCCCTAGATGAAGCCATGACCTACTCTGATACCAATAATTGGAGTTTGAGGTCTATGCGACAACACAAATGGAATAAGGAAGATGAAGAATCTTGGAGCAAAAGACAACACTAGATGAATAACCAAGTGAATGTACAAGAATAAGTGACCCGTTCGGGTCAAAGGCATATGTACAAGCTGAAGGAAAACTCCCTCGTAAAGAGGGAAAAGGGTGCCCAGATGGTCATAAGTGTGTTCACACACATCACTACGAAAATATATCAACACACACACGTATACACACACACACACACACACATATATATATATATATATATATATATATATATATATATATATATATATATATATATATATATATATAAAAATAACACACACACACACACACACACACACATATATATATATATATATATATATATATATATATATATATATATATATATATATATATATATATATATATATATATATATATATATATATATATATATATATATATATTATGTGTGTGTGCGTATATGATGCATGTGTGTGTATGCATATGTGTATGTATGTATGCATGTGTGTGCATGCATGTGTGTATGTATGTATGCATGCGTGTATGTGGGTGTATGTATGTGTATATATGTATGCATGTATTTGAATGTATGTGTGTGTGTTTGTATATATATATGTGTATGTGTATGTATATATGTGTATCTTTATGTGTGTGTATATGTATGTGTGTGTATGTATGTGTGTGTATGTGTATATGTGTGTATGTGTAAGCATGTGTATGTGTGTATGCATGTATGTTTATGTGTGTGTATGTGTGTCATTACAGGAAAAAATGAACCACGCATGGGCCTTTTAGATTAAAGAGTGATTAGTGATTGAACAATGAGAAGAGGGTGGCGAACATAGTCTACTCCTTTAACCACATAAGCTAGCCATAGAATTCCCTTGTTTTTGTGCAGTCAAAGAGGAAAAAGCCACCTTGAACTAGTAACCTTAATTACTTGAATGGTTTTGAAAGGACTGCAAATGATCCCGAGACCTTGGATTGGGTCAACTATCCAAAGGGTGAGGTTTAATGGAAAAATACAAGGCCCTCGATCATGGACAAAGGAGATCTTCTGAACTTCATATTCCATATGACTTTTGTATCTCATGATTGGATTACAATTTGGGGAAACCAATGCTTTCATTGCATCTAAAACATGCCAAAACCCTAAGATGATCTGCCATCTTGCTTGATTATGACATCTAGAGATTATGTTTTGAATTGATGATATCATCGATGTTATCATCAATTCATAACCGCCCTTGAACCACCCTTAGAAAACCTATATAAGGAGGGATTGGCCACATTCATTCTCAGTCTTGCCAATACCAGTCTTGGGAGCTCAAGGAGTCATGAGTGCCAAGTAAGTTTTCTGCAAGTTCCAGTTCTAGTTCTTGTCTTGTTCCTTTCTCTAGTCTTCTCTAGTCTTGTATCCTCAATATCTAGCCTTGTCCTCTTGTAATCTCGTAGTATGAGCTCTTCTCAAGTTCTTTCTTGTATCTAGTTCATCTCCCGGAAGGGAGTTCTTGTAATTTTGATATCTTGTTTCATACTTACAATCCCGGGTTGTGCGATCTTGTGTATCGTCTTCTCTAGTCTTGTATCCTCAACATCTAGCCTTGTCCTCTTGTAATCTTGTAGTATGAGATTTTGTCGAGTTCTTTCTTGTATCTAGTTCATCTCCTTGAAGGGAGTTCTTGTAATCCTGATATCTTGTTTCATACTTACAATCCCGGGTTGTGCGATCTTGTTTCATACTTACAATCCCGGGTTGTGCGATTTTGTGGGACTTCATGTATAGTTACTTATCCTTGTATTGTTTCCCCTACGTGGGTGATTTTGTAATCAAAAGTATATTTCCGTAATCTTGTCTACTATAGTCAAAGAGCACAATCTAGTGCTCCCCTGACATTTTGGTAAGACTAGCTTTTATCCAAGACTAGGCATCATGGAGAACACTTATGAATAGATTGTAGCATAACTTTAGAGTCTCCAACAACAAGACGAGGACCTATCTCATGGACAGACACAAGTTGAGACGGGACATCCGGTGCATAACTTTAGAGTCTCCAACAACAGAAGAGGACCTATCTCATCGATAGACACAAGTTGACAGACACAAATTGAGATGGGACATCCTCTAAGAATTATAAGAACATATCTGGAGTCTTCAAGCAAATCAATTAAGTATTTGAGCGAATCAATGACCTAGTACATCCTCATGAAGAAACCCAAGATTTGCATGCCAGAAAAGTTTGATGGGGATCGCACAAAGTTTTGTGGATTTCTCAAGAAAGTTAAATTGTACATCCATATGCAACCTGATAGATACTGTGATAAGGCATCCAAGGTTGAGTTTATTGGAACCTTTCTCTATGGCCAAGCATTATCATGGTTTGCCCAAATCTTGGAGAAGAACATGATAGTACTTTAAGACTATGAGGGGTTTCTTCGAGAAATCACCACTACATTTAGAGATGCAGACTCAAGTCGAGTGGCAAGAACAAAACTTTGAAAGTTACACAAGGTAATCACCCTGCCTCTACCTATGCATGAGAATTCAGGTAGTTGATATGTGATCTCACTTGGCATGAAGATTATTTCATAAGCCAATTTAGATGGGGTTTAAGAGATGGTGTTAGTGACCTTCTGCTCACGATGCCAGAGGTACGACATTGAATGAATACATCATGCAAGCTATTCAATGTGATAATCTACTTTTTGAAAGGAAACAAGAAAAAAAAGTAGAAGGAAGACCTTGCCAATGGAAACCCTTCCAGTCTACTCCTAAAGATGAGTCTATGCCCGAACCTATGCAAATAGATGTAACTAGGTTGTAGACTCTAACAACAGAAGAGAAAAAGAGAAGGAGAGATAACAAGTTATGCCTCTATTGTGGAAACCCTGGACATATTGTAGTTAATTGTCCCAAGAAGAGAACAAACTCGAGAGTTGCAGACACCCTTGTAGAGCAGGGGAACGAGGAAGTCCAGTTGTAAACGAGATTGTACAACTGGACCATGATATAAGAAAGGGTCTCATAATTCCATCTACACCCATAGAAACATGTCTTGCACCTATCAAGTTAATCATGCCCAAGAAGACCCTTTCCCTTACAGCCCTAGTAGATTCAAGAACCTCCTCATGTTTTGTCAATGAACAATTGGTTAAGAAACATGGAATCCTATACTTTGAAAGAACAAACTAGTAGTAGCTGAAGTAGTAGATGGACAACCTCTAACATCTAGGAATATAACCATCGAAACCACACCATTAAGAGTACACCTTGGTGACCATCAATCCCACAGATGTTTCAATGTAATATCGAGCCTAGTACATCTAGTTATAATTGGAATGCCCTGTTTAAAGAAACATAATCTAGACATTAATTGGGAAAAGAATAAAATCACTTGTCCAGATATCTAGAAGAACTCAACATATGTCAGAGCCAAAGCCTTCATAAATGTGGTAAGGAAGGAAGCGACATATATGATCTATGCCATACCAGCTCAAGAATCCAAGAAAGTGTTGATATATTTAGGTAGTGATGTGTGTGAGCACTCTAGGACTGCCAGTGCACTTTTTTCTTTCTTTAGGAGGTTTTTTTTCTCCCGCCTTGTATATAGGCCTATTGCTGTAAAGGGCTACTTGTCTTTGTACATTCTAGTGGTAACACATTCAGTATTGTGTGTTGAGCTCCAAGCTTCTTCTTCTTCCTTGTGTTGTTCCAAGCTCTCTTGTTGGAGTCTTAGAATCGCACAAATTTTGGTGAGCATACTTAGCATGTTTCCGAGATCAAAACAACTTTGCTGTGTGGTACCGAAATCACAATCTTAGCTTGTTTCGGCCTCTGAATGCACTATTGTAGTGCTTGTGCAGGTTGTTTCATCTTTTTGTGCCAAAGGTATATACCAATTTTGGTTCCCCAATATAAACATCTCAAAGTCTGCTACAAGCCTAGCAAAATTCCTCTAGGTAGTTATGTTCAACTTTTTGAGATACAATCAATTTTCTGCATCAACGTATTTTAGTCACCGGCCATGGCTAAAAGCAGTGATGTATTTCGTATGTTGGCTGTCGAGGATAAGTTGGATGGTACCGACTACCCATTGTGGGCTTAAATGATGCAACATGTGTTGGTTGCAAAAGGACTATGGAACGTTGTGCAGGGTGTTGAAAAACATCCTATCACACCTGCAACTATTAGAGCTTCAGGTACTGAAGCTGATGCAGAAGGTGTCGAAGATGATGATATTTTGCATATTCCTTTTCGTGATGCGGTTTCTACTGCACGTATTGTAGAGAAAATTTGTTGGGATGGCAGAGATGCCTAGGCATATGCATTGATAGCTTTATCTATTAAACGTGCCATTATTCCTCACATTCTCTCTTGCAAAACAGCTAAGGATGCTTGGGATACACTTAGCACATTGTACCAAGCTAGGAATGAGGCTCGTGTTGTTTACCTCCGAAAACAATTGGAGAGTAAGCACATGAATGAAGGTGATTCTATGGATATTTTTCTAACAAAGATCAAAGACTTGAAGAAACAGTTGATTTTTGTTGATGAGGTTATACCAGATAGCTCACTTGTGCAGACCATTCTGAATGGTCTTCCTGATTCATATCAAAGTTTTGCTTCTACTCTTCGGTTGATGATGAAAGCCAATCCAAATGCCTTGTCATTTAAGGAGTTAGTCTCTGTTCTATTGCAAGAAGATTAGTCCAGGTAGAAGAGGTCCATTATGTGAGTTGCAGATCAAGCTTTCTTGGCTAGTTAGAAGGGCAAAGGAAAATGGAGCTCTTCAATTAGTAAGCAGAAATCTGCTAATTCTGCACAATCGAAGAGGGAAGACAAAGATGAAAAGAAATAAAAAAAGTAGAAGTTGTTTTGTAAGTTCTTTAAAGGAAATGATCATATCATAAAGAGCTGTCAAAAACTGGCTGCTAAAGAGGCAAAGCAGAATGAGGCGAGAATGGTTGTTGCAGAGGCCTCTACACCAAAAATAGAGTCTCCTAATCTTTTGCAGGAAGAAGAATGTGCGTTTACTATGGTTTGCAGTTGTGATCCATCTCCTCATGAGCAGTGCATGTCTGCAGTAGACTCAGATGTTTGGTACTTTGACAGTGGGGTGACCAAACACATTACCTCGCAGCGCAGTTTCTTCTCTTCATTCGAGCCTGCCCCTACAAAGAATACTATTATATGCATCATCAACTCCTCTTATCGTGTAAAAGGAGTTGGTAAGATCATTGTGACTAGTGCTGATAGTAGTTCTTTCACTTTGTCAGATGCTTTATTTGTGCTAGGGATCAAGAAGAACCTATTATCAGTTTCTGCATAAGTTAAGATTGGCTTGGTTGTGAAATTTTTTGATGACAGGTGTACAGTTCATGATCTGTCAAATGGTGATTTGATTATTGCTTTTGGCATTTTATGTTGTGAGCTATATAAGCTCATAGGCTATGAAAGTTCTGTGAATGATTCGGCATGTGCAGTACATGATTCTCAAGCTATGTCAGATGCAAAGCTTTGGCATGCAGGCTTTGGTCATATAAATTTTGCTAGTTTTCTATGCTTGTAGAAATCTGAAATGGTGTCCTCTTTGCCCAAACTTGAGGCACCTAGAAAACATGTTTGTGAATGCTGTATTTTGGCTGAAATACAGCGTTCCTCATCTCCAAAAGATGGTTCAATTTGGGCTACTTAGAAATTGTAGCTTGTACATAGTGATGTCTATGGTCCTATGCAGACACCTTCTTTTGGAAATTATATTTACTTTGTGACTTCCATTGATGAATTCTCCAAGCATGCATGGGTATATCCATTGAAGGCAAAGTCTGAAGTGTTCATGTGCTTCAAACAGTTTTTGGTTTTGCTGAAAATCTGTCAGCATGTAAAATGGCCACCCTTTGTTCTGATCGAGGGGGGGAATATATGTCTTCTAATTTTAATGCATTTCTGGATGAACGTGGGATAAAACACCAGTGTACAATGTCGTATACACCTCAACAGAATGGAGTTGTTGAATGAAAGAACAGGTCACTCATGGATATGGCGAGGTGTATGATCAAGAGTCAAGCTTTACCACATAGTCTTTGGCTTGAGGCTGTCATGTGTGCAGCATATGTACTTAACAGGTGTCCCACTAAAGCGCTCCAGTCTATCACTCCATATGAGGCTTGGCATGAACAAAAGCCATCTGTTGCTCATCTGTGTCTTTTTGGTTGTTTGGCATATGTGTTAGTGCCCGAACAACATCGCAGAAAATTGGATGGTAAAGTAGTAAAATGTATTTTCATTGGGTATAGTTTTGAAAGTAAAGGCTATCGTCTGTATCATCCACACACTAAATGCATTCTGGTTAGCCGTAATGTTTTTTTTAAGGAAGATGCTATTTAGCCATTGCTTTCATGTACTACGGAGACATCTGTTAGCTCCAAAGACGTGTATGATACTTTGCTGCCTCTTTTTACAGGTGGAAAATTGAGTGCTGGTCCTAATGAGGCAACTTCTCATCCTTTGGTAGTTTCATGTGATGATGCAGATCATTCCATTTCTGATACAGATTAACATGATGCAGTTATTGATGACAGAGCTGATATTGAGGAGGCAAGAACTATGCCAAAATCGCTAGTGCAAACTTTGTGTGACAAGAAATTAGGTGCATCTCTGTCATATCGTACTTGATCAGGCTCTCATAGTGCCTCTTTTGCATCAGATTGCTATGCTATGGCTGCATCTAGTCTCTGTGATGAGACTGAGCCTTTTCGTTTTATGAAGCACAAAATTTAGAAAATTGGATAGGTTGAGAGATCCTTCAAAATTGAGTCCTTTCTCAAGTAGATTGAATGCTTTGTAACAAATGTGGAATCATATCCATACCTTTTTGGTTGTCTTTTCTCCCTTGTTGACCTTCTAGGTGCTTGCTTGGAGCATTCTTCATACTCTTGCATCTTTGCTTTGCCTTTTGACTTCCATAGCTTGTATTTCTTTTCATTTTTATCTTGGTCATCATCTATATCACTTCTTGGATCATGGACCTGTGTACCATGCTTGCTTCCTAACTGATGAGAATCAAAATCAAGATCATATGGTAGAGTTACCCTTTGTTTTTCTTCATCATACCAATACTTGTGTTCTTGAAATACAATATCTCTACTTGTAATGAACTTCTTAGTTGAAGAATTATAGAACCTATAACCCATCTAAGTTGAGTCATAACAAATAAACACTACCTTTATTGCCCTTTCATCTAGCTTACCTCTTATTTATGATGGTACATGAACATAAGCTAAACAACCAAACACCTTGCAATGTCCAAGACTAGGTTTTCTTCCATGCATGGTTCATAAGTTGTCATACCTTGAAGTGATTTGGATGGTAGTCCATTGACAAGGTACACAGTACTTGAAATACCCTCTACCCATAGATAATGTGGCAACCTCTTCTCTTCAAGCATTGTTCTAGCTAATCCAACAAATGTATTATTTCTTCTCTCTTCAATTCCATTTAATTGAGGAGAGTACCAGGTAGTCACTTCCCTTTTGATACCTTTATCCTACAAGAACTTGTTTGAGCTTCATGTCCATGCTTTGGACTTTCCAAATCAGATAAGATGGCTTTGTTGCCTGCAACATGATTTGAACATCGGGAGCCTATGTAGAATGAATGATCATCTTCTTTACCTTCTTTGTGGCTTAGATTCATTAGAAGCAATGATTCTTCATGTGGTTGATCTTTTGAATAATTATTGTAGTACCTTCTATTATGGCCTCTATTGCTATTGTTGAAGTTGTGTAAAGCTCTTCCTCTATTGCTACCATATCCACCTCTTCCACTTCCTCTTTGGGTCTTCCCATTGAACCAACAATTGTGAGTTGTGTGGTTGGTCTTATCATACGTGGCACAAGGTTGAAAATTCTGGCCTTTGTTTTTGTCATGCTTTATTCCGTTCTTCTTCCCTTTCCACTTGCTCTTGCATGCAAAGTTGGCTTGGGAAGTCTCCTCTTCATCTTCTCCCTTCTTCTTGCCTTTCAACTTCTTGTCCTTCTTATTTGCATATAGAGCACTAGTTGAATTATTGTGATAGGATTTACCTTCCTTTATGCTATTCTTGGCCTCTTGATTGGAAAGTTGTCCAAAAAAGATTTTGAAGTCTTGAGTTTGCACATCCATGATGAGATCACAAGCCATGGTGAAGGATTGCCATTGCTTATCACTTCGAATCCAATTGAGAATTCGCCTCATGATAGCCACTTCTTCTATCAGCTCTCCAATGGATGTTAACTAATCCGCAACCTCCTTGACCTTGGTAACAAACTCTATGATAGTTTGTTTAGGTGTCTTCTTCATTTGGTTGAATTCATTCCAAGGATGATTCTTTCTTGCTTTGGTACTAGAAGAAAAGAAAGTCTCTAGGGCATCCGAAGTCTATTGAGATGTCTTGCATCCTCTAATATGTGGTAATAGAAAGTTAGAGATAGAGTTTAGTATGTATGACCTTGCTTGAGAATCCTTTGTGCACCAACGTGAGTGCTTATCTGTCTCCTCTTGTGTGGGTCCTCCTTTGGATCTTGGAATAGGCATAGCTTCATCACCTGCTATAATTCCATAAAGATTTCTACCTTAAAAATAGGCCTTCATTTTGATTTTCCAGGCTGCAAAGGTGTTTCAAGCAATCTTCTCAATCATTGAGGGAAACCCATCACCCATCTTGATCTTCCTCTAATACCATTGAAAGAACTTGGAGAAGCTTGTAGGAGGTAGAAAAGTGAGTTGCAAAGCGACTAATTTTTATCCAACCAACTGGCACAAGACTAGAACTTGAGCTTATGGATTCTCAAATAGACCTTATAGGCATGTGATAAGTGAAACAAAATGCACTATTTACTTTGGAGTAGATAGGTTTGCACATTGATATGGTGCACATTGACTAGCTTAAAAAACTTACTATTTTTGGATGAGACAATCAACTTCAAATGCTTGTAGCAAACACCATGATTATAATGGGAAACAATCCTTTTGGAGGAATGATACACATAGGGTTGAGTGTATAGAATTCACAAGAGTACAAGAAATAAGCAAAATATGCTTTTGGAATAAACCTGACACTCAATAGTGGTACATCTTATTTTTCAGGAATGCATAGAGATAGGCCTGCAGATAGAAAAACTACAATTTCTCCCAATCTACTAGAACAAATCTTTGAATATCTATATACATAAACTAGAAACTAATAACTTTCCAATGAGTTTTGATGCATCCAATTGGGAGCTCTATAGAGAGAGCAACAACGTCTTCAAGCTTACTATTGTTAAAGAAGATAATGCAGAAAAATGAAGGAGCAAGACAATGATGGCCACAAGTGTATGTATATTGCTTCCATGTAATAGAAAAGTGACTGGAAGTCTTTATATAGACTCTTGAAGTGTTTTACAACTTCTACAAGTGGATTTTGAATTCAAATGTAGGCGGGATTAGTTGTTGGAGGGAATCAATTCACTTTCCTACAATCTAAGAAAAGTGAAGATCTAGTTTGATCTACTTTTAGGTGATTGATTGTTTCATTGATTACAACTTAAACACCTCAAATTTATGAAAGTTTAGCTATCTTTTTCTCCTTTTACATGTGTAAAGCTCTAGGCTTTTACAATGGTAAATGATCCATTAAAAGTCTTTTTAAAAAATACAATAAATGAGCATAAGTAAAAGAACTCTCCAATGGATATTCTTTTGATGTAATCCAAATGATAGCTTTTTGATGTAGATCAAATCCACCTCAAGGATAGTGTAAGCTTGATGTTCCAACATTCAGGTCATGCATTTCCATAGTATGCATTAATATATGGCCACATTACAAGGCCGTGCATAAACACAATTGAGAATCCTAGGCACATAAGACACATTTGACATATGTAAACTATTTTATTGATACTAACCTCTTTCTTCTTATTTTGTGATATTTTTCCTTAAAACAAAAGTCAAAAAAGAAAGAGAGAAGGATCAGGACCATACACTTGAAGAATCTCCATCAACAAGGACCTCCATCAACAATGGAAGACAAGACAATGATCAATCGTCATGATGGGAGTACAACAAAAAGAGATGAACATCGACCGAGCTTTCACCATGGTAAGAACCCCCTACTTTGGCAACACTATAACAATGATAGATTAGGCAACCTCTTTGTTAGCATACCCTTGAGCACTTAGCTCAAAAACCCACTTTTTCTCACCATACTAAACCCACTTTTTTTCACCATACTTACAATGCATTACAAGGTAGTGCACAAGGCACATATTTTGTTGAACCCATGCACTAACACACTTACCCATCATTCATTATGGTTTATGCATACTTGGCATGAAAACTGTGAAAGCCATTTTCAAAAGATCTAGAGGACATCAATGTTACAACATTATTACCTCTGAAGCAATTCACAGTCCAAAACTCCTCAAAATCAACATTGGAAACCTCTTTTGAGCAACTAGCAATTTTTGAAAGCTCACAATACACCATCATGCAAGAATCCAAGGAAGAAGTAAATGGAAAGGGGCTAAAATTTGCAAACGCTACCATGACAAAATGAAGGACAAGACAACCAAACCCACTACATTTCAAAGACAAACCACTCTTGTTGATACATGATGGATACTACCTGTAAAAGTATTACATGAAATACCAACTTCAACAAGGGTCTGTCAGGGATGATAGACTCGAGAGTGGGGGGAGTATTGATACCAAAAAGAGATTTCTATAGTGACACAGTTAAGCCTACTTCAATAAATCAATTAAAAATATTTTGACAATCTAGAATATGGGCTTCAATATACTGTCGACATCCATCTTTATCCAAAACATGATCTTTTTCTATTTCTAGATAACCGTTGATGGGAATATCATCAATGAAGGGCATACAATGTGTGGAATAAAATTGTGCAATAACAAATTCCTTGTATTGATGATATGAGCAAGAGAGTTGGTTGCACCTTGAGTACATATTGTTACCAAACCAAGAGGTGTTTTCATAGTGATTATATCTATAATTTCCATTAACAATTGGAATTGTTTTTAGCCAAAATAGAGATCTTCCATCAAGAAAATAGAATGCTCGGCAAATGGTTTCACAAATTCATCAAAAATTAGTCCAGTAACAACATTTATGATGGTTACTTTATTAACCGGTTGAAGATCTTGGTTAAACCAAAATTTTCTAGTCTTCTTTGGCATGGTGAACCAACGGAAATGAGAAACAGATGAGGACTTAAGAATATGCATATTTATCTTTTCTTTAAGAATTCACATCAATTTGGAAAGATGAGCTTTAGGCACAGGAATAGGCCACAAGTTACAAGAGATATGTAGAATTGTAAAAATGATCATTGGAGAAATAATCGTAAGATATGCATAACCTATTGCACGGATCTCTAAAGAGAAAGCTTTTTCATATTCTTGTAGGATCTTTAGAAAATATTATTTTTCTGCAAAAAAGAAGAAATCCACTTGAATCTATTTCGGCTAGTTTTGGTGTTTTCCTAGTAAATGCATGTCCAATTTTTAATGGATCCCAAAGAATTGATTCATGAATTACTTTTCTAATGATTTCATTACTAAGTTTAGGATGTGGTTGTGCTATTGGCTTAAATATCTTGTTTATTATTGTGTATTTTGTTTCAACTAAAACATCATGTGTTTGGTTCAATTTTGTGCATTTATCAACATTGAGAGCATACTCTTGGATTAGAGCACACTCATCAAGGGAAGAAAGAAGAATGTGGGGACTAGAATTGTTTCGAAGACATAATTCTAACTCCTTGAGAGTAGAGAAACAATGAGACCTGAATCATATGCTCAATGTTCTCATCTGGTAACATGTATCCTTTGGTTTTTAGGTATTTTTTTAGTTTTTAATAGCTTTTTTAGGTATTTTTTTATTATGCAAGACATTCAATACTTACAAAGGAAAATAAATAGAAATATTCTCTTTAGTATTGGGACGTGTCCAGAATACCTAGGAGATAGTTTTTAGCAAGGTCCTATCTTCATGGTTTTAGAACTAGAGGTGACTCTAAGATAGAATTTCTCTCCTACCTCAAAGTTGATTTCTCTCCTTTCAGGGTCAGCATATGCTCTAGCCCTAAACTAAGCATTCCTAATGCTATCCTTAGAAAGCCTAAGCATAATATTCATCTCTTCCAAGAATTCCTTTGCAGGTTGGACAATATCATGCTACAATCCTATTGCATAAGGAGCTCTTGGCTGAAACCCATGCATAATCATAAATGGACTATATCGAGTAGAAGATTTCTTGGCACTACTATATGCCAACTCTACTATAGGTAAGTATTCTTAACAATTATTTTTCCTTTCATTTACATATGCTCAAAGCATATCTTCTAGGATTTGGTTAACCTACCCTATTTTCCCATCTTACTATGGATGCTCAATCATACTCATGATTACTTTAGTATCCAACCTCTTGAAGACTCCTCTTCAAAACTGACTAGTAAACTAACTATCCCAATTAGAAAAACTACCTTAATGAAGACCATATAATCCACATAAATTCTGCATAAATAATATATCCAAATCAGGTTTCTTCACTATACTACATGTTAGAATAAACCTAGATATTTTGGCTACCCTATCCACATTTACCTAGATTGAGTTGTGCCCTCTCTATGTCTTAGGTAATCCTACTATAAAATGCATAAAGATACTCTCTGTAGTTCAAGCGTGAGCACCACCTTCTTTACTTGTTAATCCGTAGAGATCTGATGAGGATATGAAGATCGTGAGAAATTGCTGCAAGCAAATGTGAGTGACAAGCATGTATATGCACACACACACACACACAGGGCAAGATAACAATGATAGGAACAATGGACGCTTTGATTCACAAGAACTTGATTACACTTTTCAAGAAGACCTTTCTCTAACTTGTTCGAAACTCCCAAAAATGAGCTCTCTAGCTCTATTTATAGTTTTTTGACTAGTTTTGGTCAATTTCAGACTGAATGGTCGACCTTATTAAAAATTAAGTTCCTGATGCTATTTGAGGGCCCAAATGAGCTCTAGAAATTATGAAATTGGAAACATGAGTTGTACCTAGGCTCATCAAGGACTCCTTGGCTTGCCCAAAATGGAGCTGCAAAAATGTGAAATGATATTTAGAATAGTGTTTAGTGATCAAAATCATTGTTTCACAGGTGTTTCTTTTGAAAATTTGACATATACTTCTTGGATCTCCCTACATGCTCCCTATTGTCATGACACATTTCCATGCCTCGTTGCTGACCTTGAAGAATGAAGAGTTCTCTTGTGAACTCACTCTAGTAATTGCTGGAGTATTCACCTAGTGTAATAGTAAGAGAATGAAAAGTGGTTGAATCCACTTGATGATTAGGCAAGAACCCCATGAATTTGTAAAAGCATCTATCTTTAGAAATTAGGAGAAGAATAATAGGTGAGCAAGAATTCAAATTGAAACTATGGCTCCAAAACACACTATATATATGTGTGGCTCTTCTATTCATGAGAGAGAGACTATATAGTAGGGCTCTGTGTTAGATTTGAGTGTGATCTCAAAGCTCCTACATGTATCACTAAGTCCATTGTACTTTCCATATAATATAAAATTGATTTTGTTCATATTTGTTGCCTTAACTTCAAGTATATGTGAGTGTACTATTCACTATTAAAGATCTTAGTTTTTCAATCAAATTGAAGAGATGATTTCTATGAGCAAAGTTCATCTTTTTCAATTCTTTAACTTGTTTATGATAGCTCTCTAAGTCTACTTCTAGATCACAAATTTTCATTGCATTTAGATTTTTCAATTGGGAGGGACATTCATCACAAACTAACTGTGTATTTGCATCTACTCCCACTTGAAAACTCGAGATCACATAGGTGACTTGCTAAATTGATTTATCTTAATATACTCACTCATTTTTATTGAAATAAATTCTAATAGGTTTCTTTTCTTCCTAATTAGTTACCTCTAGAGCATATATATCAGAAATAGAAAGTTTCTCCAAGTTGACCACTGGCCAAAAGTATCTGTTTTGATTCATCTTTTTGGGAGTGATCTTCCAAGATACATAGGGTATCTAATACATCAAGTTGCAAGATAAAAGGCTCACTACATATCCCTAGAGTCAACTTGGCTGGTGTAGTTCAAAGTTTCAGGAACACCACTTCATCTTCACCACCTACAATCCATCTCTTCTTAATGGTATCAGAGCAAGGTTGGACAACACGGCAGATGGATTCCCTTCATCAATTCAAAAATTGCACAGAGGTAATTAATCTTCTTAGTCATTAAGGATGGAGGCTTACCTTCAATGCAGGAAGTTATATGGTTATGTAGATGGAGAAGTTATGGCAAGTTTCAGAAACAAAAGTCAACCTACACAAGAAGAGAAAGAAAGATTAAGCACACAGTGTTCCAAGGATGTACTTGCAAGGTCTTATCTCCTCAAGTCTATCTTTTGTTTTGCCTCACATTAGAATTTGTAAAATCTCTTAGGAAGTGTGGAATGCACTTGAGGCCTTCTTCTCTTCAAGCACAAAGGCCAGAAAGAATCAATTATGGTCGTTCCTTGAGCTAGTGCTACTAGAGTAAATCTTCTCCCATGCCTCCCACGAACCCTTGGTTTTGTCAAAGTTTTGATTATGGTCTATCATTTGCTGGACATAACTTGAGAAATAAAAACGTGATCCTACTATTTCTCTCTTCCAACTCTTTTGCTTCATTCTTTTGTCCATAAATTTAATTTATGGTATCTACATGGAGTTGAGGTTCATCAACACTCACGATTCCCCATATGCCTTTACCCATAAGGAAATTATGTTGGAGTTCAAGGCCTACAAAAGCACATGAACAATACAAGAAACAAGAAGAAGCTTGTAGAACAACATAATAGAGAATGTATTACCAAGTAAATTTATAAATATAAGTGAACCATAAGGGTTATATTCCTATACACACATTAGGGGAAAAAGTGAATCTTGCATGGGCCTTGTAAGGATTTGTAATTTTTAGGAATTAAAATGGTTAATCTGGTGGATTAAGAGGCTCGGAAAAACCATTAGTGGTATTGTACAATAAAATAATGAGTAATCTCCAAGAAGAAATTCGTGTGCATTTGTAGCCCTTAGATCACTTAATTGGATGGCCACAATCAAATGGAAAACTTGGGAACTAGAGGACAAAACAAGAGAATGCACTCTGGCAGAAAAGGATAAAATAGGACCAATCCTATGAAGAGAGAGATCAAAATATCGAATTCTACATGGAAATGTAGCCCCCGGATCGCTTGAAGCTTGGAGGGTGGAGATTCAATCCCAAAAGACTGGGACTAAAAGACAAAATAGGGACACAGTCTCTCACTAAAAGACAAAAGGAGAAAAATTCGTGCAAGGAGAGATGAGATTCTTTGGGAACCGTGCATCTTTTTTTAACCATTCGATATCATCTCTATCGGACGATGAAGATTAAATCTGTATTGATCCTTGTAGGAATGAAATTATAGCCATTAGATTCTTTCAAGATCCAAAGGTTGTAATCGAATGTGCCTTTTCCTCTTTGATGAGCAATCGTAGGCATTGGATGTAAGCAAAATCTAAGGGCTATAATTCAAAACTAGCCATTTCCCAAGAAATGATCTTAGCCATTGAATCTTGATGGGCATCCAAGGGTTCTCTTTGAATCCCATGTCTTTCAAAACTACTTGAGGGACGAAACCATGAACTTCAGGAGGTTTTTGTAGTTCTGACTGGCCCAAACCAAGGGAAGCCTATGCCTAGCCTAGGTGATTAAGGGACTAGACTATGTTCACCACCCTCCTCTCATTGGTCCATCACTAATCACTCTCTAATCTAAAAGGTTTATGCAGGTTTCATTTTTTCACCTAATGAAGCCAGGGTGAAAAAACCTCCTAAAGAAGGAAAAACATGCCTCAAAAATCCTAAGTATGTTCACACATCATTACACGAATATAGCAAAAAATTCCCCCTTTGGCATGATGTGGTGAACAAGCAGCTGACACTCATGTATAAAGAAGCACAGGCTTTATGGAAAGAAATCAATCCACAAAAGGAAGCAAGCCCAAAGCTTTGCGGAAAGCTTCAAACTTCTCCCTATGTAGAGCCTTTGTGAAAAGGTTTGAAATATTATCCTATTTGGGCACATAAGAAAGAATAATATCCCCAACAAAGAACTACTTGACATTAAGATAGTGCAGCTCAATATTCTTTATGCAAACATGGAACATAGGGTTGCTCATAACTTCCAATGTGCTTTGACTATTTGTAAAGATTGTGGTGGTAGAAGACTGACCAACACCCAAATTGGCCAAAAGTCATGTGAGTGACAAACACTGAACAATTATTGTGAAAGCTACCCTATACTCAATGTCAGATCTAGAAGTGGCCAGTGTAGGCTAGTTCTTGCTCGAACAAGATATGCATGAGCTACCAAGCATGAACTAGAAAACATTGAACACATGAGTGCCATAGCAACTAGTCTAACCTGAGTTAGAAAAATAATGTAAAACTTGGGGTAATGATGCCCCTTGATATAAAACAACCCAAGTAGCCAAGTTGCACTCAAATAGCAAAAGATGCACTTAATCACCTACCAATGCTTGACACTGGGGAAATTCGTAAACCTGCTCGTCTCAAAAACAAGAAACTGAATATATGGGTGAGTTATGCAAGTATGCTGCATCTTGCTCGACCACAATATGCACGAGTTACCAAGCATGAAGTAAAAACCATTAGTGGGCACATGAATGTCATAACAAGTAGTCTAGTTTGAGTTAGAAGAAGCGTGTGAAACTGGCTGTGATGAACCCCCTTGAGAAAAAACAATCCAAGTTTCTTGGTCGCACTCAAGTAGCAAAAGATGAACTTAATCGCCTGTCAATGCTTGGCACTTGGGAAATTAATAAATCTTGTCGTCTCAAAATCAAGAAACTCAATATCTCGGTGAGCTACCATAATTATGAACCCCCTTGAGAAAAAAACAATCCAAGTTTCTTGGTCGCACTCAAGTAGCAAAAGATGCACTTAATCGCCTGTCAATGCTTGGCACTTGGGAAATTAATAAATCTTGTCGTCTCAAAATCAAGAAACTCAATATCTCGGTGAGCTACCATAATTAAATCAAGCATCCAACAACCTAATGATAGAGAACAACATCAAATGCATCTCTAGTGTCATGAAGACTCAATCTTTAAAGCATCCAACAACATATTGATAGAGAACAACATCGAGTACATCTCTAGTGTCATGAAGATTGAATCATAAACCTTTTTCCATGGGAGTGGAAGTAGGTTTGCAATCTTCAAATTTAAAACTCCAATAATGTGTCTTTGTATTTTGTTTGACACAAATCTATTTCCCCATCAACTTGCATAGAAGGAATGCCCCAATAATGATGCAAATGCCCCAAATTGAACATCTAAAAAGAGGCATGCAAATCAGCCTTGAATTCATCAATATGCCTCTCATTAGGACCATTGATAAACATATTATGAAAATATACACAAATGATGAGAATTACATCATCTGCATGCTTAATGTATAAGGTGCTCTAAGTTGGACTATGCTCAAATCCATGTGCCAACAAGTAGCCATGTATCTTCTCATACCAAGGACATTCTTCTTGCTTCAAACCATATAATGCCTTCTCCAAGTTGCACACCTTGTTTTCATGCCCTTTTTTAGCAAAAGCATAGGGCTGAAATACATACACCTCTTCATGTAAATCACCATCCAAAAATGTATTTTTAGTCCTAACTAATAGACATTCGAATCATGATGAGCTTTTACTGCACAAAAGCCACGAATGGTGGTGATTGGACATATGGGAGCAAATGTCTCATCAAAATCAATGCATCTCTCTTGAGCATAATCTTTGGCAACAAGTGTAGCCTTATACCTATCATCTATTCCATCAATGTTACATCTCAACTTCTATACCCATCTAGTGCTAATGGAATTTTTGCATGGAGGCAAAGCATCTAAAGTCCAAGCACCATTCTTCATAATAGCATCATATTCTGATTACATAACAACCATCAATTTTTATGAATTATGTGCTTCATCAAACAAGACAGTCTCCATATCAAGAAAAAAACTAAAGGGAGCCATTACATCACAATATAATGCAAATGAAGCATTATTAGAGAGTGAACAAATATAATATAGCAAAGCTGCATCTAATTTGATATCTATGAAAGTCTATACCAACTATTCAGGCACAGTATTTGCCACTTTTATGTCATCCCTCTCATCAAAAAGTGCATCATGTAAATCTGCATTAGAAATAGAATGATTTGCAGCATAATTTGGAACATCTAAAGGTTGCGAAATCGGCTCTTTTGGACCAACACTTGAGTGTGCAGCTATAAAAAGAGGTAGCAAAGTTTCATACACATCCTTTGAGCTAACTAATGTCTCCTTGGTACATGAAAGTAAGGGCTGAATTCCATCTTCCACAAGAGCAACATCACAGCTAACAAGAATCCATCTAATATGCGGATGATATAGATGATACATTTGTTTTCGAAACTATAACCAACAAAAATGCATTTCACTACTTTATCATCTAGTTTTCTACATTTTTTCTCAAGCACTAATGCATATGTTAGACAACAAAAGACATGCAGATTAGCAAGAGATATCTCGTGACCATGTGAATCCTCATATGGAGTGATCGATTACTATGCTTTGATGGGTCACTTATTAAGTACAATGTTGCACTAATAACAATCTTAACCTAAAATCTATGTGATAAAGCATCAATTTTGAGCATACAATCACCATTGACATGAGAGACCTATTATTTCTTTAAGATACTCCATTTTGTTGAGGTATATATGACATTCTATAGTGATGCTTTATCCCATGCTCAACTAGAAATGCATGGAAATGAGAAGACATGAGTTCCCCCCTCGATCAAAATAGAGGGTGCCCCTTTTCTAGGCATGTATGGGTAAAACCATGCATGCTGTTAGGCAATGCAGTGAGACAATAGTTAATTTTTGTAATTATTTCATTTTTAGTGAAACACTTTATCGAATCATTATAACCTTTCAATTTATCTATTAATGAAACGAATGTTTGATGAGAGAGGAAGTGAGGCAACAAGTCGATGTGACTCAATCGGCATGGAAAATCTTGATGCAGAGATGTATTCTTTATATTCAATGCATTCTAGTCTTTTTTTTCTCTCAATTGTCTGTTAATGAACTCTTGTGAGGTAAGTGAAGTTAATATTGCAATGAAGTTGATTTGCAAGTGATTCTATACATACAATAAATTTATGAGTGGTGTTGCTGAAAGTTTACACTATAATAGGTGACAAAATTCATGGAAGTGTTAAGATAATTCCTTGAAATTTGAGATTAACTTATTAATGTGGTTGATTGTAATCTACCACTGATAATGGAAAATTAATTTAGTTTGCAGTTATCTGTATGACTAGCACCCAAGAACCCATTTATGCAATCCATCTTTCTAGCTATCAGTTGTTACTGGGTTGTTGAGATTAACACTTGGGCGAACCCGTTGGGGAATGGAGATTGTAAGAGTAGAGATTGAAAGGCATAAGGACCAAAAAGTGAACATAAGAAGGCCAATTTATGCCACTTTTATGCTTCGCTCTAGAATATTCGCGATTCCAACAAGATAAAACACCTGTACGAGTCCCTATATCCATTTTAGAATTTGGTGGAATTTCTACAATGAAGGATGCGTCAAAAAGTGTGAGTAAAGAATGAAGGATTATTGACAAAGTTAGAGAGTTAAAAGAGGAGACAATATTTGAAGGAGAAAGTTTCCTAGGAGTCAAAAACACTTTAGATGCCAAAGATCTATTGAAGTATGCAGGACAGAACCAAGAAGAGTTGGTACATTTTACTAATATTTCGGTGTCAAAATCAATAGAAAGATTGGAAAATGAAGGTAAACGACAAGTGTAACAAGGGAAAACTCTTGGAAATAGAACACCTACTAAAAGAGTAGGAGAATATCTATCTCAATGGTTTGGAACACGAGGATCGGACAAATCTAAAGCAATTGAGACTCTAAAGTAGTGGCAAGAAGAGAATGAGGATAAATAATTATCAGGAGTATGATTAATAACCAGATCTAGCACCGGAAACCTTCCTCTTATGGTCATAAAATCTCACATTAAAACAATGGAGAATGATGAACACAAAAGATATTATCCGATGGGAGTCACTTACACTAAGTTTGGAGGATTTCTTGGGGATGACTTAGATGCTCAGATACATGCATTTGAGTTTAATTTTGACGTATTTGAAAGCATGAGCAACTTAACGGTGAATGATGGAGATAAAGCAAGGCTTTTTCAAACCACATTGGTCAATGAAGCAACAAAGTGGCTCAAAGAGTATGATATAGACCATTTCATGGAGTACAAAGTTCTAAAGGACGCATTCTTACAAATATTTTGGTCCATTAGAATCCAGCTTAGATTCTGACTTTCTACAGAACAATAGGTAGAAACTCAATTAGTGATTCTAGGATTATGCTATAATTTCTTGGATGCATTTACAACAATTATCGATCAAAAGTAAGTTATCAAATGATGTAATCACACAATGGTTTATTAATGGATTAAATACATAGTTAAAAAAATCATGATCATCCGAAGCACCAAAGGATTACCTCTACATACTATAGTAGACCAGACCCTACAACTAGAAAATAAAGTCAATGGGTTTGCTAAATACCTCGAATGGGTTGCAGTTTCAAAGGAGAAAGGCAAGACTTCAGCAAAACATATATTGTGTGTAAAATATAAGAATCCTAGACATATTGCCAGAAATTTCGGGCTGAACGAAGTGTAGTGTGCAATTTGTAACACCGAGAGTCATGGCACAACATATTGTGTGTATAATGCTAAAGCTCATAATGAGTAACCATAAATGCACTCGTTCAAGAAAAAGCATCATCTAGTGCATATGTACCACCAGAGATGCATAATACACAATATCAAAGGTATAATCAACCAAGGATACAACAAGGTCTATTACAACAACCGACATGGTCTTAGGCTAGAACATCCAATTTTGTACCTCGAGAGCCTCTCATATGTTACTTGTGTGCTGAGCTAGGCCACACATGTCAAAATTGCAAACATGCATAGGAGTATGATAAATGACAAAAAGATAGAGCAACACTAATGACTAACTTAATAATCATTCGTGAAAAAGAACTACTTGTAGATATAGTTCAAAATCAATGTAGGAAAATTCTGCAACCTACATCAAACATTTATGAACTAGGATTTAAGGAATAGACATGGATGATGCAAAGAGTGCAAAAATGGGTAGCTTAAGAGCAACCAGTTTTTTTTGACAATAGATCCAATCTCTCAAGAACCAAGTCCATCCATAGCTAGAGCAATAGTACTGCAACTTGGGCAGGAAAGTATTCGAGTGATTACATAGGCCTCAAGGCTGATGCCCTTTGGACAACATTAAAAGCATCACCTATCACCTTGCAACTTGGGTAACTTCTATCACTAGTATCTAAAGCTAGGGATCAATTTGAACAACATTTCAATAGAAAGAACAAGTGAACAGATCCTTGCATAGTGACTCTACAACTGGAAGTTGAATGTTGATATATTTAGGTAGTGATGTGTGCGAACACACTAGGACCACCGAGGCACTTTTTTCCCTCTTTAGGAGGTTTTTTTCCCCCGGCTTGTATATATGCCTATTTGCCCTAATGGGCTACTCATATTTGTACATTCTCTAGTAGTACATTCAGTATTGTGTGTTTGTGCTCCAAGCTTCTTCTTCTTCCTTGTGTTGTTTGTGTGCTTCTTTGTTTGCAGTTTCAGATTCGCACAAAATTTGGTGAGCATACTCAGGGTGTTTCAAAGATCAAAATAGCTTCGCTATGTGGTGCCGAAATTGCAATCTGAGCTCGTTTCAGCCTCCGAACGCACTATCGCAGTGCTTGTGCAGGCTATTTTGTCTTTTTGTGCCAAAGGTATATACCTGTTTTTGTTCCGCAGTATAAGCATCTTAAAGTCTGCTTCAGGTTTAGCAGAACTCGTCTGGGCAGTTTCATTCAACTTTTTGAGATACAATCAATTTTCTGCATCAAGGTATTTTAGTCATCGGCCATGGCTGAAAGCAGTGCTGTATTCCGTATGTTGGCTATTGAGGATAAGTTGGATGGTACCAACTACCCATTATGGGCTTATATAATACGACATGTATTGGTTGCAAAAGGATTATGGAACATTGTGCAGGGTGTTGAAAGATGTCCTGTTACACCTCTAACAACAAGTACTGCGAATACAGATGCTGGAGTTCATGAAGATGGTGTCGAAGATGATATTGTGCAGATTCCTGTTCGTGCTGTTGTTTCTGCTGCACCTACTGTAGAGCAGATTCGTTGGGATGCCACAGATGCCCAGGCACATGCATTGATAGCTTTGTCTGTCAAACGTGCAATTATTCCTCATATTCGCTGTTGCAGAACAGCTAAGGATGCTTGGGATACACTTACCACATTGTACCAAGATAGGAATGAGGCTCGTGTTGCTTACCTCCGAAAACAGTTGGAGAGTGAGCACATGAATGAAGGTGATTCTATGGACAGTTTCCTAACAAAGATCAAAGACTTGAAGGAACAATTGATTTTTGCTGATGAGATTATACCAGATAGCTCACTTGTGCAGACCGTTCTGAATGGTCTTCCTGATTCATATCAGAGTTTTGCTTCTACTCTTTGGTTGATGATGAAAGCTAGTCCAAATGCCTTGTCATTTGAGGAGTTAGTCTCTGTTCTGTTGCAGGAAGAAAGCTATCTCATCTGAGATCATCTCAAACCTTCGGGTAATGGTGCTAAAGTGTCCGTTTCCCTAACAACTTTAGCACAAGACAAGACCATTCGCGAATGCTGTCTAAGTTAGGATAACTACAGTCCAAGCCATTTTAAACAAAAATAAAATAAATATCCATGATTCAAAAATGTAGTTTTCATCAACAACTTCACCATATTGGTCGAAGTGAAGCGTCCATGCAGAATAGGTCCATTATGTGTGTTGCAGATCAAGCTTTCTTGGCTAGTCAGAAGGGCAAAGGAAAATGGAGTTCTTCTACTAGTAAGCAGAAATCTGCAGATGCTGCACATTCGAAGAACCAAGACAAAGATGAGAAAAAAATCAGAAAAGGAGAAATTGTTTTGTAAGTACTGTAAAGGGAATGATCATCTCATAAAGAACTGTCCAAAACTGGCTGCAAAAGAGGCAAAGAAGAAAGAGGCTGAAATGGTTGTTGCAGAAGCCTTTACACCAAAAACGGAGTCTACGAATCTTGTGTAGGAAGAAGAATCAGCGTTCACTACTGTTTGCAGTTTTGACCCATCTTCTCATGAGCAGTGCATGTCCGTAGTAGACTCATATGTTTGGTACTTTGACAGTGGGGCGACCAAACATATTACCTCGCAGCGCAGTTTCTTCTCTTCACTCGAGCCTGCCCCTACAGGGAATACTGTTACATGCGCCAACAACTCCACTTATCCTGTTATGGGAGTTGGTAAGATCATTTTGACTACTGCTGGTGGTAGTTCTTTCACTTTGTTAGATGCTTTATTTGTGCCTAGGATCAAGAAGAATCTGTTATCAGTTTTTGCATTAGCCAAGATTGGCTTGGTTGTGAAATTTGTTGATGACAGATGTACAGTTCATGATCTGTCAAATGGCGATGTTATTATTGCTTCAGGCATTTTATGTCGTGGGCTGTATAAGCTCATAGACTATGAAAGATCTGAATATGATTTGGCATGTGCAGTAAATGATTCTCAGGCTATGTCAGATGCAAAGCTTTGGCATGCACGCTTTGGTCATCTGAATCTTGCTAGTTTGCTACGCCTACAGAAATTTGAAATGGTGTCCTCTTTGCCCAAACTTGAGGCACCTGGAAAACATGTTTGTGAAGGTTGTATTTTGGGCAAAATGCAGCATTCCTCCTTTCCAAAAGATGGTTCAATTCGAGCTACACAGAAATTGCAGCTTGTACATAGTGATGTTTGTGGTCCTATGGAGACACCCGCTTTTGGAAATTACCTTTACTTCGTGAATTTCATTGATGATTTTTCCAAGCATGCATGGGTATATCCACTCAAAGCAAAGTCCGAAGTGTTCATGTGCTTCAAACAGTTTTTGGTTTTGGCTGAAAATCTATCAGCATGTAAAATGGGCACCCTCCGTTCTGATCGAGGGGGGGAATATATGTCTTCTGATTTTAATCATTTTGGGCGGAACATGGGATAAAACACCAGTGTACAGTGCCTTATACACCTCAATAGAAAGGAGTTGCTAAACGAAAGAATAGGTCACTCATGGAGACGGCGAGGTGCATGGTCAAAAGTCATGCTTTACCACATAGTTTCTGGCTTGAGGCTGTCATGTGTGCAGCATATGTACTGAACAGGTGTCCCACTAAAGCGCTGTAGTCTATCACTCCATATGAGGCTTGGCATGACCGCAAGCCATCTGTTGCTCATCTGCATGTTTTTGGTTGTTTGGCATATGCACTAGTATCTGAACAACATCGTAGAAAATTGGATGATAAGGCAGTAGAATGTATTTTTGTTGGGTACAGTTCTGAAATTAAAGGCTATCATCTGTATCATCCACAGACTAAACACATTCTGGTTAGCCATGATGTTGTCTTTGTGGAAGATGCTATTCAGACATTGCTTTCATGTACTAAGGAGACATCTGTTAGCTCCAAAGACATGTATGATACTTTGATGCCTCTTTTTACAGGTGGACAGTCTAGTGCTGGTCCTATTGAGGCAACTTCTCAGCCTTTGCAGGTTTCATATGATGATGTAGATAATTCCATTTGTGATGCAGATTTACATGATGCACTTGTTGATGAGAGAGCTGATATTGACCAGGCAAAAACTATGCCAAAATGGCTGGTGCAGACTTTGGGTGACAACAAATTAGATGCACCTTTGTCATATCGTACTCGTTCAGGCTCTCATAGTGCCTCCTTTGCATCAGATTCCTCTGTTATGTCTGCGTCTAGTCTCTCTGATGAGAATGAGCCTATTTCTATTGATGAAGCATAGAATTCATAAAATTGGATGGCTGCTATGCAATCTGAATATGATGCTATAATGAAGAATGGTACATGGTATTTATGTGACTTGCCTCCTGGCAAGAAGGCCATTGGCACCAAGTGGGTATACAAGCTAAAGCGTAAACCTGATGGTATAGTTGACATGTATAAGGCTAGGCTTGTTGCAAAGGGTTATGCGCAGGAAAGAGGCATTGATTTTGATGAGACCTTTGCACCTACATGTCGTATGACTAATGTTCGGAGCATTTGTGCACTTGCAGTCCATCATGGTTCGAATGTATATCAGTTGGACATTAAAACAACATTTCTGAATGGTGAATTGCATGAAGAAGCGTATGGTTTCTAGCCCTGTGCCTTTGTGCAGAAAGGGCATGAAAACCAGGTGTGCAGGTTAAAGAAGGCATTATATGGTTTAAAGCAAGCACCACGTGCTTGGTTCGAGAAGATACATGCCTATCTGGTTGCACATGGTTTTCAGAACAGTCCAACTAAAAGCACCTTATATGTTAAGCGTGCTAATGATGTGCTTCTGATCATTGTTGTCTATGTTGACGACATGCTGCTCACTGGTCCTATTGAGAAGCATATTGCTGATTTCAAGGCTGATTTGCATGCCTCATTTGAGATGTCTGATTTGGGGCATTTGCATCACTATTTGGGCATTCAGTTTATGCAAGTTGATGGTGGAATGGCTTTGTGTCAAACAAAATATATTGACACATTATTGCAACTTTTTGGCCTTGAAGACTGTAAGCCTATTGCCACTCCTATGGAGACAGGTTTATGATTGAGTCTTCATTATGCTGGAGATGCATTTAATGCTGTTCTCTATCAGTAGGCTGTTGGATGCTTGATTTACTTATGCATTACTCGGCCAGATATTCAGTTTGTTGTCTCACAGATGAGCAGGTTTATGCATTGCCCATGAGTCACACATTGGAAGGCGGCTAAGCGCATCTTTCGCTGCTTGAGTGGTACTCGGCTACTTGGGTTGTTTTATCCCAAGGGGGGATCACTACCGCCAAATTTGCATGCTTTTTCTAACTCAGATTGGGCTCGTTGCTATGACACTCGTGTGTCCACTAGTGGTTTTTGCTTCATGCTTGGTAGCTCATGTATATCTTGGTTGAGCAAGAAGTAGCCTACTGTGGCCACTTCCAGTTGTGAGGCTGAGTATAGGGTAGCTTTCACAGCGACTGTTGAGTGTGTGTGGATCAGATGCCTTATGGCTGATTTGGGTGTTGGCCAGTCTTCTGCCACCACCATCTTCACTGACAGTCAGAGCGCATTGGAAATTGTGAGGAACCCTGTGTTCCATGCTCGCACTAAGCACATTGAGGTCAATTATCACTATGGCAGGGAGAGGTTCTCTGCCGGGGAGATCAGCTTGGCATATGTGCCCACGCAGGAGAACATTGCAGACCTTTTCAGGAAGGCTCTCCCTAGGGAGAAGTTTGAAGCTTTCCGCAAAGCTTTGGGCTTACTTCGTTTTGTGGAGTGATTTCCACATAGCTTGGCACTTCCTTATACATGAGTGCCAGCTCCTTGTTCACCGCATCACTCCCAGGGGGGATTTGTTGATATATTTAGGTAGTGATGTGTGTGAACACACTAGGACTGTCGGGGCAATTTTTTCCCTCTTTAGGAGTTTTCTTTCCCCCGGCTTGTATATACGCCTCTTTGCCCTAATGGGCTACTTATCTTTGTACATTCTCTAGTAATACATTCTATATTGTGTGTTTATGCTCCAAGCTTCTTCTTCTTCTTTGTGTTGTTCGTGTGCTTCTGTAGACATCTATCTCCAACATTGAAATCATAGACCATGGTATTGCACTTATTACGGTGTGGTGTAAGAACCACTACATAGATAAATTTTTAATCCATGGTGTTTTTTGTGTTAATTTTGTTACCTATGCTCTTTGTGAAAAGCTTGGATGGAGGAATATAAAACCAATTAGGTTTTTCATCAGAATGGCTACTCAGCCTCGGGTTCATCCGATGGGACTCGTGAATCCCCATTACCCTACAAGGACCGGTTTTCCCCATGATCTTTGTGGTATTAGACTTATCAAGATATGTATGATTACAATCTCTTTTTTGGTTGAGCTTGGCTTAAATAAGCCAAGGTTTTGCAAGATTGGTCTAAGAAAGAGTTAGTGGTCAAATATAAGCATCACAAATATTGGGTCCCCGTAGATACAATGAAATATCATGATGTTCATGCACTCCCTCACGTTGCTGAACTAGCTCATATGTTGGATGGATTGAGAGAAGATGAGGAAGATGAATTTTTGAAAGCCAATGGTGATTTATTATCTCTTAGGGTAGTTGACTTACAACCCTTACTAGATCAATGGTCTCCTTCGACATGTGTGGTGACTTGTGCACCACTAATCGAGCAGGTACCATAGACCAGAGATGTGTTCTCTAACCCCATTGCGGACTCTATCTAGCTTGGCAAGATTTTGAAGATCAACAGAAGCAACAATATATAGGAAAAGCATTAATATATAGCCAAACACTAGTTGATTACTTGCAACATAGGCACGGAGGATAAGCCACGACTTGTTAAGATTAGTGCCCTATTAACCAATGAGGAGTGGAGGGACATTATTGCATTGTTAATAGAATTCCAAGATATGTTTTCTTGGGATTATTAGGATATGAAGGGATTATAGCCTCCCATCTAGCAACACCATATAGCTCTTCAACCTAACGCTAAATGAATCCGGTAGACCAGTTACAAGATGCATCCCAATTACACGCAACTCGTCAAGGATGAAATTGACCGATTACTTTCTGTGGGTTTTATAATTCCCATTTAGCACGCAAAATAGACTTCACTGATAGTCATAGTGCTGAAGAAAAATAAACAGTTATGAATCTGTGTTGACTACCGTAAATTGAACAAGGTCACTATACCCGATGTTTCTCCTTTACCCTTCCTTAACAATATATTAGATGATGTCACTGGCTGGAAAATCTACTCCTTCTTGGATGGCTATAGTGGTCTTAGGAATGCTCGTAGCACTTTCCAACATTGTATGCATGACATTCTCTCCCCATACTTGACCACTTTCATTCACATTTTTTTGGAGGACTTTTTAGTGTTTGGCTGTAGAGTTACGCATCTTCGAGAATTACATTTGTGCTTCAAAAAATGTTGAGAGTATCGATTGTGCTTAAAACCCAACAAAATTTGTGTTCCTCATACAATGTGGTGAGCTCCTCGATCATATCATTTTGAACCAAGGAATTCAAGTCAATCCTAATAAAGTTAAAGCTGTCTTAGAAGCACTTGCACCTCGGTCAACAAAAGAAGTTATGTACTTTCTAGGTCAAATCTGGTGGCATGGGCACCTTTTATGATGTTTAGCACACATTATTGTTCCTTTAAAATAATAACGTCCCTTGATCATATCATTTCGGCCAATGGAATGTAGGCCGATCCTAATAAACTTAAAGCTGTCTTAGAAGCACTTGTGGCTGAGTCAGTGTTTAGAGCAGTATGGGCACCCAAGGACTGACTAGACAAGGAAGCCAGCGGAGAGAGTCAGAGCGAGCCGAAGGATTAAGTAGACAAAGCAGTTGACACAAACCTGGCAGATAGGCCCTTCAAATTTTTCCAAATCAACATCTTTATAATAGTGGTTCTTATCACTAACAATCATTGTACATACCATTTCCTATTTTTGTAGCTCCATTTTGTGCAAGCCAAGGAGTCCTTGAGCTTGAGGAGCCTTAGAAGTACCTACATATCAATTTTCCTATTTTTTAGACTCCGTTTAAGCCCTCAAATTGGCCCTGGAACCTAATTTTTAACTAGGCCAGACACTAGGTCTGGACAGGGCCAAAACCTAGTCAAAAACTATAAATAGAGCTAGAGAGCTCATTTTTGAGCTTAGCTTGTAATTGATATGAACTTGTAAGAGCTTTTTGAAAGTAATCTAAGAACTCCATTGCTTCTCACTCTTTGTCTTGCTGTGTGTGCACGCGTGTGTGTATGTGTGTGCATGTTAGTGTGCATCTCACTCACGCACTTGTGCCTTCACTTGCTCGAGGTCATCATACCATCCTCACGTCTTCCCGGATTGACATTAAAGGAGGTGCTACTCATCACTGAGCTACAGTCAGCAAAAGACGTTCTCCACTTTTTAGGTCAAATCTAGTGGCATGGATGCCATTTACGGTGGTTAGAAAACCTTATTGTTCCTTTAAATGAATTATTTAATGTCTTGGAAAAAGACTTTTGATGGACTGAAGAGTGTCAAAAAAATTTTGATTGTATCAAAGCCTTATTAACCCATGCTCTAATTCTACAAGTGCCGAATTGGGAATTGCCATTCCATGTTTTCATACATGCCTTGGACATAGCTATTGGTAGTCTGCTCACACAAGTTATTGATAAATGGTACCATCCAATCTACTATGCTAGTCGTCGGCTTACCTACATAGAAAGTAATTATTCTCTCATTGAAAGAGAGTGTCTGGGGCTTATAGACTCAATTAAAGAAATTTCCTCATTATCTTTTGGGTTGAAAGTTTATTTTCCATGTCGATCATGCTGCTTTGGTGAATCTCATACAAAATTAGGGAGGCACCAAATGATTTGCCCGATGAGTACTCTTATTACAAGAGTTTGGCTTTGATATCATCCGTTAATGGGGTACTCAACATGCCTTGGCAGAATCCTTGTCTTGAGTGGATTTTGGTGAATCATCCAAGACTATAGACACAACCTCTCTAGCCATGTATAGAATACAACCCAAACTTGCACCACCTAAATGGGATCTATCTACTACTTATTATGATACTACTTTTACTTTCTTGAAGACTAGTGTACCACAAGAATCCTTATCTCCATTCAGATCTCGAAAGATTTCTGTGTATACTAAATGTTTTGGAATTATCCTTGATCAGCTATATCACTATGACCTATCTGGAGCTTGGTTACGGTCTATTCCTACTCAAGTTTTGGAGGAGATGGTGGATAGTCTTCAGATATAAAGCGGTGTTCCTAAAACCTTCTTCATACCAACCAAGAAAAAGTGATGGAGAGTGTAATGGGCCTCTTTAGCTTGCTCATGATCATAGATAATCATGTATGGTCTTTGGAACATGATCCACTAATCAATGGATCAAAGCACATGAGTAGGAAATTAATCCAAGGTTAGACTTGCTATTTTAGTCTCTATACATGTTCAGTATAATGAACAATACTCTGAGCCTCATAGCAATCAGCGTAATTCCTCTTGATGGTGTCTAATTAATTTAGACAGATACCACTCATGAGTGATTTCAATAAAAAGGATGAACTACATGATGAGTATGATTTTTAGCAAGTCATAGGACTTCCGCGACATTTTTGGGAAGCATCAGAGTAGAGACTAGAGAGTAAAGATATGATTATATATGACGATTGAAAGAACCAATGATAATACGATTTTGTAGCTATAAACTAGAAAATACACTAAATCTATGATGCTTTAAATCATGACAATGATCAATCATACAATCAGAACAAGCTTTGAGAAGATCACTATACTCATGTAGTCATGCTAGAGAAGTGAAGTGAAGATATATTCAAAATGTATGTATTATATCACATAGATATACAATGTCATTGTAAATAATCTATTGCATAATGTGAGCGTAGTGATTGAGCTATGAAGTGAGAGGATCCCTCTCTATTGCTCTCCAAAAGTTGGGCATCCATGCGAGTCTTTTGATCCACCTTTATAGTTGAATTTTGAGCCAATCTTGAATTCAAATTCAAATGTTCACCTAAAATTGAATCCTAAACTATAGGATATATTCTCTCATCAATCATCTACCAAATAAATCGAGGTTTGATGCTTCCTAACTCCACATGGAGGTAAGGTACTTTTACAAAGGTAAAAAGGTAATATATTTTACAAGGGATTGGTCATATATGACTTCATGAGATATATGCTAATCATCCAAGTATGTGGGCTTGGATTCTCTTGCACCAACAACTCATCCTGAAGCCTAACATGTTTGGTCTATTAATCCTCCTTGATCTCCTGCAAACCAATCATCAATTTAAACATTTTCATCTTAGTTCCATTTAAAGACTATGTGAGTATATTTGCACATTGCAATTGAGTTGATACATATGACAATTGAATATCCTTGCTAAGCAATTTCTCCCTTACATAATGATAGTGCACTTCAATGTGCTTCGTCCTTGCATAGTATACAAGATAAGCAACCAAGTGAAGTGAACTAGTGTTGTCTCCAAAAATCATTGGAGTGTAAGAATGTAGCCCCAGATTTGTGTAGAGTTGCTTGAGCCACATAGCCTCTTGTGTTGCATTTGCTAAACCTCTATATTTTGCCTTTCTAGATGAGAAAGCCACAGTTGATTTCTTTTTAGATGACCATGATATTAGCTTTGAACCTGCAAAAGATAAGTACCCTCAGGTGCTCCTCCTATCATCCTTGGACCCGGCCCAATCTGCATCAGAATACATTTTTATGTCCAAGTCAAAAGTGAATAGGTAAAACAATCCTTCATTTATGGTACCCTTTAGATACTTTAGTACCCTCTTGGTAGCTTCCATATGAGGCTTTCTTGGTGCATGCATAAATTGGCTTAATGTACTCATCCCATAAGCAATGTCTACTCTTGTTAGGGTTACATAGTTCAGACTCCCAACAAGTTTTTGGTAACATGCAACATCCTCAAGAAGTTCTCCTTCATGAGAACTAAGCTTATAATTAAGTTCCATCGGTATACCTATAATTTTGGTGTTTTCCTATTGAATTTTCTCAACATATCATGAATATACTTTGTCTGAGTAATGAACACACCAGAATCTATATACACAAGTTCTAAGCCAAGAAAGTATGTTAACAAACCAAGATCATTGATTTTAAATTCTTCCATTAGTTGAGCTTTAACCTACTTGTTGCCATTAGCATCACTCCGTGTAATGATAATGTCATCCACATAGACACATAAGTAAATGATTTCTGAGTTTATCTTCTTTATGAATAAAGAAGAATCTGCTTTGCTTACAACAAATCCTTGATCCTGCAAATAAGTCAAGCCTATGGTTCCAAGCTTTAGGGGCTTGCTTTAGGCCATAGAGTGCCTTGCTTAGCTTGCCTACAAAACTTGTTTTATTCTCATCTTCATATCCTAGTGGTTGGGCCATATACACTTCTTCTAAGATCCATCCATTTAGGAATGCATCCTTAACATGTAACTGATATAAGCTCCAATTTTTGAAAGCAATAACACTTACCAAAACTCAAATGTTTGGCATCTTAGCCAGAGGTGAAAATGTTTCTTCATAGCCCACCTTGCCTTGTACCTATTCATAGAACCATCTGAATATTTCTTGATTTTATATATCCACATGGATCCTATTACCTTCATGCTTGGCTTCTTGGGAACTGAATCCCAAGTATTGTTTTGCTGAAGTGCTTCAACTTCCTCCTGCATGGCTTCTCACCATTCCTTCTTTGCATTGGCTTCTTTGAATGAAGTGGATCATTTTGTCATAGAGTCTTTAGTGATGTATACTGAATGCTTGGTGACTAGTGATGTGTCATAGCCATACCTTATTGGTTTTCTACTCTCGCTTTGAGATCTTCTGAGTGCTTGGTTGGAGGACTCTAGAATATCTTCCAATTGCTTGAACTTGGTCTTGCCCCTTGATGTCCAAGCTTTGAAGTCAATCTGCTCTTCATCCTCTGAATTGACATCTTCTCGTACTTGTTGATCTTCTTGAGTGAGAGTTAGAAAATCACTTTCCAAATCATAAGTTAACTTGATCTTCCTGCAATCATATTCAAACTCTGAGTTATTTTCATCAAATACTACATCCGTACTAACTATAGAACCTTTGTTAGTGGGATTGTATAGCCTATATCCCTTCTAGTTTTGTTCATAGCCAATAAATATACACTTTTCAGCTTTAGGAACAAGCTTCCCTCTAATCTGTGAGGGCATATGTGCATAAGCAATGCACCCAAGATTTTGAAATGGTCCAAGCAGGGTCTCCTACCATTCCATGCCTCATAGGGTGTCATTCCATCCGAGGAGTTGGATGGGAGCCTGTTAACCAAGTATGTGGTTGTGGAAACAGCCTCTACCCATAGGCAATTGGGTAGTTTCTTCTCATTCAACATTGATCTTGCAGCTTGTGACCTCTCTCTTTATACCGCTGTCTTCTAAGAATGAATCGAAATCATATGAAAAATAATCACCAACTTCATCAAATATGACCCTTTTCAAGCTTCTACATGAGTGTATCTCAACGAATGCCAAATACTTTTTGAAACATGTAAATACTTCATCCTTATGCTTCATGAAGTAAAGAATTGTCCATCTACTGTAATCATCTATAGATGAAACATAGTACCTTGAACCTGAGATTGATGGCTCTCTGCAAGGACTGCCCACATTTGTATATCATGTGTTGCTTGGACACATTTGGGATGCCAAGCATGGTCTGATCCTTGCATATTTGCTTTAGTGTTCTTTCTCCTAGATGACTAGCCTTTTATGTCATATCTCTAGTTCTGATAGAGTTTGATCTTTGTATTTGTAGAGTGCAATGTATCTAGTGTCTTCAATCTCAAATGTAAAGAGTCTACCATATTTTTCACCTTTTGCAATCTTCTTGAGGCATTGTTGAGGGTCTTCCACATATGCTCCATGTCCTGTGAATCTTGCTTGTAAGCCTTTCTCAAGAATTTTCCAACACTGATTAGGTTTTTTGTTATGGTTGGCACATATAAAAATTTCCTTAACAGGTTCATGTTACCATCTAAAGCTTTGAAATTTCCAATTTCGTTAATAGAATGTCTAGTGTCATCACTTATTTGCACCATGTTTCCCTTTGGGTTCTTCAAGATCAGATAGCAATGCTACAGTTCCAGCCACATGATTGGAACAACCAGAATCAATATAGAAAAGATGCTCATCATCTTTACCTTGCTTGGATGTCATGCTCTGAGTAGAGAATCCTCTTAGTCTCTATGTAGTTTTTATATTCTCTTCTTCCTGTGAAACCTCCTTGATAATTGTTGTTGTTGTAGCCTTGGTTGTAATTGTGATTGTAATTGCTTCCTCCATTGTTGAACATGCCTCTAGTTTTTCCATAGCTCCCTCTATGGAAGCCTCTTCCCCTTTGATTCCGTGTCTTCTTGAAGCATTCTTCTCTGGTGTGGTTTGTTAGGCCACATATGTTGCAAGATGGAGTCTTGTAGGATCTCCCGCTGCCTTGCTTTCCACCCCTACCCCTTCCTCTAGTACTTCTTCCTCTACCTGTGAAGTTCAATTGAGAGGTACTAGCCTCTTCTTCATTCTTTTTGCTCATTAGGGGAAAAAATGAACCCTGCATGGGCCTTGTAAGGATCCCTAATTTTTAGGGATTAAGCTTAATTCTGTTCTTGTTTAAGGGGACAAAGTGCATTTAATAGGGCACTTTTTAGTAGGCTAGAGTAGGCTTTTTTTTAGGCTTCAATAGGCCTCTCTCTTTCTTATTCTAGAAAGAGAGAAAGAGAATCTACTTTCCACATCATCAAACTCGTACATGTATTTGAATAAAAAAATGAATTTTCTTAAAAAGTCTCATTTTCAGTGTATATTAACTCAAAAGAGCCTATTTTTTAATATATATGTCAGAAGTCACTTTTTTGGGCCCATTTTCTGAAGTTTCTTTTAGAAAAAGTATAATTTTCAAACTCCCTCCAAAAGTAAGTGCCACATCATCAAATCCGTGACTATGCTTCCCCCAAAAAATGACTTTTTTCAAATTTCATCATTTTTAGCCATACTCAGTGGAAAAATACACTTTAACCCATACACATACAAGAAAACACATTTTTTGAGCAAAACCTATGCTTTAGACTCCCTTCCAACCGGTTTTTCATCTTTGTTTTTGATATTGTTGGTTATTAGCAAAGATGGTGTTGACATGTATCACAAACTTCACAGTAGAACGTCCTCATGCTCCTGCATCAACAAGTATCCATGTTCGTGTGCCTAGAGAGTTTGCTCCAAATACACGATGCAACAATGATGCCAATTCTCAAAATGAACGTCGTGCAGCTGGAGAAAAAAGTATTGATCTTTGGGCTCATGGTTCACTCTATCCTCTTGATCCAATATCTTCTTACCATCCAACATTCCATAACCTCTCAACTTTACTTCAGTTCATTGGTGCGGGTGAAGCTGGACTATAAGGTTACTGCAAGAGATTATCTACACATTCACTTACTACTGCTAAGTATTGGTTCCAACAATATCACATCCATCATATGAGGGTGGTCACATTAGAAAGCACAATCATATCTTTACAAAAACAACTTGCAGATTTGGAACAGGATACTGAAGCAAAACAAAGCACAATTTCAAAGTTAACTGCCAATCTCCAGCAGTTGAAAGAGACTCCACTTACATAGGAAAAGATCATTGTCATCCTTTGAAGCTCTTTCAAAAGGTGGTGGAGCACGCAAACGACGTATATATGCAACAAGGTGAGTGTTTGTTTTACTTTTATATGTTTTAATGAAGATTTGTAATGGAATATTTCATTGTGTAGGTCGTTTATTGAAGACATAACTGCTTCATCAACAACACAAGACCAATTCAAGCTGATGAATAGCTGTATAAACACCAAAGAAATCACTTCTGCTTTAGACTCACGCATAGGAAAGTGTATTAGAGTTGTTGTTGAAGCTGAGTTTTCAAAGAAGTTAAAAAATCTTATCACAGTGCAAGATGTGCAGGCAATATGTGACGAAGCGGGCATCAGTAGAAATGGGTATACTGCAATGTACACCCGTCTCAGGCAAGCCTTACAATCACAAGGTATTTCTCAAAGTATATTTCCATGCCCATATAAAGTGTCTATCAATAAAAAAACTTCAAATGAGGATGTGCCTCGTACTATTGGACAATATTTATTCATAGAAGAAACTATGCCTGCCTCTATTTATCATCCAAATATTCCCAAGAAGCAATGAAAAATCCTATCTACACAAGGATTTACTTACACTAAATTCAAGAATATATTTGTGGATCTTCAGAAGCTTCAACAAGCAATGGTTCACTTTTATAGTTCAACAATCAAAGGTACCCCTACTACATTTTATTTGGTGTTGAAGTTCTATTGCATTCAAGTGTCATATTAAGATAATGTTTTCTCTTTTGTGCAGACTGTAATGTTAAGTTAAAGTTCATACTGAAGCTTGATGAGTGTCAAATCATAAAGGGTCGGCGACTAGAAAGGTTGAGTGTGACGCTAATGAACGAAATTATGGACCATGCAATGAGTGATGAAACTTTAGGAGGGAGGGACCATTTGACTTACAGTGTGCAATCAGAGAGAGATATCTGGTGGTTAGGTGCTATAGAAGTTCCCAAAGAAACAGATAATGTTATTTCATGAATTTTTAGTAGGACTCCGTGGATTACGGAAGTAATCTCTTCTCAAATACATGGGCAAAAGCTTTTTGTAGATGATATAGGTGATTTTGATGTAGAATGGCATTTGGGTGGAGACCTTAAGAGTATAAAATGCATGTTAGGTTGTAAACAAGGAGCATCTTCTCTCTATCCTTGCCCATATTGTACACAAGGTTACAAAGGATCTAAGAGACAGTCTAAACATGCAAGGGCATTGAAGAGAGTTGATGACTCCGAAATTGATGAAACAGACTCATCGAATCACAGGGAATGGGACATATCACTTTTGAGGTGTCCAATGTTACAGGAACCGACTCGTGATAAAATAAGCAATGATTGGAACCCCATTATCCCATTTCCATTAGTCAATGTTCACTTTTGTACTTTGCATGCATTCATGAGGATCTTTGATAGGCTTTTGAAGCTCCATGTTGAATATGCATTTGCAATGAAACCACTAGAGAGGTCTACAATAGCAATCCAGAAAATAGAAGATCTTTTGAATTCTATAGGTTGTCATGGTGGCCACGTATCTTTAGTTGTTAAGAAGTATGGTGAGTCTCAAGAGATTTTACAACAAGTTTCAATGACTGGGAAGAAGGCACGACGTTTCTTTAAAAAAGATGTGAATAGTCAAGATAATGGGAAATGGGAGCTTTGGAAAGACCTCTGTTCAATTACAACTGACAATGATAGTCAGGTTGATCTCATTAACAAGCGAAAGAAGGTTTGGTCATCGTTCGATCAATTGTTACATTTGATGTGTTTGGCTTCCACTAATGCTTCACAACGAGAATTATTCCAAGTGACTTTGAAGGAGTTTACACAGTCATTCATCTTATCTTGGGGAGAAAGCAACATTACACATTACATAGTAAGTTTCGCTTACATTTTTTTATTTGGTCTTAAACACTATGTGTATATCTTATTGACCAGATCATAGCATATTCTTTTTGCACATGGAGCATATTTTATGAATCGATATGGGTCACTGGACATTTTTAGTACACAAGGAATGAAGAAGTCACATTACAGGGCTAGAGGTGTTTACTTTAAAAACACTCGTCATGGGGGTGGTCTACTCCAATCAAACTATTTAGAAGAAATGTTCAGTTGGGTTTTTCGTGCGACATTTGCTAGAAAATATGTAATGGAAAAGGCATGTGAGTCACAACTAGCAAAGATTACACGAAAGCTACAACATGATATTGCAAGAGAGAAGTGGATGTCATCGTCAGGACCCGAACATCATGCCCAATGGCGTGCACAAAGAGTCCGCGAGGGTTCTGCTTGGAAATAATTTCCAAACTCTTAAAATGCATTATACTTTTCAAGGTTTTTATAACCCCTTTCACTTCAAATAAAATTCTACTATTTTTGTGAATATACTTTTAATGTCTTAAAACTAATTTTTATCCATTTAATTGTGAACAGGACAATTCTTAAGTGAAAGCCTATAAATAGAGGTGTCCTTCCTCATTTTACCACTTTACAACATAAGAGAATGGCACGCACAAAGCAGACTGCTAGGAAGGATCATGTCGTCTACCCTAGCCATGTGCAAGGTACTCAGCGCCCAACATGGATGACACCCCACAAGAAGCGTCGAACCACAAGCCACTCTTCAAGACGAAACTCGGGTGCAGGGACACAGTCCGGTAGCATTGCATCGCGGGGGGATGAAGCTTCACCAGAGAGAGATGTATCCCAAGAAATAAATTATTCCCCTTCCGCATCTGATGATGAGCCCCCAATCAAGACACCAATGAAGGCAAGGCCCAAACAATGAGGACATAGACGAGTTGTGATTGAGACATCAAATTTATCGAGTTCCTCAGATGAAGAAAGTATAAATGAGCCACCATGGAACAATGATGATATCCCCATGAACCATCGAGTAACACAAGGAGGCAAGACACTCCCCCCAGGACAAGGACAAAGACCAACCGATGAAGAAAGAGAACAAGGTCGGGTAGAGGAAGTAAATGATGAGGCAGGACCATCTAGGCGTCCTCGAAGAAGAAAGAAGAACTATCAACCACGTCGTAGACCACAACGACCACAACCCAACATCCCCCCAAATGCAAGAGCACCACAAAGGCGCAGAAAGCAAACCAGAGCCTTTGCGGAGATTCGACACTATCAAAAGTCTGTGGAGCTTCTGATTCCACGAAGGTCATTCGCAAGAGTTGTGAAGGAAGAGATCCAACGCTATTGTGTTGGACTTCGTATCCAAGGGATAGCCATTGAAGCTCTCCAAGAAGCTGTAGAGGCGTATCTTATATCAATGTTGGAGGACTCTAACCTATGTGCCATCCATGCAAAGAGAGTGACAATACAACCTAAAGATTTGCAGCTAGCTAGGAGAATTAGAGGGAATAACCATTAACCATAATTTGTACTCCCTTGTTTGGAGAACCTTTTGTATATCCCATATGATGAATATTTTGTAAAACCCAAATGATGAATATAATCTTTGTCTTCTCATATTTGCTCTCCCAAATGTTTATCTCTTAGTGTACATGTTTTGAAGTTTATTTCTCCTATGTTTGTAGGTGTGTTTTTCCAGTACATCTTTGAAGTGTTTTTCATAGTTGTATCATTCTTTTTTCTGTACTTGTTGTAAGTGGTAATGCTATTTAATGCATTTCATGGCCAAGAAATGCCAAAACAAGGCCTGCCACAGAAACGCGGGGATGGGCCCTACAAAAGTTTTGTAGGGCCTATCCCCGCGTTTCTGTGGCAGGCCTTTTTTTGGCATTTCCAAGCCATGAAAATCCATGCCATGCACATGGGGGCATATGATTGGCCTTGGCTAGAGTGCACTGCATGCTAACCCCCTGACCAATAGCTAAGCAATGTTTATGAGCATACATGCACTGATTTACTGCTGCATGCTTATGTGCACCTAGAGGAGTCTTAATTTTCTCTAATTATTGCATATAAGAAGAGTGTTCCACATTTCCCCAAGTGAAGGTGCTAATTGAGAAGATAGACTTGCAATACAGGTAACCTAGTGTATAGGATGGCCTAGGAATGCAAAAAAAAGGCCTGCCACAGAAACACGGGGATGTGCCCTGCAAAAGTTTTGCAGGGCCCATCCCCGCGTTTCTGTGGCAGGCCTTTTTTTTGCATTCCTTAGCCATTCCATGCATTTTGGGCAACACAAATTACAAGAAACAATGGAAAAAGACTGATTAAACTGTGCAAAAGTTATGAGATTGTCAAACCATAGAGATATAATAGATTGAATGCACATGGAAATTGGAAAAACAAAACATTGGTATTATAAAGTTTTTACAATTGGCTCTTGGCCTTGAGCCTCTCCACTACATTCTTTCTTCTCTGAAAAGATAGAGGCAATTGGTAAGTCAAAACTGATTGGGATATTAATTGAGGGTCTGTCAATCCAAGACCCAAAGCTATTCCTATTTGACCTAATATTTTTCCTCTAAAGTTAACTCCTAGGGTAGTAAGGGCAAGGGACTTCCTAACTAGAAATATACAATTGGTCCCTTGCATTGTTGTAGATAGGCACAAAACTTTACTCAAGGCCTTCATACACCAAGTCATGAAGTGTCCTTGAGGGGAAAAGTCCTTGTGGATTATTACAAAATCTTCCTTTGGCAATTTTCCAAGGTACTGTAGAGGGTACAACATATCTATGTGTGTAAAAGAAAAATCTATCATGGTAAAGTTGAGCAGGAGATATATTTGGAAAGACTAGTGCACCAACATCTGCATGCAATGCCTGGAAAGTACCTGTAAGACTATGAAGTGGTTGCTCTTCCACCAAAGTAGAAGGAAATACATATGAAACAAACAAAAACATATCTAAATAGTTCAGAAATATATCCGACACAAGAAAACATAAAATATTGTAGAGTAATACTTACAGTTCACAGGATATCTCATACTACTAGAGTTTTCAAGTTTCATAGTTGCCATTGTAAAAACATGTTGTACAATAGCAACCATCCCATTGTCTCTATGCTTCTTGAAGCCAAGTAACTTTCCCTTCCAATGAAGATCTAAGTTTCCACGATCTCTAACTCGATGAGGCCCAACTCTAGAGGGTTGCATGTACACCCATGCACCTTTGGAGTACTCATGTGATAGCCACTGTCCATCTGTGGCTTTGATATTGTGACATCTTAATGTGAGGATTTCATCTTTTGGTCGCCTAGAAGCTTTAGATGTTGCCATTAAAGCTAAAGGTCTTCAAGCTACAACAGTAATTCGAGATAGGAGATGCAGGTAGGTTGGAGTGTAGAAACACGAGCTTCAATGGTGTGCTACAGAGTGAAAGTAGTGGGAAAAGATGACTTTTTGGGACCTGGGTATGAAAATGTGAGGTTTAGGAGGGAAATAACTCTTTTTTGAGTATTTTTGAAAAAACTCATTTTTTTCAGCTCAAAACATGCACGGATTTTGAATTTGGGGTCAAAAAGAGTACTTTTGACCCTAAAAAGTAATGGGGGGTCCATTTTCAGGTGTTATGATGAGTTTTTTAACTTTTTAGAAATTTTGAATTTTTGGGCTCAACTGAGTTACGAGATTCATTCTCTCTCTAGAGGCAGCTCATTAAATAAGGGAGAAATATGTCCCCTCTCCACCCTTCAGCCTAGTATTTTATAGGGCATAGACTGTGGCCACCACCCTCTTCTGATTGGTCCATCACTAATCACTCCTTAATCTAAAAGGCCCATTCAGGGTTCATTTTTTCCCCTAATGTTTTACCTTTATCCTTACTTTTATTTCTATCTGTATAAAGTGCAAAAGATTGGATACCTCTAGAGTTTTCACCATTCTTTTTGAGCTTTGTCGCATGAGTGAAGAGTTTCCCCATCAAGGTATTGAGATCAGGTATCTACATATCCATATAAAGGTCCATTGCTATGGTGAAGGACTCCCACTTATCATCAGCTTTGATGCCATATATGATCTGCCTTACTATGTGTTCTTTTATCCCCTCTCCAATGCTTGCAAGTTGATCAGCCACATCCTTCATCTTGGTCACCTAATGAACTACACTTTGTTTTGATTGGTTTTTTAGGATTGTAAACTCCATCCATAACTAATTCTTCCTAGCTCTTGTATTTTATGAGAAGTATAAAGAAAGTACTTCCCAAGTCTCTTGGGAGGTCTTGCAATTCCTAATGTGAGGTAATAAGAAATCAGATATTGAGTTTAGTACATAAGACCTGGCAAGAGCATCCTTTGCACACCATGCGGTCAACATCTCTTGTTCTTCCATTGTGGGTTGATGTTTGCTCGTGAATGTCAGCATCTCTTCATCTCCTAAGATGTATCCATATAGAATTTTCCCTTAGAGGTAGACTTGCATCCTTAGCAACCATGCTAGGTAGTTGCTTCTGTCCAGTTTGTCAATGAATGATGGATATCCATCTCCCATCTTGCTTTTTGTTGCTCTAATACCACTATTGGAGGAGATGGTGGATATTCTTCAAAGATGAAATGGTGTTGCTAAAACCTCGTTCACACCAGCCAAGAACAAGTGATGGAGAGTGTAATGGGCTTCTTTAGCTTGCTAATGATCATAAATAACCACCTATGTTCTTTGGAACATGATCCACTAATCAATGGATCAAAATAGATGAGTAGGAAGTTAATCCAAGGTCATAGACTTGCTATTTTAGTCTCTACACCTATTCAATATAATGAACAGTACTATGAGCCTGATAGCAATTAGCCTAATTCCTTTTGACGGTGTCTAATTAACTTAGACAACTACCAATCATGCATGATTTCAATAAAAAAGATGGAATACACACTGAGTATGATGTTTAGAGCAAAGTATAGACCAGAGAGTAAAGATATGATGATATCTCACAACTGAAAGAACGAATGATAATGAAATTTTATAGGTATAAACTAGATAGTATGCTAAATCTAGATGCTTTAAATAACAACAAATGATCGATCATACAGTGAGAACAAGCTCTGAGAAGATCACTGTATTGATATACTCATGGCATAGAAGTGAAGTAGAGATATATTCAAAATGTATGTATTAGATCACATAGATATACAATGTCATTGGCAATAATGTATTGCACAATGTGAGTGTAGTGATTGAGGTATGAAGTGAGCTCTCAAATCACATAGGATCCCTCTCTATTTCTCTCCAAAAGTCAAGCATCCACGCGGGTCTTTTGATCCACCTTTATAGTTGAGTTAGGAGCCAATCTTGAATTCAAATTCAAATGTTCACCTAAAAGTAAATCCTAAACTATAGGATATATTCTCTCATCAATCATCTATCAAATAAATTGAGGTTTGATGCTTCCTAACTCCACGTGGAAGTAAGGTACTTTTACAAAGATAAAAGGTAATAGATTTTACAAGGGATTGGTGATATATGGCTTCATATGCTAATCATCCAAGTATGCGGGCTTGGATTCTCTTGCACCAACATCAAGAAGTCCAGTATGTCCTAAAATTAGCCCATACTCACCCCACCACATGCCATTTTGCATCACGTTTGACTTTAGAGAAGTGTTCCAAAGCTATCTCTGGTGGCCCATGATGCAAAAAGATGTACATCTTTATGTGCTTGCATGTGACCTGTGCCAATGGACTCGGCAGCCTTTGTTCTGACATCATTTTCCCCTCCAACCAATTTTGTCTATAGAAACCTTTCAAAAGTGGGGCTTGGATTTTGTTGGGTCAATTTCTCCTCTAGCTATCTCTACCAAATACCATTACATTTTAACTTGTAGTGATTATGCAATCCGATGTGCAAAAGTGTTGGCTCTAACTAATGCCGCTACAAATTCGGTAGCCTGGTGTTTAATACGAGATGTTTTTCCATGTTTTCATGTACTGCAAGAAATCCTTTTCGATTGTAGTACACAATTTGTTAATGACCTTATTAAAGCTTTGAATACTAATTTTACTATCCACCATAAGTTTAGTACTCCCTAATATCCACATGTTAATGGTCTCACTAAGAGTACTAACAAGTCCGTGCTTACCATGTTGCAATTTCAAAGTTAAAGTCCGAGGGAGTAGGCTTCGGCTGAACCTCCATTTAAAAAAAAAAAAAAAAGTCCGTGCTTACCATGTTGAAGAAGTTAATCAGTTTTCACCGAAGAGATGGGACTAGTTACTACCTTCTTTATTATGGGCTTATCATATGACCTATAAAGTTGCTATTGGTTTTAACCCATTTAAATTGGCTTATGGTCTTGAAGTCATTGCACCGATGGAATTAATTGTTCCCAATTTATGCATTGCTATTGATCGTAAACTTCTTCCTATGCAATCAATCTACCATCGCATGGATGACATTTGTGCTTTGGATAAAGATCAATTTACCAGTTTTCTTCTCATGCAAGAGTTACAAATTCAACAGGCTCGTACCCATGATAGATATTTGAAAACCCCTATCTTTATGGTGGGACAATTTGTTTTGGTTTACAATTTCAATGCTAATCAAACAACCATAAAATTCAAGGTTCTTGGTTTGGCCCTTATTCCATTTCGACACAAATTGGTCTCGCTACTTTTCGGTTGGAAACTCTCATTGGAGAATCACTACATAATCCTATCAATGGATCCAAATTATGACTGTTTCACATTTCCAATGATTAATACCCACTTTTTGATGGCTATTTATCATGCATGCCCCTTTCTCTCTTTTCGCTCCATTCCATAATTAACACAAGTAAGGGTTTCTATTATGATCTATTAGTGCGGACGGTACTTAGTGTGTTCCTCATTGTTGTTCATGCATGCGTACTTGACCACCATTGCTTTTCGCCTATAATTACCCACTTCTCTTTCTTTCTCATTTTTACGGTGTTCTACACTATTTGCACATGTATTTCCTAGATTGGTCTTGCTTCTTGTCTCTCGTTGCTTGCTAGTTCAACTGTAATTGAAAACTTGCCTCACTTGCTGGTTTTGGGGATTCCATGGCCCCCGAGCTTGCCGAGTACTTTCGAGCACACAACTCCTGTAGTATGTCTAGCTACCCTGGCATTGTGTTCCCCCTCACCCATATACAGATACCTTAGTCCACGCCATAGCTGATTGCTTCGTCTGTATTTCCACTTGGCATGTTGTTGCACCTGGCTCACTAGCATCTTGACCATAGACACAATTGCGTAGACACTTAGTCTGTCCAAGGTTGGTCGCATTGAAGCCACCAATCTTCCACTCGCCACCATGAATGAATTCTTTCCCATCACTCTTCTAACAAATATGCGGTTATGTGTCGACCGCTAGTGGAATGCCATGCTTTGAAAGAGATTTACTCTTCTCCCCACTTGAAAAGGCAATCAGTAAAAACAACTCATTCACATGAAGAATATGAAAATCATTGATTAGCGATTGTGGGCTCCCTTGGATAATACGACCTGGATTTTATCATCTTTTTTTCAGTTTCATTATGCAGGCTTCCCTCCAAGAAGCAGGATGAGCTTAGTATACCACGTGCTTCCATAAAGACAAGTCATTTGTCAAAGAGTGTGAGCTCTCGTGACATAATGCAAAATGTCAAAAATTATCGTGACTGTAGCAAATATCATCAGGAACAATATGTAATTATTCAAGTTTAATTGGCAGAATAACTTCGTAGGATATCTAGTGCAATTCATTTAAAGGTGCAGAACACAAAGTAATGTTCTCTGGGTAAAAGGTGAAGAGATGGGCAACATTCACTTCTATGGCGCCTATCTAAAATGGAGGGAGTTTATGTGAAACCCCTCATAATGAGACATAAAATTAATTATATGGCAGACGGAACTGGCGCATGTTTTGCGAATGGCTTTTATAAATTAAGCAATGTGTGAGAATTCTAATATTAGAGTTGATTGAAAATAAAAGGACCATCCCACGCTCCCGGGGGGGAGTGTCGATTTCTGCCATATCTGATTCTAACGACGACGCTCATCGTCCGGCCTCCATCACTCTATTGTGCCAGATCTGTTGCTCCGTACTACCCTCTTGATGATGACACGCCAACTCCATGAATCTCTACCCTTCGGACACCATCAAGTACAGCAAGCGTGGTCCCAGGTCGCCGTTCGGGTGGTTGGGCCTTCGCCTCTTGAGGGGGGGTGAGAGTTCAGCCCTTGTTGGTTGCATTTGTGAGGGACATGTTAACTTGGAATGATGTATCATGTCGCTGATGTGCCACCGCATATTCTACCCTACGATAGTTGTGACCACCATTTAACCTAGCTATGTAAACCCTGTTCTTGTAGGATAAGGGGGTCCCATGGGTACTATGCCTTTCCTTGTAGAGTTGCAATTTCAAAGTTTGAAAGTTAAAACCCGGGAATAGGCCTAAGCAAAACCTCTATTGAAAAAACAAATAAAAGTACGGCAAGCGTGACAATCATCCAACAACACTCATGTTTCCATACACTGTTCTTTGACACCTATGTCTGCACTCCGGCTTAACGACGTCCCGATCTTGAAGCTCATCTGTAGGGCGTTGCTAATTTTCGATACGCGTCGAAGGCAGTGCAGTACCTAGCAGTTCTTATCTTCTTGTTCAGCATCTTTTTCTCCTCAATCCATTAACAACGTCAAAATCGTAGCATTAAATGAACGAGATCTAAGGTATGCCTTTCGGACCCGTTTGATTTATATGCCACAATCTTCTGTGGGTTGAAATTCCTCGATTATCTTTGTTACTTACCATAGTTACGCAACTCTGACTTTTCTCTAGTATGACTAATGCTACCGTCTTCTTTGACTCCATACTTGCTTGGACGGTCGAGCGTGAACTTTGGAACATAGCTATGAAGATTAGCGCTTATTACTGTGTGTGTGTTTTTCCTTCTTGGAAAGAGTGGAAATATCATATCATCCTTTTTGGGTGTTCCAGCTATTGTCAAATGTGCATAATATACTACATATTCTGTCATCGGACTCATTTGATTTCCTGTTGAAATGAAGCTCACTCTTCTTCGGCAACATTTGAAGTTTTACAAGGTTATCCATACACCTATCAACTTCTCTGCTAAAAACAAAAGTTCTTGATTTCTTTTAACTTAACAACCATGCTAAGGAATAGTGCGACCACACTCTAGAAGAAATGAATGTCTGTTACGTTTTTGTGAATACTAATTTGCTTAAATGCTTTGCTACTACTAATACTCTATCAACAGATGTTGAGAAAGATTGTGTTGTGTTCCAAATAAGACAAGGACCTTTTCACAAAGAGTTTTGTGTTGTTACAATGAGCTCTCTTACTGATATAATTCAAATTCATACAATTTTATCAAAGTTGAAATATGGTAACTAGTTTTCAGAATTCTCATTTTACAGAGAGTTTATTGGAATCCTCCGTATTCATCCATCGTGAAGTTACCGGTTCTTCTTGTCTGTGAATCATCAATGTCTCAAAATTTCAAGTCTTAAACCATTCTTTTGATTCCAAAACGGTTTGAACATAATTACCATCAGATGACTAAAATTGGCATCCATATGGAATTCAGTATTATGAAGATGAAGATTAATATGATTTTCCTTGGTGATAAACAATAAAAATTAATTTTCATTTTATATTATGCAATCGAATTTGGATATTCTAATATGACATAAAGTAAAATTAAATAAAGGCTTTCTTCCTAATGAACTCTTCTTCCAAGTGCTAAAACATTACTTGTGTTGCTAAAGTCACTATGTGTGAGCCATTGAACTTGGCAGTTGACTTGATCCATCAATTGAGCATTCTCATCCTCTCGAAATTTGTGAACCTGACATGAAGATAAGGGAGTGAAACTCAGATACATATGATTTATATTTTTTTGCATATGCATAAATGATAATTGCAAATTGTACTGGTTGCTTTTTCCTCCTTGGTAACGGTATCTTTTTCCTCCTTGGTAACGGTATCTTTTTCCTAAACCTTATGCAATCTCCTAGGTGTTGAGGGCTGATCTCTTGATCTGAGCACCTCCATGGAGATTCGCAAATGGGCGATCCTTGTCATGCCATTTATTCCATCGACTATTGAAGCAGTAATAATTGCACACACACACATCATATTCTTAGAAATTGTTGTCTTTAGGATTTTTAACAATTGAAAAATGATGTATAAAAAAATCACATGTGCACATTCATTGAAACTCTTCTTCAAGCGTTGATGGGTACGATTTCTTCATATTCTCAAACTTTTTGGTTTAATTGCATATGTTTTGGATGCCATAAAGCCACAAAACTAGACACCAATGGGCTTGTAGATTTGGTAGTTAGACATAAAGAGAGAGTTAAGCAAGAAGTTCAAGACATTATTAAGATTGTTAAATTTCACATCAAGGAGAAAGAAAAATGGATGAATTATTTAAAAATATGATGAATGAAACCCAAGGACAAAAGATTGTGGAAACTTTATTAAGAGAAAAAGGCAAGTTTATAGGGGATAAATGTTAGAAAGTATCGAGATACATTTGAAGATTTAGCTAATTTAGATAAGCTACATGGATTACCATAATCTAAGTGGATAATGTACCTAAGTAGGCTTGTAATAGGAACAATTATGGCCATAATTGAATCTCATAATGAACTTGAATGGGAGGAATTTAGGAAGTAGCTACATAAAGAGTTCTATTTAGAAGACTATAGCTAGCATAGTAGAGAGGGTTTTATGAAGTGGACTAGCTCCCAAAGCCTCAAGTTTCATTTTTCCAACTTCACGATTAATTTATGACACATGTTTCACAATTACCATAAAACATTAGGGTAGCCCTTACTCTGGATATAGTATTATACTTTCTTAAAATTCTCACTCGAGACATAAGAATTGAGGTTGAGAGAAGACTTGAGGAGCCACGTAAGCAATATGGACTTACTAACGATTGGGATATTGTTAGGACAATGGTTAAGGTACTTGCACATATGAAGCAACATCAATCTCTTCTTTACGAATGAGTGCCTAGTCTATCTCCTAATTTCCCCTCTACTCATGAACCTAGAGAGACTCATATAGTTGCAAAGGTTGAGCAATCTGCATCTACATCAAAGGTTTCAACTGATTTATAATTTGCAATCTTATTTAACAAATTAGATAATATGATATAGATGCATGCAAATATATCAAAGGAAGTGTCCGCTTTACAAAATGTAGTCTGTGCACTAAATTCTCAGGTTAAATCCTTTATGCAAACTCATCCTACTAAATTTTCTCAGCCTATTTCATCATCTAATCCTCAAATAATACCACCTATTCCTCAACCGATCAATCAAATAAACTTTAATGGGCATTGGACTCTCAATATTAGGAGATGTGTTTGGCGTGATTCTATTGACTATCTCACCTATAGTTGTGAGGCTTTAAAGGAAGCTAAGGAATGAATACTTGTCATCACAATTGACAAGAAGCCATGTTATTACAGGACACATCTTCCTTTAGCAGTTAATTGGGAAAAAGGAGGGATGGAAAAACTTTATGAGAACTTTTCTAAATCAAACAGTAAAACTAGAGTGTATAGAAAGTAATGTTGAAAGTGATCAATCTAGAGAAACAACACTACAAGGAATATGGGCACATAACGATGGTTAACCTAACACAATTTTGTCACTATATAATTGCATAAAACATAGCAACAAGCATCGAACATGCAATGTTGGTTAAATTATGAAAACTTTGATGTTCTTATCGATGTGTGGAGCAATGGGCATTGCGACGGTTACATCGAGTGTCGCCAAAGGGACGATATAAAAAGGCATCACATAAGTGATGGTAAATTATGTCGCATAAATGATGCTAATTAGCATCATTTATATGATGCAATCTAGTGAAAAATTTACGATGGTTTAGCATCGGTTACACAATGGTTTTTTGACTAAAAATATAAATGTTGGAGGCTCTTCGATTGGCATCTACATGCATCTGATCAAAGAGCTCTCCAACGTTCACAATTGCACTGTGGTTATGAGCTAAAACAATCGCTTGCTGAATTGTTGTTTTCTCTAATCTCTATCTTATTTTTTTTTTCTCTCTCTCTCTCTCCTTGTTTATCTCCTTTCTACCTCTTTGTCTCTTTGAATTATATCTCTTTCTCTCTCTCTCTCTCTCTCTCTCTCTCTCTTTATTGTAGGTTATTCAAGAAGTTAACCAAGCAAAAAATATGGCTAACTATTGTAAGTACAATTTCCATTCTTTGTATATCATTTGAATTGTGTTATTTTTTTCACTAGCATACTCACACTTATTGATCTGCACATATACAATTATACATGAAGATGCATGTTGACACATATACACATATGCACATACACACACATATATACACACACATACATTTGCACATACACTTAAACATACACACACATACACATGTACACACACATACACATATACACATACATACACATGCATATGCACAAACATTTCTACAAACACATAAAAAGACTTGCATGCATGCATTATTGCATATATACATACACATACACACATTAACACATACTTAAATACATGTATATGCACATCCACATGCATGCACATTCACATACATGTATATACAAATGGATGCAAATGGAAATGCATCCACATGTGCATGCATGTTTCATAGATATACACATGCATATACATACACTTGTATATATTTATACACATACACATACATATGCACATACGTACATATACATACACATAAACATATATATGCACATACGTACACACACATGCACATACATACATATACACATATACATGCACATACACACATACACATACACTTACACATATACATGCACATACATACATATACACACACATACACATGCACATTGACATACACATTCATACACATATACACTTATACATGCACATGCACATACATACATATACACACATACACATGCACATGCACATACACACATACACATGCACATGCATATACACATACATATGCATATAAACTTACACATGCACATGCATATACACATATACATATGTACATACATACGTATATAGACTGATACACACATATACATGCGCATATGTGCACATACACACACATACACATGCACATACATACATATACACACATACACATGCAAATGGAGACATATACACACATATACACATACACTTACATATATACATGCACATACATACATATACACACATACACATGCATATGCACATACACATACATACACACATATAGTTACACATACACATGCAGATACATGCATACACACATACATATGCACATACATACATGCACATATATATACATAGATACATACATATACATGCATATAGACACACTTACACAAATATACATATATACCTACATGTGCAAACATATACATTTATACACACACAAGAACACATAAATATGAATGAATTATATAAATAAAGTACTAAAACACATGCTAAATATGAACAATAATAAAAATCAATCGAACAAGACTTTTCATTAATTAATACCATACACATAATTGAACACATAACTGGAATGAACAATATATAGATTATATATAGATTATATATATATATATATATATATATATATATATATATATATATATATATATATATATATATATATATATATATATATATATATCAATGTAAATACATATCCAATGTCATAATCAAGAATCCTAATCATAATCATCATCATCATCATCTTCATCCTCATCATCACAATCATCCACATGATCTGATGTATCTGTAGTGGCTTCATGGGTAGCGGTGTGAGCATTTATGTAGAGTGTTCTTAATGGTCTTCCACATTGATATATTAACATTTATGTAGAGTGTTCTTAATGGTCTTCCACATTGATATATGAGTTTTGCTTCTAGTCTTTGATTGATGATTAAAGGAAATCCAAATGCCTTAACATTTTAGGAGTTATTCTCTATTTTGTTGCAAGAAGATGAGTCCAAGTAGAACACATCTATTATGTGTGTTGTAGATCAAGTTTTCTTTGCCAGTTAAAAGGGTAATGGTAAATGGAGCACATCTACTAGTAAGCAAAAAACTACTAATTTTTCATAATCAAAGAAGGAGACAAAGATGAGAAGAAAACAAAAATAAAAAATACAGGGAAATGATGATGTCATAAAGATTTGTCCAAAATTGGATGCAAAGAGGCAAAGAATAAAGAGGTTGGAATGGTTGTTGCAAATGTATATACACTGAAAATAGAGTGTGCTAATCTTGTGCAAAATGAAATGGTGATGTTATTATTGCTTCTAGCATTTTATATTGTAGGTTGTATAAGATCATAGACTATGCCAAATCTATGAATGACTCAACATGTGCAATTCAAGATTCTCAGGGTTATCTCAGATGTAAAGCTTTAGCATGAATGCTTTGGTCATTTGAATCATGCTAGTTTGCCATGCTTGTAGAAATTTGAAACAATGTCCTCTCTGCATAAAACTTTAGGCACCTTATAAACATGTCTATGAAGGCATACTTTGGGAAAAATCCGACATTCTTCCTTCCCTATAGATGGTTTAGTTTGAGCTGCTCATAAATTGTAACATGTTGATAGTGATGTATGTGATCCTATGCAAAAACCTTCTTTTCGGAAATACCTTTACTTTGTGACTTTCATTGATCCTTTTTCCATGCACCCATGGGTGTATACATTGAAAAAGAAGTCCAAAGTGTTTATGTGATTCAAACACTTTCTTGTTATGGTTGAAAATCTATCAACATGTAAGTCGGGCACCCTCCACTTTGATCAAGGGGGAATACATGTCTTATCATTTTAATGCATTTCTAGCAAAGCATGGATAAAACATCAATGTACAATGCCATATACACCTCGAAAAGATGGAGTTGTAGAAAGAAAGTACATGTCTCTCATGGAGATGGCGAGGTGTATGGTCAAAAGCTAGACTTTGCCACATAGCTTCTAGCTTGATGTTGTTATGTGTGCAACATATGTACTTAGTAGGTGTCCCACCAAAGCACTACAATCTTATACTAAATATGAGGCTTGGCATGGTTGCAAGCCATCTTTTGCGCATCTTTATGTTTTTGGTTGTATGTCATATGATTTAGTGCCTGAACATCAACGTAGGAAATTGAATGATATATGAGTGAAATGTATTTTGTTTCGGTACAATTCTGAAAGCAAAGTCTGTTGTCTCTATCATCCATAGAATAAATGCATTTTGGTTAGCCATGATGTTGTTTTGTGGAGGATGAAATTCAACCATTACTTTCATGTACAAAGATAATATTAGTTAGCTCCAAAGATGTGTATGACACTTTGGTGCCTCTTTTTATAGGTGGACAATCAAGTGCTAGTCCAAATGAGGCAACTTTTTAGCCTTTATAAGTTCCACATGATGATGTAAATCATTCCATTTCTAGTGAAAATTTACATGATGCACTTGTTGGTAAGAGGGCTGATCTATAGGAGGTAAAAAATATTCCTAAATGGGTAGCACACACTTTGTGAGATAGCAACTAAGATGCACCTCTATCATATGCTATGCGTTGATGATGGCTGCTATGCAATCAAAATATGATGCTATTATGAAGAATGCTACTTTTTCTTTATGTTATTTTCCTCCAAGAAAAAAAAAATCGACAATAAATGGGTATACAAGCTGATGTGTAAACCTGATAGAAGAGTTCACAAGTATAAAACTAGGCTTGTTGCAAAAGGTTAAATCCACAGGCTGAATGACCAGCATTCTATAACATTTTTTCACTTTTGGCTCATACTGGTTAGAATGTATATTAGTTGGACCTTAAAATTTCATTTTTGAATGGTGACTTACAAGAAGTGTATGTATTTCAGCCCCATGATTTTTTATGGAAAGGGCATGAAAACAAAGTGTGCATGTTGAAAAAGGTATTATATGTTTTGAAGCACGCAAGACCTGCTTGGTATGAAAAGATACATGCCTACTTGATTGCACATGGTTTTTATAATAGTCTAATTGAGAGTACCATATATGTTAAGCATGTAGATGATGTACTTCTAATCATTTTTTTGTATGTTGATGACATGTTGATTTGCATGCGTCTTTTGGGATGCCTGATTAGGGGAGTTTTCACCATTGTTTGGGCATTCAATTTATGTAAGTTGATGGGGGAATAATGCTGTGTCAAACAATATATATATTCACACATTATTGTAGCATTTTGACCTTTTAGAAATTGCAAAATTATTACCAGGCCTATGGAAACAAGTTTATGCTTGAGTGTTCATGATGTTGGGGGCGCATTTGATCTTCTTCTCTATTAGAAAGCTCTTGGATGCTTGATTTACTTATGCAAAACTTGTCTTGATATTCAGTTTGTTATGTCTCAAATAAGCAATTTTATGTATTGCCCACGTGTGAAGCATTGGCAGGTAGTTAAGCGCACCTTGCACTACTGAGTGATACCCAGCTAGTTGGGTTGTTTTATCAAAAAGGGGGGAATCACCAACACCAAATCTACATGTTTTCATTTCGACTAGGTTGGTTGCTATGACACTCATGTGTCCACTAGTGGTGTTTTCTTCATGCTTGGCAGCTCATGCATATCTGAGTTAGCAAGAAGTAACCTAATGTGGCCACTTCTAGACGTTGTGAGTCTCACTATAGGGTAGATTTCACAACAACTATTGAGTGAGTGTAGCTCAGATGCCTTTTGGCTTATTTGGGTGTTGGTCAATCTTTTTTAAGATTTTATTCCCCTTTTCTTGTATATACACTATTACTCAGATGGGTCACTTATCTTTGTACATTCTTTTTGGTAATTTATTCAATGTTATGTTGCAGTGCTGCATTTGTTTAACCAATTAATAGAAATATGCCAAATATGTTTGGTTTATTTGGGGATTTTTGACAAATCCCAAATATGAAATCAAGTATCAAAATATTTTTGATCAAAAAGCACACACACACGTGCCTTTTAGCAAGTTGATAGAGCTTTACTACTATCATAGCATTCATAGAGCTCCTTCCTCACCATATCATTTAGGTATTGATTTATTTTCTATTTATTTTATATTTTATTGTTATGTTTGTTATATCTCCTACATATGTTATATTTTACATATGCACCTCTTACATATGTATGATTTGTATTCATGTGAGTGGCTTTTATGTTCTTTAATCATCATAAGTATACATGTTTGACTTGGGAAAGCATTTCTTACTTGTATAATTTGATGAATCAAATTTAAAATAAACCACTACTATGATTGTTTTATTTGCTACATTGATTTTCACTCTCATAGTAGTAAACGAATATGAGCAATAGATCTATTGAGATTGTTTGAATCACCACCTTGATTCCTACTCTCTGAAGAGTATAGGGACTGTATAGGAACTATTGTGATTGTCTAATAAATTTTTCATTTTATTATCATAGTAGTCACTTAGATTTATATGATCATAATTGCACATAGTATAAGATCACATGTGTATGATTGTCTCAATGCTTGGCTCTTACTATCACAGTAGTTATATATATTCATATGAAAATAATCATGCATAGTATAGGAAGTGTATATGAACATTTATGAACATCTAATGTTGACTCTTAAATTCTTAATAGTTCCATAGATTCACTTCAAGATTGCAATTAAACTCTCTATTTATATATAAATCCACTTATCTAACTATCAAAATTTATATATTTTTTCATTTATTCATTTATTTATTTATATATTTATGTATCACTCCATCTACCTATCTATTTGTATATATCCATTTTCAATATATTCATTTATCCATTCATGAAATTATTAATCTACATATCTATTCATTTATTTATCTATATATTCATCTATTTATCCATGCAATTATTCATCTATCTACGTATCCGTCTATCTATCTATTCAATTATCTATTCATTCAATTATTCATGTATTTATATATATATCTCTATCTATCCATATATATTTATCTATCTTTACAATTATCTATCCATTCAATTATGCATATATCTAGCATTTATTTTATCTATATATTGATCTGTCTATCCATACACTTATTGATCTATCCATTCAATTATTAATATAACTATCATTTATTTATCTATATAGAGATATATCTATCTATCTATCTATTCATTTATTTATCTATATATTGATATATCTATCCATACGCTTATTGATCTATCTATTTATATGCCTACTTAAAGGTGTATTTAAGTATCTATCATTTTATTTATAATTCTTACTCTTTATTATTGCTTTTATGAATTAGATTAGTGTTCAAAGATTTAATATTAATCAAAATTTTAATTTTATCTGATAGCCTATTTGTTATATTTGCACACATGGCATATACGATAAATAAGCATCAGTGAAAGTCTTTATGAGAGTTTTTCTGCTCATTCATGTATGGAATGCGAAAAGACTATATCATAGCAACAATGGCTGTGTCAAATTACAAAGAGTTCATCGAACAACTATGTAGAACAATATACATTAGCATCGAAGATAAATTAGGAAGTATATGAGGAGGAACACAAGTGCTAGGTGAACATGTCCAAGGAGCTCACTTGCATCTTTCGACAAACAGTCAAAGTAGTAGAATCCTTGACATTGGATATAAAATTAATGCCAATATTTATTGAGAAAATCAAATTTGTCGATTTGCACTCCCAAAAGATAAAGAGAGGAAAGAGAATGAGACCAAACACGAGCGAACAGGTATAGACACCAATAATAGTAGCAAATAGTATATCCATGTGCAAGTATGCATGTGAATATGGGAGATAGTTCATCTATTCATTTCAAAGATGTAGCTCTCGTGGGGGAAGGACAATATGGAATTGGTGCCTAAGGTCAGAATAACCCATCGAAAGTTCATCAATGAATTTTTTGCAGCAAAATTATTCAGACTACATGGTGACGACTTGTAAACATGACAGAATGAAACAATGAATGAGGAAACCATATTACCTATCACCCATAGTAGCATAGTTACTCCTTTTGCATTAATTAGACACTCAAGGAAAAGTGCATGCCTCATTTTCATATTATGAAATGTTGGTAGGTTAGACATTATCATTCTTGCATTTTGAAGAGGAGCATGTATACATCAGGCTACGTGACTTTGGAAGAGCAACACATTTTCCCACAAAAATAGGTTTTGTAAAGTAACCAGATCTTGATATATCAACTAGAAACAAGTGGAGTTGAAAATATTGGTAGATTGGACCATAATGAATATCCAGTTTTCCTCATCCGTTCATGCCTATACAATTGAAATACTTCTTTTGTAAATTTTTAAATACATAGATTTAGATAGTTATCAAAAATGAGTTTTTTAAGTTCAAGTATCCATTAGAACTAGCAAAGAGAATAAAAAAGAGTGGACTGAAGTGATTATGATGGATGGAAATTAAAATTTTATGATGTGGATTATATTCATTATCTATATATTTATCTATGTATTTATCAATCAATCAATATATCCATCTATTTATATTTATATTCATTTATCCATTATTTTATCTATGTATCTATTTATTCATTTATCACCATATCTACCTATCTATCAATCAATTTATCTATTTATTACCATATCTATATATCTATTTATCTACCTATATTTGTATTAGATAGATTAAATGATTTCAATGATGTGGATTCATTTGAATTATATGGACTAAATGATGTGGATTCATCTAAATTATTGGAATTAAGTGATGTGGATTGAATGATGTCAATGATGTGGATTAAATGATGTCAATGATGTGGATTGAATGAGATGAACGATATGGATTCATTGGAATTATGTGTGTTCGTTTGAATTATGTGGATTAAATGATGTGTATTCATTTGAAAGTAAAACATGGGAATGATTTAAAAGTAATGTTCTTGTTTTGCATATTTGAAAGTAAAGCATGGCAAGAATGCTAGATGTGAATAATGATCTTGATCACGCTGAATCACAAAGGATGTTGTATGAAGAGAATGCTCAATTTGCACGATGGGGATTAGCGTTTTTATTTCAGCAAGATTTAGAACCATGGGGATTAGAAGGAGAGCCATTATCAATGAAATAAGTAAAAAATCTATGTCTGATTGTTTTTGTTTGTGATGTTCTCTTTTGAGGTACAAGAAGAGCAAAAGAAATAGCACCATTAAAGCTTTCTGACTTACAAGATAAAGGATTAGTAGAAATACTATTTGGATGCTTTCTTCAAGTTGAAAGATTGATAGAATCAAATAGCACAGTATTTCATTCAAAACATTTTTGTACAAGATATCCTTCACCAATGTGTAGAGTGGGATGATTGCCCAAATAACACACATATAGTTTTGGGCCATCCCCAAAATCATGCAGAATTTCATAATCAAGGACATGAAGGCACTCCATTGAAATCGGCCATATATTTCGCTACCCCAAGAACATAACCTTATTCATAATTAATAATCACAGAGAATAGAGCTATACAATGAAGGATTAACAATTCTTGGTTTATGAAGGACACATAATGATCAACAAAATAGAATTGATGATTTAGAAGGTCAAGTGAAAAAATTACAAATATCTCTCAATGCATATGAGCAAAGATATGGAAAACCATTAGAGGCATTTTACCCTCTTTATGAATAATCACATATGAAAATTCATCTCCATTTTCCATAATGCTTGCTTAATGAAGAGTTTATACCCACAAAAGAAAAACATGAATCAATATCAAATAAGATATACATTCCACTAAATATACATCTTAAACTATATACAAACTATTCCATCTATAGATCTATGTATTTATCTACCTATCTATTTATATTTCTACCTCTTCATATAATCAATTTTCTATCAATGTTGTAAATCACACAGACACAATAGATTTTAACTCACAATTATACATGCATATACACATGCATATATTTTTATGAAGTAAAAATTAATGTTGATTAGATATTTACAATAGACTTTAACTCATAATCATATGTGCACATACACTTACACATACTATTGTGAAGTAAAGATCAATGTTATGCTAGAAAAAGACAATAGATTTTAATTCACAGTCATACCTATTGGAGTTAGACGTCTGTGGAAGCACGCGAACAACACAAGGAAGAAGAAGAAGCTTGGAGCACAACACACAAAATCGAATGTATTACTAGAGAATCCACAAAGATAAGTAGCCCATTAGGGCAATAGGCGCATATACAAGCCGGGGGAAAAAACCTCCTAAAGAGGGAAAAAAGTGCTCCGATGGTCCTAGTGTGTTCACACACATTGCTACCTAAATATATCAACAAATCCCCCTTGGGAGTGATGCGGTAAACAAGGAGCTTGCACTCATGTATAAGGAAGTGCCAAACTATGTGAAATCAATCCACAAAAGGAAGTAAGCCCAAAGATTTGTGGAAAGCTTCAAACTTCTCCGTAGGTAGAGCCTTCGTGAAAAGGTCTACAATGTTCTTCTACATGGGCATATATGCCAAGATCATCTCCCCAACAGAGAACCTCTCCCTCACATAATGATATTGCACCTCAATGTGCAAGCACAAAACACAGGGTTCCTCGCAATTACCAATGCGCATCTAAGCCAGACACACTCAACAGTCGCTGTGAAAGTTGCACTTTACTCAGCCTCACAACTGGAAGTGGCCACAGTAGGCTATTTCTTGCTCAGCCAAGATATGCATGAGCTACCAAGCATGAAGCAAAAACCACTAGTGGACACACGAGTGTCATAGCAACGAGCCCAATCAGAGTCAAAAAAAGCATGCAAATATGGCAGTAGTGATCCCCCTTGGGATGAAACAAACCAAGTAGTCGGGTACCAGTCAAGTAGCGAAAGATGCGCTTAACCACCTGCCAATGCTTGACTCCTGGGCAATGTATAAACCTGCTCATCTCTGAGACAACAAATTGAATATCTAGCCGAGTAATGCATAAGTAAATTAAGCATCCAACAGCCTGCTCATAGAGAACAACATCAAATGTATCTCCAGCATCATGAAGACTCAGTCGTAAACCTGTTTCCATAGGAGTGGCAATAGGTTTACAGTCTTCAAGGCCAGAATGCTACATTAATGTGTCAATATATTTTGTTTGACACAAAGCAATTCGACCATCAACGTGCATAAGCTGAATGCCCAAATAGTGATGCAAATACCCCAAGTGAGAGATCTCAAATGAGGCATTCAAATCAGCCTTAAAATCAGCAATATGCCTCTCATGAGGATGAGTGAGCAGCATGTCATCAACATAAACCACAATGACAGAAGTACATCATTAGTACGCTTAACATATAAGGTGCTTTCATTTGCACTGTTCTCAAAACCATGTGCAATCAAATAGGCATGTATCTTTTCATACCAAGCACGTGGTGCTTGCTTTAAACCATATAATGCCTTCTTTAACATCCGCATCTAGTTCTCATGCCCTTTCTACACAAAGCCACGAGGTTGAAAAACATACACTTCTTCATGCAAGTCACCATTCAGAAATGTTGTTTTCATATCCAACTGATGTACATTCCAACCATGATGAGTTGCAAGTGCATAGATGCTATGAACAGTAATCATTCGTCAAATAGGAGCAAAGCTTTCATTCTCTTTCATGTGCATAAACCTTTGCAACAAGCCTAGCCTTATACCTGTCAACTGTACCATCACATTTACACTTCAACTTGTATACCAACTTAGTGCCAATGGCCTTCTTGCTAGCATGCAAGTCACATAAAGACCAAGTACCATTCTTCATTATAGCATCATATTCAACTTGCATAAGAACCATCCAATTTTCTGAATTTTGTGCTTCATCAAACGAAACAGGTGACTAGATGCAGCCATAGCATAGGAATTTGATGCAAAAGAGGCACTATGAGAGCGTGATCGAGTACGATATGAGAGAGGTGCATCTAATTTGCTGTCACACAAAGTCTGCACCAACCATTTTGGCATAGTTTTTGCCTCCTCAATATCAACTCTCTCATCAACAAGTGCATCATGTAAATCTACATCAGAAATGGGATGATGTGCATCATCACATGAAACTTGAAAAGGCTGAGAAGTTGCCTCAATAGGACCACCACTAGAGTGTCCACCTATAACAAGAGGCAGCAAAGTATCATACATGTCTTTGGAGCTAACAGATGTTTGCTTAGTACATGAAACCAATGGCTGAATAGCATCTTCCACAAAAACAACATCATGGCCAACCTAAATGCGTTTAGTCTATGGATGATACTGATGATAGCCTTTACTTTCAGAACTGTACGCAACAAAAATACATCTTACTCCTTTATCATCTAATTTTTTGCGATGTTGTTAAGGCACTAATGCATATGCCAAACAACCAAAAACACACAGATGAGCAACATATGGCTTGCAATCATGCCAAGCCTCATATGCAATGATATACTGCAGCGCTTTAGTGGGACACCTATTAAGTACATATGCTGCACAAATGATAGCTTCAAGCTAGAAACTATGTGGTAAATCCTGACTCTTGATCATACACCTCGCCATATCATGAGTGACCTGTTCTTTTGTTTAGCAACCACATTCTATTGAGGTGTATATGGCACTATACATTGGTGTTTTATCCCACGTTCATTCACAAATGCATTAAAATCAGAAGACATATATCCCCTCCCCTGATTAGAACGGAGGGTGCCCATTTTACATGCTGACAGATTTTCAGCCAAAACCAAAAGCTATTTGAAGCACATGAACACTTTGGAGTTTGCCTTCAATGGATATACCCATGCATGGAAAAATTATCGTTGAAAGTCACGAAGTAAAGATAATTTCCAAAAGCAAGTGTCTACATAGGACCACAGACATAACTATATACAAGCTACAATTTCTGAGTAACCCGAACTGAACCATCTTTTGGAAAGCAAGAACTCTGCATTTTGCCCAAAATACAGCCTTCACAAACATGTTTTGGAGGTGCCTCAAGTTTGGGCAAACAAGACACTATTTCATATTTCTGTAGGCATTGTAAACTAGCAAAATTTAGATGACCAAAGCATGCATGCCAAAGCTTTGCATCTGACATAGCCTGAGAACCATGTACTTCACATGCCGAATCATTTACAGATCTTTCATAGTAGCTTATATTGCCCATGACATAAAATGCCAGCAGCAATAATCACATTGCCATTTGACAGATCATGAATTGTACATCTTTCATCAACAAATTTCACAACCAAGCCAATCTTGCCTAATGTAGAAACTGATAACAGGTTTTTCTTGATCCCTGGCACAAACAAAGCATCTGAAAAAGTGAAAGACCTAGCATCGATAGTAGTCAAAATGATCTTACCAACTCCCATAATAGGATAAGAGGAGTTGTTGGCGCATGTAGCGGTATTCCGTGTAGGGGCAGACTCGAGTGAAGAGAAGAAACTGTGCTGTAAGGTAATATGTTTGGTAGCCCCACTGTCAAAGTACCAAACATTTGAGTCTACTCCAGACATGCACTACTCATGAGGAGATGGGTCAAAATTGCAAATAGTAGTAACCACCCATTCTTCTTCCTGCACAAGATTAGCAGACTCTGTTTTTGGTGTAGAGGCCTCTGCGACAACCATTCCAGCCTCTTTCTTCTTTGCCTCTTTAGCAATTCTTTATTATATGATCATTTCCTTTACAGTAGTTGCAAAATAATTTCTGCTTTTCAGATTTCTTTTCATCTTTTTCTTCTCTCCTCGATTGTGCAAAATTAGCAGATTTTTGCTTACTAATTGAAGAGCTCCATTTTCCTTTGCACTTCTGACTAGCCAGGATCTGCAACATGCATAATGGACCTATCCTGCTTGGACTGATCTTCCTACAACAGAACACAGATTAACTCCTCAAATGACAAGGCATTTGGATTGCCTTTCATCATCAACCAAAGAGTAGAAGCAAAACTCTAATATGAATTAGGAAGACCATTCAGATCGATTGCCACAAGTGAGCTATCTGGTATAACCTCATCAACAGAAATCAATTGTTCCTTCAAGTCTTTGATCTTTGTTAGAAAGTTATCCATAGAATCACCTTCATTCATGTGCTCACTCTCCAATTGTTTTCGAAGGTAAGCAACACGAGCCTCATTTCTAGCTTGGTACAATGTGGCAAGTGTATCCCAAGCATCCTTAACTGTTCTGCAAGAGCGAATGTGAGGAATAATGGAACATTTGATAGGTAAAGCTATCAATGCATGTGCCTAGGCATCTCTGCCATCCCAACAAATTTTCTCTACAGTAGGTGTAGCAAAAACCACAGCATGAACAAGAATATGAAAAATATCATCATCTTCGACACCTTCTGCATGAGCTTCAGTACCTGCAGTTGTAACAGTTGCAGGTGCGATAGGATGTTTTTCAACACCTTGCACAAAATCTAAACCCCAAACCTTGAACCCCACACCCTAAAACCGAAAGCCTAATCCCTAAACTCTAAAGCCTAAACCCTAAACCCTAAAATCTAAATCCTAAATCCAAAACCCTAAACCCAAAATCCTAAGCCCTAAACATTAATCCCTAAACCCTAAACCCTAAACCCTCTACCCTAAAACCTGAAATTTTAGAAAGTCTAGAAAGACAATGACATAAATGCTAAATCTTATCACAAGGGCTCAATAAGGCCATGAGGAAACCACTAAAACATGCCCATAATATTTTCCAAGCTTAAAATATTATAGGTTTTGTGAGAATATCATGAAGATGAGCTATGCATCAACATTCACATTTGGCTACAGATGTGCTGCAAAATTGTGTAACTGGGATGATCCGTTGTCTTCGAGATTTTCTCTCCTCTCTCACTCATGAAGGCCTACAGGAAACACATTCGGTGAAGGTAGCCAGAATTCCCTGAGAAGTCCAAGATGCGTCAAGGATGTCAAAGGGAGTTCACATGCAAACTTTGGAAGAGATCGAGCAAATCCAAGGTAGCAGTCAAAGCTAGTCAAACTTTGGAAATTAGGGTAAAAATTTCAATGTCTCCAAATCACATGAAAATTCATATACTTTTAAAGCCTATCAAAGGCAGTCTATAGCCCGAATTTCACATGGAAATGGATTTTCTAGCACATTGATATGCCATGTGCATTTTGTAAAAAATATAATTTTTCCACTTAAACCCTACAAAATCTTGTTAGGAATTTTTGTTAGCCATATGGTTTGGCATGTATAAAGATCATACAAGCCTACATATTTGTACAAAGTTTCAAGGCTATCAGAGCTTCCTAGGCACCTTAATGCCACCTTGCAAGCTTCCAAATGTAGTCAAACTTGTACAAGGGATATTCAGATGGGAGTTTTTTCTGCATATTCCTAAAGGAGGTCTTTCAAAACATAGCCTTCAAAATTTTTATCTTCATTAAAGGATATTTGGAGGGTCAAAGAGCACAAAATCCAGTTTTCAAGGTCACCGCAGTTTCCTAGAATAAGAAAATTCAAGGCTTGAAGGACTGCCACATGGCAAACAATGATTGAACCATGTTGTACGGCCAAGATGAGCTCATATTCAAGGGTGAAGATGAACTAAAGCATAAAGCAAGGAGGATCCACGAGTTTTTTCACCGGATAAGACTTTTTTGATGATCAAAGATCAATGATGCAAAGTTTCTCCAAAAATAGTGGCTTATCTTATCCAAATTGATGTCAGCACTGATCCGACAGTCCAGATCATCCCCAGATCGAATGGTGGAGAATGAAGGCGCCTATTTTCCTCCCCTTTTCCCTAGATATCATATAAAGAACCAATCATAACCACCCATTTGATAAATCCAATGGTTGTAATCAAAAGAAGCTAATCTTAGGGTTGAGAGTTGATTTCTCTAGATCCAAGGGCCCAAATTCATTCAAAAAGCTATATAAACCCCCTCCAAACTCCTAGAGCATCATTGTTAGGCATCCATAGGGCCTTTGCTAGCACATGGTTTCCTTGAGACGATCACCCTCAGTTGATCGTGTGAGGATCCAAGGTGGGCTAGTAAGAGCATAGTTCCTAGATTCAATTTTAGACTTCCTCTCTAGGATATACTTATAAACCCAGGTTCTCTTTCTTTGCTCACCCTCAGTGGAGCGTGTGAGTGAGTTTGAGCTGGTTTCATGTGTCTTAGAATTCTTTAGAAACACTACGATCCTAGAAAGACATAGGGTCAATGAAGTGGGACCTAGCCTCTTACATGTGACATTCGATTGAACTATCATGGTGAGAGTGTCGTGCGGACCACCTTTGACCAGTAGAATGCTCAGCTTGACGTTTCACAACATTCATGTATATTTTTATCATAACAAGATCTTCTAATTCATGTCTCATGTCTCTTATCTCTTTGTTTCTTATATGTTTTTGCATGTCTCCTATCTCTTTCTACGTGTGAGAAGGCTCCGCACTATTGTGTTGCACCAGTGAGGATGATCCATTAAGGTAGAGAGAATAGTTTTCTTTTCATTCATAAATCATGACCCACGTGCATTCATACCACCCTCAAACACCTATGCATATGTTTTAGTTTCGAAAGTGTATAAGAAGCTCCATTCTTGGACCATTCTTCCTTTCAAGACTGATTCATGTGTGTGGTTTTAGTATTCTTCTCATCATGCATTCATTCCATTCAAAAGAACCTATGAATGTGAATTAAATTCGGAAAGTGTTTAAGAAGCTCCATATTTTTGGATCATTCTTCCTTTCCGAATTGATTCATGTGAATGGTTTCTTTTGTCCTCGTCTTTCATGTTCATGTGATTATCTTGTGTTCATATGTTCCCCTTTCTCTAATCAAATCATGACATCTCTTCCCCCCATACCCAACTTCATCTTCAACTTCACATTTTTTATTACATAAACCTTCCAACACTCACTAGCTTCATACACTCTGCGTGCCACGACCGGACCCGATCCACCCGGATTGCGATCACCTTCATATTTGAACCTGACGTGAATCACTTCGTGGCATTTGCTTCTGATCTTGTTGGGAGGTTGTGATCCATAGTTTTTGTTTGATATTTTTCATCCTCATCATATCATCATCATCATTCGTGATTGCTACACTAGATTTCTCACATCTAGAACATCGTGCATCATTCGCTTATTCACATAAGATGGAGGAAGGATTCAAATCCCTTATTGTTGAGAAACAAGGTCAAAGATGTTGAAAGAGAAGGGAAAATTCAATGGCATCAACATTACAAGCTACTTAGATTTGTTTGAAGAGCAAGCTATGATTTTCGGTCTTCTTGAAGATCTTTTGATATCATTCTTTGAACGAATTTTTGATAGCTCTATCATAAACCGTGTCACTCAATATGATAGTCTTCCTTGGAGTGATTTTGGAATGGAGATGCTCAAAGAATTCTATCTTGAAGATTATAGCCAACATAATCGAGATGGATTCTTACGATGGGTCAATTCCCCAAAGCCTAGTAGCTCTATTACTCACTTACAAAATGAGTATATTAGACGCTATGAACAACTTCCTGATGAGGATAACATAACTTTGGAGCCTGATCGTGTGATCAATTTTCTTAAGCTTTTTCATCCTGAAACTCGTAGGGAAGTTGAACGACGATTAGAAGAGCTAGATAAGCGCTATGGTCTTACTAACAATTGGCAAAAAGTGCGTAAAGTACTCGAGGCTGTAGCCCATAGACATCAGAGACAATCCATGCTTTATGAGCAAACTAGTCTTCCTCAAGCTAGCCTTCCACAAATTAAGGAGCAAGTTAAGGAACAATCCCATGCTATGCTTTTTGACTCTACTCCTATTCCTCAAATGATGGAGCCTACTCAAGGTTTTAAAGTAGAGACAAATAAAAGTGTAGTTGAACAATCTCAAGTGGAAATTCTCACTAAGCAAATGGAAAGTCTTATTGCTACACAATCCAATTTGGCCAAGACTATAGATGCTTTACAATCTAATTACACCAAAACTTTCCAAAATCAAATGAACGTAATGTCTTTTCAAGAGCTTAATCAACATGTTATAGCTCCCAATCAAAATGCCCAAGCAGCTCCTACTCAAGCATATCAAGTTCCTCCAATGCATAATACTTCAATGCAAAATCATCATCCTCATGTGCAAAATCCTCAAATGTATCAAAACATGTATCCTCAAGCTTCTCAAATAGCTTTTCAAAATCCTCAAAATCAAAATTTTCAAAATCATCAACCGTATACTATGGAAGCTCCTCTTGCACCTCAAGTACCACATGTTGCTCCCCAAGCTCCTCAAATACATCAATTACATTATCAAAATCCTAATTATCCTGCTCAAGCAATACCTTGTCAACAAAATCCTCAATTTCAAAATTTCCCACCACAAGTTAATCAAAATCCTCAAAATCAAAATGGTTTTGTGGGTGGCCCTCGTAGGTGTCCTTGGTGTGATTCGTTAGAGCACTTTTTGAGAGATTGTGAACTATTGAAGGCTGCTAAGGAGCAACGACTAGTAATAGACATAGACAAGAAAATCTATGACTATCGATCTATGCTACCTTTGCAAGGAAATTATGGTAAGGGAGGAATGAAAAAACACTATGAAGATATAACCATAACAAACGTAAGAACTAGAGGAGTGAAACTAGAAGCTCTTGATGAACAGCAAGTAGAATCAAGTAAACCCACAAAGGAAGGTGACTTTTCCATAGAGGCTTTAGTAAGAGCACGAGATGAGATTAGGAGAGTAACGGCTTGGGAATCACCGATAGAAGATCAATCTCTTATTTCTCACATATCCAATGTAGAAGAAAAACGAAAAAGAGATGAAGTTGAGCTAGTGAAAGAAGAGTGACGCGAAGATAAACCTCAGAGGGAATAGAAACAATCATAGAACAGGGAGAATCACAACCCAATGAACAAAAACAAGAGGAGAAACAAAAAGGGAAGAAGACAAAGCAAAGAAAAAGAGAACCAAAGCCTTTAGATAAACAAGAACAATCAAAACAAACTGAAGACCAAACACGAGAACATGAACAAAAACAAGATCCTAATAAAAAACAAAAGAAACCAAAGAGAAAACCTAAAGCCATCTTGATTTCAGAAATTGAGAGAAAAATAGATCCTATGGAGATTTTAGATGACATTCTGCTTAAGAGTCAAGTGACTATGTCTTTAGAACAAGTTTTCTCTATTGCAAAGCCTATTTTTAAAGATAACTTTATCGGCCTAATTAAAAGGAAGAGGTTTTCGCTTAATCTAGATACTGAGATGCAAGATTCTCGAGATCAAGTTCAAGCTATGAATGAAGCCTTAAACTTTGATGAATCTGATGAAGAGGACTTTGATGATGATGAAGTAAATGTTAATAAAAATTTCTTAGGACCTATTCAACCTGACCATGAAAATCATGAAAACAATCCTGAAAGTCACTTTAAAAGAAAATTTTGGTGTAGAGGTACATCAAAGATGCATGTTAACATAGGAAATGATAAGAACATTATCACTGTAAATGCATTAGTAGATTCCCGCTCCGAAATCAATGTGATTTCAAGAGAAGTCTATGATAAGTTTCGATGCCCATAGATAAAGATTGTGGATGGCATACGAGAACTGTAGATAATGGTGTAGGTACCCTGTATGGTGCATGTGCTAATGTGCCCATATCCATAGGAGGAATCACAGAAGAGTTTCACTTTTTTATTCAAGATAATTGCTCCTATGCAGTTCTCTTAGGTCAACCCTTTATTTGTGAGAGTCATATGGAAACTAAAGCCATGGATAATGGGTCTACCTATGCTAGATTTAAGTCTAAGGATGGAATGCAATCACTTCAAGTCATAACAGTAGGAGTGAATCATCCTAGGAATCGATTGTCAATTAGAAAGAGACCTATTTTTACTCAGGGTCATGAGCATGCTTGTAGTGATTGTGCACCTCGATTCATGTTTGGAGCTACATATGAACAAAATTTCGGATAGAATCCATTGTTGAGTGGGACAACAGTGGATATTGGTTTGACATCTCACATCCAACCAACATGTACAATAGTTTGTCACTTTATTTTCCACATTCTAGATTAGATATCCTTCATAAAAGTCAATTGTCCAAGTCTTTTATCCAAAAAAACCCAAAAAAATTATAAAAACAACAAAATCATGGAACATGATTAGAACATTGAGCATGTGCTTGAAACATCTCATTGTTTCTCTACTCTTGAGGAGTTAGAGTTATGTCTTCCACAAAATTCTAATTCCCATATTATTCTTCTTTCTTCCCTTGATGAGTATGCTCTTATCTAGGAATATGCTCTCAATGTTGACAAGTGCTCAAAATTTCACCAAACACATGATGCCTTACTTGAAACAAAGCACAAAATTGTAGACAAATAAATCAAACCCATAGCTCAACCATTACCCCAAGGAAGTAATGAAAAATTATTGATGTGAAAAACGATCCAATTCTTTGGGATAAGAAAAACATAGGACATACATTCACGGATGAGACAATCAAACATGTGAAAATTGGTACAGATGATGACTTTTTTTTGCCAGTAGAGAGAGATAAATTTGAGAGAGTCATACATAGCCATGGAAGAGCCTTTACTATGTATGCTCATGAGATTGGTTGTGTAGCACCCATGATAATCTTTACTATTCCACATATTCCATGGAATTTTTGCCCTATACCAGTTCCAAAGGCTCACTTACCTGAGCTAATGAAACTACTTAAGGAGAAGATAAACATGAGAATTTTAGAGCCATCTTTTGCACCTTACTCAAATAGATGGTTCAGTGTGCCTAAAAAGAATGGGAAACTACATTTTATTCAAGATCTCCAACCCATCAATAAAGTCACCATAAGGAATGTAGGAAGAGGATCCATTGTTGATGAGTTTGCTGAATCATTTTCAAGACATTCTATCTATTCAATGGGTGATTTATATTCTGGATATGAACAATTCCAATTAGCAATTAATAGTCATGACATAACCACAATGAAAACTCCTTTAGGATTAGTGGGAATGTGTACTTTACCTCAAGGAGTGACTAATTCTGTGGCTCATATGATGAGTGCTATGAATATGGTCTTACATGATTTTATCCCTCATATAACTATGCCATTCATTGATCCTAAACCGTAAATCCTAGAACCTAAATCATAAACCCAAAACCCTAAATCCTTAATCCTAAACCATAAACCCTAAATCCTAAACCCTAAATCCTAAACCCTAAACCCTAAACCCTAAATCCTAAACCCTTAATCTTAAACCCTAAACCCTAAACCCTAGACCCTAAACCCTAAACCCTAAACCCTAAACTCTAAAGCCTAAACCCCAAACCCTCAACTCTAAATCCTAAAACCCTAAACCCTAAACCTAAAACCCTAAACCCTCAACCTTAAGCTCTAAAACATAAACCCTAAACCCTAATTTTGAAACTATAGATCCTAGACCCTAAACCCTAAACCATAAACCCAAAACACTAAACCCGAAACCTTAGAACCTAAATCATAAACCCAAAATCTTCAGCCCTAAACCCTAAATGCTAAAGCCTAAACCATAAACCCTACACCCAAAACCCTAAAACATAAACCATAAACTTTTAACCCTAAAGCCTAATCCCTAAACCCTAAAATCTAAAAACCAAACCCTAAATCCTAACCCTAAACCCTAAACCCTAAAACTCTTAACCCTAAACCATAAGCCCTAAACCCTGAACCCTAAACCCCAAAACGTAAATCATAAACCCTAAACCCTTAACTCTCAACACCAAACCCCAAACCCTAAATTGTAAGCACTAATCCCTAAACCCTAATCCCTATATCCTAAAACAAAAACCCTAAACACTCAACCCTGATCCCTAAACCCTAAATCTTAAACCCTGAACCCTAAATCCTAAATGCTAAATCCTAAACCCTAAAACCCAAACCCATAACCCTAAACCCAAAACCCTAAACCCTAAACCCTAAACCCTAGACTCTAAAATCCTAAACCCTAGACCCTAGAGTCTAAACCCTAAACCATAAACCCTAGATACTAAACACTAAATCCTAAATCCTAGAACATAAATCATAAACCCTAAATCCTAACCCTAAGCCTTAAGAGCTAAAGTTATATGTGGATTTCAGAAGTTAATATGTACAATGATATTATATGGATTTTAATTCAAATGTTATGATATGGATGATGTCGAATGATTTTTAATTTAGAAGTTAAGATGTGTACTCATATTATGTGGATTTTGATGCAAAGCTTATGATGTGGAGTGTCATGATGATATTGTATGATGAGTCATCAAGTGTTATCATATTATTTGATATATTGTAGTTTTAGAAGTAAAAAAATGAAAATTCAAATATGAATAATCAACTTGATCATCTTAAATCTCAAAGAATTTTAGATGAATAAAATACAATGTAAAATCTTTTCTATCTAAAATATTTTCAATAAAAAATATTCTCATTCTAAAAGATTTTTTATCTAAAATATTTTTGATCTAAAATGTTTTCAATCTAAAACCTTTTCAATTTAAAGTCTTTTAATCTAAAACCTTTTCAATCTAAAAGCTTTTCAATCTAAAACCTTTTTGATCGAAAATCTTTTCGATCAAAAACCTTTTCGATAAAAACTTTTTCGATCGAAAGTGCTTTCGATCGAAAACCTCCAAATTTTTGTGCAAAAACTATTCAGACTAGTCCAAATAAGTTGATATGACATCGAATAATTCGATCAAATAATAAGGGGTCATCAAATTATTCCATAATTATTCAAGAATAATCAAATTATCGAATAACGAATAATGGGACCTAGCACCCAAGCACATGCTTCTTTCTTTAATCTATTCACTACCTCCTTTAATGTACACACATTGATTTCATACCCTTTCTACACACGAACATGGGGTTGAAACACATAAACTTGTTCATCCAAGTTCATATTCAAGAATGCAACTTTTATCTCTAGTTGATGTACATTTCAACCACTACCATTTGCAAGTGCACAGATGCTACCAAAAACTTTCAATCTAGCACATAGGTGCAAGGGTATCATCAAAATCAATGCCTCTTTGTGGTGCATAACCTTTAGATATAGGATTTAGCTTACATCCATACTCACAATAGGTGTGTTCAACTTATAGACCATTTAATGCCGATTCCCTTCTTGCTTGGAGGCAAGGCACATAAAGACCAAGTACCATTCTTCATAATAGCATCATATTGAGATTGCATAAGATCCATCCAAATTTGGAAATGCATGAGACATTATGGGAAGGTCATAAAGGATTCTTTGGAACATATGAAAAAATTAGAAGTACCTATTATTGGCCTAGGATGTATGTTGACATTAGTAGCTATGTTTCTACATGTTCTACTTATCAACTTCATTCATCAGTCAAACATAGAGATCCATTGCATCCTACTTATCCACCTTGTATTCACTACAAGTGGGTAGTAGATCTTGTAACTATGCCTAAAGGTATTGACAAAATGCATTACATTGTACTTGCAAGAGAAGACTTAACTAATCATGTAGAAGGACGTGCACTATGATCTAAGACCACTTACAATGTTTGCAAATTCTTGCTTGAAGATGTCATAAGTCGCTTTGGGTACATAGAGAAAGTAGTTACCGATTCTGGAGAGTTAAATGTAAGAGAAGCTAGAGAGTTCTTTGAACATCACGGTATTTGTTTGTCTCTCACTACTGCATATAATCGAGAGGCCAATGGTAAAATAGAGAGAGGGCATCCACCTATTGTGAAAGCCATATCTAAAGCATGTAACGGTGACATCAAAGAATGGCCTAGATTCTTACCTTTTGCACTTTGGGCAGATAGAATGACGTGCACACGTACTACTGTATATATGCCTACTGAACTCATGTACTATCAAAAACCATTGTTTCCAATTCAGTCTCATATTTTTGCATGGTCAAATTTGCCTTGGTCTGAAAACATGTCTAGTGATGATTTTTTGAGTTTGCGAATTAAACAGTTAGAACAAGGTAAATTAGGACTTTAATGATGCTGTTGAAAGATTAAGAGAATCTAGAATGAAGAACAAGCATTATTTTGATAAAACTCATCGATTGCATCCTAAGCCGATTGAAGTAGGAGATTGGGTGCTCATTTATGATAGTACATTTGAATCTCATATGATAGACGCAAAAAGCTCACTCAACGGTTGTTTGGGCCATACATAGTATCAAAAGTCAACAACAATGGTACGTATGCTCTTTGTGAATTAAATGGTGTTGCACTAAAAACTTTGATTGTGGGTAAAAGGATAAAGCTATTCAAGAAACGTGATAATGATGAGTACATTTTGGATGAGGACATTGAAGAAGATGACAACCATGAGGCCGATTCATAAACAGGAGTATCCATGTTATAAAAATAAAAAAATAAAAAATAAAAAAAAGAAAAAATAATTAAAAACATATAAAATATCATTAATTTTTCAACTTCATGTTGCTTTATTTTTTTTCAAGTTCATTCTACTTTTTTTCCATTCTTGTTTCATGCATGTTTGTTTTCAATCTTTGCATTGCATATCCACATCACTTGAGTCAAAAAAGGCAAATGATGATTTCTCTACTTGTGTAAAATTGTATCTTAAGTAGTAATTAATATACTAAGAAATTGATTATAATCTAGGATTATGGAAAGATAGGGCATGTAGATTTGGAGGTTTATTTTGATGAGGATTGCAGAAATAAAGCCCAAGAAGCCCCTTGCATTTATATCTAAGGAAAAAGAAAATATGCGTGCAATCAAAATATCCATCACCTAATAATAATAATAATAATAATAATAATAATAATAATAATAATAATAATAATATATTAGTATTAATAGTAAAACTTTGGAATATATGAAAGAAGCAATAAGTTTCGCTATGGATGGAATCTCCTTTATACTGCATCATGCCACATATTTCTTGTAAAAATGTGCAGTTTGTCTTAAGACCTCATGTGCTTCATTAGTTCAACATTGTTATCATTGCCAAGATTTCATGCCTTACTCCTATTTTAGCAAATCTAGTTATGAATGCGTTCAACAGTCGATCAATCTTTTGGAATTTATGTATGCTTTGCGGTTGCAACCATGCTAGGTCACTTCCTTTCAAGGTTAATTCAATGCTTAATATTATAAAAAGAATTCAAAGAATTGCTCAACACATAAAACGTGCCTAAATTCAAACTCTTGTCCATAGGGATCAACTTCTCCTTTTCAATATTGTCATATGTATTTTTCACTTGAGAAGGTCTAAGACTTCATCTAAAGTCTCATGTTATGCTATGATATTGGTATTTGAGATTTCTGTACTAAGCCTTGAGAAATTGGATTGGCTTCTAGCACTCTAGGCATTTGTTTAACTAAGGGATTCCCCTCTTGGGGTGTGGTTGGAGTACTTACAGGTATACATGTGACCTTGGTAAGACATTCAAAGATTGATAGCTTTCACTAAAATTGGATTCTAATGCATTGGGAGTGATACAAAAGACAATTGTTATAAGGTATTTCTTGTAAATAAGAACCCAAATGAAGTGTTGATTTTAGCTCAATCTAAAGTGCATACTATTGAAAGCAAGTGTTTGTAACTAAATTGTTCTTCCCCTTTTTTGTAAATAACGTGGATGTCTCTATGGAAGTCCGTTCTCCCTCACTATGACTGCTACCTTTTGATGTAATGAAAGAAATAACCATAAATACACAAACTCTAAGGATTGGTTTGATAGACTACATGGGGGAAGATGTACCGAATACTATGTTCTTTTCTATCTATTGCACATATCTGTTTCTATATGATTTAGATATCATATTTTCTCTAGGTATACATAACTACAATATCATGCAAAACTAATATCAGAGCTTTCAAGCATCACTCTAAAGCTTTTCAACAACTATTTTCATCATCCTATGTGTAGTTATATTTTCTATTTTGCATATCCATTTTGACAATAGCTTCAATTTCTAAATCACTTTTGAATTTTGTTTCTAGTTTTGGTTCGAGTTCAAATTGCATTAAGGAAAAACTGTCATTCTTGAACATATCTAAGAAAAAAATGAATTTCTTTGACTTATGGTCCAACTTCTATCTAAGATTCTGGGATCATCATAATATGGTGGCTTCCCTATCCACAACACTTGTGCCACTTTTAGACCTTTGGCAGTACTAGTCAAAGGTTAATCACATGAATTGTAGAGATTATTCATTCTACCCAAAAGCCTTGTGAAAGGCTTACATGATGCATCATATAAGCTACTCTATGCGGAATAGTTCTATGAATCCTTTGAGCTATGCCATTCTGTACTGGGGTATAACGAGCTATAAAATCTCTATGAATTCCTCTAGAGTGATAGAAAAGGTTGAATCCATGTGAGGTATACTCACACCCATTATTTGAATGTAAAGCTTTGGGCTTAATTCCGTTTTTCAATCTCAATTGAAGCAAGCCATGTTTTGAAGGTAGTGAATACTCATCCTTCCATTTTATAGGATATACCTATACTTTTCTAGTAGCATCATCTATGAAAGTGACAAAGTAGAGAGAACCACCTATTAACCTTGTGGGCATAGGACCACACACATATGTATGAACAAGATCTAAAGGTAGAATTGAAGAGTCAATGTGCATTTTATGCACATTCTTATTTTGCTTTCCATATTGACAATGTTCACAAAATGAAAAATTAGAGAAAGAAAACACAGGTAAGTAGCCAAAAAAAAAAAGGTTTTCCATGCAACTACACGATATGTGGCCCAAATGGCCATGCAAAATACAATCCATAGGCTATTTAGTAACATCTAACAAGTGTTCTTTCTCTGATAGAAATAAAGGATAAAGTAAGGAATCTTTTCTTCCTTATGCAATAACCATATTGCCCTTTGATATGCTAAAAGAAATGAGCATAGAAAGCCACCTTGTAACCAAGGTCATCAAGTTGAACAATTGATATCAAACTACATGATAACTGAGGTACATGACCTATGTTATGCATAGTAAATTTTGAATCATCAATGAACTACATAACCACATCTCCAATACCCACAATGTAACACTCATAGGAGTCACCAAGTCTCACGGTACCAAGGGACTTTGATGCATAATTAGATAACCATTGTGCATGTGGTGTCACATGGAAAGAAGCACTAGAATCTAACAATCACATGTGGGAAAGTGAATCAGCCATAAGAGCCTTAGTGGGCACAATATTGTCAAGTGTCAACACATTAGGACCATCAAAAGTAGCATTGATTTCTTCAATCTTCACAATCAAAGAAGATGGTACATGTAGCTATTTAACATGCCCATCAACATACGGTCCTTTACCTTTAGCATTCTTTTATGCATAGCATACTTTGATCACATGTCCTTTCTTGTGAAAATAATGGCATTCAATATCCTTCTTCCTTGATCTACTTCTACTCTTATTCCATTGAACATTCTTTTTTTGTTCTTGCTCTTGCCATGTTGGTGATTCTTTCTATTGGAGATGGACATCTGCGGAAGCACGCGAACAACATAAGGAAGGAGAAGAAGCTTGGATCACAACACAATAGTGAATGTATTAATAGAGAATGTACAAAGATAAGTAGCCCATTAGGGCAATAGGCGTATATACAAGTAGGGGAAAAAAACCTCCTAAAGAGGGAAAAAAGTGCCCCGATGGTCCTAGTGTGCTCACACACATCACTACCTAAATATATCAACAAATCCCCCCTGGGAGTGATGCGGTGAACAAGGAGTTGGCACTCATGTATAAGGAAGTGCCAAACATGTGGAAATCACTCCACAAAAGGAAGTAAGCCCAAAGCTTTGTGGAAAGCTTCAAACTTCTCCCTAGGCAGAGCCGTCATGAAAAGGTCTGAAATGTTCTCTTGCGTGGACACATATGCCAAGCCCCAGCAGAGAACCTCTCCCTGACATAGTGATAATGCACCTCAATGTGCTTAGTGCAAGCATGGAACACAGGGTTCGTCGCAACTGCCAATGCGCTCTGACTATCAGTGAAGATGGTGGTGGAAGAAGACTAACCAACACCCAAATCAGCCATAAGGCATCTGAGCCACACACACTCAATAGTCGCTGTGGAAGCTGCCCTATACTCAGCCTCATAACTGGAAGTGGCCATAGTAGGCTGCTTCTTGCTCAGCCAAGATATACACGAGCTACCAAGCATGAAGCAAAAGCCACTAGTGGACACACGAGTGTCATAGCAACCAACCAAATCAGAGTCTGAAAAAGCATGCAAATCTGGTGGTAGTGATTGATCCCCCCTTGGGAAAAAAAAAACATAAGTAGACGAGTACCACTCAAGTAGCGAAAGATGCGCTTAACCGCCTGCCAATGATTGACTCCTGGGAAATGCATAAACCCGCTCATAAGTGAGACAACAAACTGAATATCTGGCCGAGTAATGCACAAGTAAATCAAGCATTCAACAACTTGCTGATAGAGAACAACATCAAATGAATCTCCAACATCATGAAGACTCAATCATAAACCTGTCTCCATGGGAGTGGCAATAGGCTTATAGTCTTCAAGGCCAAAACACTGCAATAATGTGTCAATATATTTCGTTTGACCCAAAGCCATTCCACCATCAACTTGCATAAACTGAATGCCCAAATAGTGATGCAAATGCCCCAAATCAGACATCTCAAATGAGGCATGCAAATCAGCCTTTAAATCAAAAATATTCTTCTCAATAGGACTAGTGAGCAGCACGTCGTCAACATAGACAATAGTGATTAGAAGCACATCATTAGCACGCTTAACACATAAAGTTCCTTCGGTTGGAGTGTTCTCAAAATTATGTGCAATTAGATAGGCATGTATCTTCTCATACCAAGCACGTGGTGCTTGCTTTAAACCATATAATGCCTTTTTTAAGCTGCACACCTATTTTTCATGCCCTTTTTGCATAAAGCCATGAGGCTGAAAAACATACACTTCTTCATGCAAGTGACCATTCAGAAATGTTGTTTTAATGTCCAATTGATGTACATTCCAACCATGATGAGCTGCAAGTGCACAGATGCTACGAACTGTAGTCATTCGACAAGTAGGTGCAAAGGTCTCATCAAAATCAATGCCTCTTTCTTGCGCATAACCCTTTGCAACAAGTTTAGCCTTATACATGTCAACTGTACCATCAGGCTTACGGTTCAGCTTGTATACCCACTTAGTCCCAATGGCCTTCTTGCCAGGAGGCAAGTCACATAAAGACCAAGTACCATTCTTCATTATAGCATCATATTCAGATTGCATAGTAGCTATCCAATTTTTTGAATTTTGTGCTTCATCAAACGAAATAGGCTCATTCTCATCACAGAGACTAGACGCAGCAATAGCATAGCAATCTGATGCAAAAGAGGCACTATGAGAGCTTGAACGAGTATGATATGACAGAGGTGCATCTAATTTGCTGTCATGCAAAGTCTGCACCAACCATTTTGGCATAGTTTTTGCCTACTCAATATCAGCTCTCTCAAACTAGTGCATCCTCTAAGTCTGCATCAGAAATGGAATGATCTGCATTATCACATGAAACCTACAAAGGCTCAGAACTTGCCTCATTGGGACCAACACTAGACCGTCCACCTGTAAAAAGAGGCAGCAAAGTATCATACATGTCTTTGGAGCTAATAGATGTCTCCTTAGTACATGAAAGAAATGGCTGAATAACATCTTCCACAAAAACAACATCAGAGATAACCAGAATGCATTTATTCTGTGGATGATAGCCTTTAATTTTACTCTGTGGATGATACAGACGATAGCCTTTACTTTTAGAACTTTACCCAACAAAAATACATTTTATTGCTTTATCATCCAATTTTCTGCGATGTTGTTCAAGCACTAATGCATATGCCAAACAACCAAAAACACGTAGATGAGCAACAGATGGCTCGCAATCATGCCAAGCCTCATATGGAGTGCTAGACTACAGTGCTTTAGTTGGACACCTGTTAACTACATATGCTGCACACATGACAACCTCAAGCTAGAAACTATGTGGTAAAGCTTGACTCTTGACCACACACCTCGCCATCTCCATGAGTGACCTGTTCTTTTGTTCAATAACTCCAGTATGTTGAGGTGTATACGGAACTGTACACTCGTGTTTCATACTACATTGAGCCTGAAATGCATTAAATTCAGAAGACATATATTCCCTCCCTCGATTTGAATGGAGGGTGCCCATTTTACATGCTGATAGATTTTTAGCCAAAACCAAAAACTGTTTGAATCACATGAATACTTCGTACTTTTCCTTCAATGGATATACCCATGCATGTCTGGCAAAATCATCAATGAAAGTCACAAAGTAAAGATAATTTCCAAGAGAAGGTGTCTCCATAGGTCCACAAACATCACTATGTACAAGCTGCAATTTCTAAGTAGCCTGAACTGAACCATCTTTCAGAAATGAGGAACACTACATTTTGCCCAAAATACAGCCTTCACAAACATGTTTTCGAGGTGCCTCAAGTTTGGGCAAAGAGGACACAATTTTAGATTTCTGTAGGTGTAGCAAACTAGCAAAATTCAGATGACCAAAGCGTGCATGCCAAAGCTTTGCATCTGACATATCTTGAGAATCATGTACTGCACATGCCAAATCATTCAAAGATCTTGCATAGTCTATGAGCTTATACACACCATGACATAAAAAAGGAATAATCACATCGCCATTTGACAGATCATGAATTGTACACCTGCCATCAATAAATTTCACAACTAAGCCAATCTTGGCTAATGCAGAAACTAATAACAGGTTCCTCTTGATCCCTGTCACAAATAAAGAATCTGACAAAGTGAAAGAACTACCATCAGCAGTAGTCAAAATGATCTTACCAACTCCCATAATAGGATAAGAGGAGTTGTTGGTGCATGTAACAGTATTCCCTGTAGGGGCAGGCTCGAGTGAAGAGAAGAAACTGTGCTGCGAGGTAATATGTTTGGTCGCCCCACTGTCAAAATAGCAAACATCTGAGTCTACTGCAGACATGCACTACTCATGAGAAGATGGGTCAAAATTGTAGACAGTAGTAAACGCCCATTCTTCTTTCTGCACAAGATTAGCAGACTCAGTTTTTGGTGTAGAGGCCTCTGCAACAACCATTCTAGCCTCTTTCTTCTTTGCCTCTTTAGCAGCCAGTTTTGGACAGTTCTTTATGATATGATCATTCCCTTTACAGTACTTGCAAAACAATTTCTGGTTTTCTGATTTCTTCTCATCTTTATCTTCCTTCTTCGAATGTGCAGCATTTGCAGATTTCTGTTTTGCTAGTTGAAGAGCTCCATTTTCCTTTGCCCTTCTGACTAGCCAGGAAAGCTTGATTTGCAACACACATAATGGACCTGTTCTGTCTGGACGAATCTTCCTGCAACAGAATAGAGACTAACTCCTCAAATGACCAGGCATTTGGATTGCCTTTCATCATTAACTGATAGTAGAAGCAAAACTCTAATATGAATCAGGAAGACCATTCAGAACGGTCTGCACAAATGAGCTATCTGGTATAACCTCATCAGCAGAAATCAACTATTCCTTCAAGTCTTTGATCTTTGTTAGAAAACTGTCCATAGAATCACCTTCATTCATGTGCTCACTCTCCAACTGTTTTCAGAGGTAAGCAACACGAGCTTCATTCCTAGCTTGGTACAATGTGGTAAGTGTATCCCAAGGATCCTTAGCTCTTCTGCAAGAGCGAATGTGAGGAATAATGGCACGTTTGACAGGCAAAGCTATCAATGCATGTGTCTGGGCATCTCTGCCATCCCAACGAATTTGCTCTGCAATAGATGTAGTAGAAACTGTAGTAGGAACAAGAATATGCAGAATATCATCATCTTCGACACCTTCTACCTTAGCTTCTGTACCTACAGTTGTAACAGTTGCAGGTGTGATAGGATATTTTTCAACACCCTACATAATGTTCCATAGCCCTTTTGCAACAAGTACATGTCGCATGATATAAGCCCATAACGGGTAGTTGGTACCATCCTACTTATCCTCAATAGCCAACATACGGAATACATCACTGCTTTCAGCCATGACCGGTGACTAAAATACCTTGATGCAGAAAATTGAGTATATCTCAAAAAGTTGAACAGAACTGCCCAGACGAATTCTGCTAGACCTATAGCAGACTTCAAGATGCTTATACTGGCAAACAGAAACTAGTATATATCTTTGGCTTAAAAAGACAAAATAGCCTGCACAAGCACTGTGACAGTGCATTCAGAGGCCGAAACAAGCTCAGATCACATATTTGGCACCACATAGCGAAGCTATTTCATGATGTACATAAGAGGTATCCACAAAAGCATACATAGTGTGTATGTGCTCAATATATCTAGCAAAATGGCATTGAAAAAGGTTGAATTCATAGCCCAAGTACTAGCCAACAACGCCTTCAAGTGCATGTCTACTCTGTTCTTTATGCTCGAAAAACCTACATAGACTTATGGTGGTTGATCCCATAACAATTAAAACCTTTAAAGAAACATGTAGATTTACTAATGTGGCTGAATACACATCCCAAAAGCTGAATCTTCATTGTTAGAGAAGTACAAAGAGCACTCTTCTTGATGTTCTTGGACCTGTGTAAAAACCACTATGAACAATAAGTACTCCAAAATGGCTCCAAGAATCACCCCAAAGATGCTTCAAAATAGGCTTTGAAAGCAAGGATTGAATCTTTGAGGGCCCAAAACATGTTCTAGATAATAATAATCCTAGTCTCTACCCTTCTTCAAACACCACAAGAGTGTACCACACAACTATATGTTTAATTGAAGAGCATATAAAACCGAGCTTAACATCCATTTGGCCTTTCACATGGACACTAATGGTGACAGTACAAAGGTGATGTTTTCCACTTGTGTGCTCCCAATATGGATCTTAGATGGTGATCTAGATAAAATATAGATGAAGGGATTACTAGTGTGTAATATTATGTAGAGCTACACATGGGCAATGCTTATATAAATTTTACGATGGGAGTCGGTATAGATAAACATAGTTGGGAGCGACAAAATATTTGAAAAACATATAATCCAACAATATCTACATGCCATTAGGCTTCTATGTGGAAACTAGGCGATACCATAAAGCCTTTATTTTCTCTTTGAATGGCAAACCAATTGCCCCAATGTTTATTCCCTATCTAATCTAATGGATAGGCTCACAAAGATCATCTATTACCATCCATATTCACACATAGACCTTATATAACTTTGAAGTTAGGCTTTCAAAAATGACTATGCTCTCACAATGGCTTCTCCTCATAGTGGAGGCCTTACAACTTAGAGAACCATGGATCATTTGTGGTCACTTGATGGTGAAGTATTGAGTATCTCCTTTGTTGGGTCCCATCGATAGAAATCATGCTTATGGAGTAGCCACCTTTGCACTACATTTATCATAATTGTTTCTTTTTGAAAATGTTAAATACACAAATTAGCCATTTCATCTACTTGTCCATCTCTTTAGATCTTTTCTAGCATGTATAAGGCCCAAAAAACTTGTTAATACATGAAACAATCATTTGAGGATAGTTTATTCTATACATAATCTTTTGAGATGCATTGTATGAAGATGCACTTGACAAAGTAAGAGCACTTCTATAAGCATTTCTTGTATATAGAGTATTGACTTCTGCAAAAGATATACTTTCATGCTTGTTCTTCTAATTAATTGGAGTCATCCAATAGGATTTCATCCTTCCTATTCTTAGATTCAAGCATTTGAGCATCAGTGATGCCCATCCTTTTATCATGTTTATGTATATCCCCATCCATTTGTATGTGTTCATTTACATTCATTCTCTCATTTCTTTGCCTATCATCATTTTCTTGTCCATCTCTTTAGATCTTGTCTAGCATGCATAAGGCCCAAAAATCTTGTTAATACATGAAACAATCATTTGAGGATATTTGATTCTATACATATTCTTTTGAGATTCATTGTATGAAGATGCACTTGACAAAGTAAGAGCACTCTTATAAGCATTTTTTGTATATAGAGTATCTACTTCTGCAAAAGATATACTTTCATGCTTGTACTTCTAATTAATTGGAGTCATCCAATAGGATTTCATCCTTCCTATTCTTAGATTCAAGCATTTGAGCATCAGTGATGCCCATCATTTTATCATGCTTATGTATATCCCCATCCATTTGCATGTGTTCATTTACATTCATTCTCTCATTTGTTTGCCTATCATCATTTTTTTTCTAAAGGAAGTTCGGCCTTAGCCTATTCTCTGCGACTTTAATTAAAATAAAGAAGAAAAGTTACAAGTGAATGGGACTAGTGCCCATGGGACCCCCCAAATCCCACAATGCGGGGGAGGAGTATGTCAAGCTAGAGGGCATTACAAATGAGGCGGATAAATCTATCATCACCCTCATGTGGGACCCATTTGGGTTTCAACTTGTTGTTTTCGAGGAGATAAATACAGTGGTGTCTAAACAGTGAAAATCTCTTATCTCCAAAGACTCTTTTACCTAGAAGAAACAAGGATTTCTCAACTGACCATTCCTTAGGAGTTTGGCCAAAATTGATAGCACATCGCTCCCTACATATCTTCCAAAGAGTCTCACCCCTGATGGCATTCCAGAGCCTCTATCAGCAGCCGACCGCCTCACCCAACAGCACCTGTTGCCAATTGATTTGGTTTGTGAGTCTCAAAACCCGGGTCACATGACGCCAGATAACATGGGACTTGGGGCAATCGAAGAACAGGTGAGCTAAATCTTCGATGCATCGATGACAACGCTTGCACCATGGCAGTACACCACAGATTTTGTTAGCCCTTGCATTGGACTAGATACCTTTGTGCAAGATCTGCCACATGAGAATGAACCTTTTGATCTCAATTAGAGGGTGCCAAATAGACATGAACTTTAGTTCCCAATGAAGTTTGGTCCAAGAAAGGAACCATCTCCTGTTAAGAGTGTGATGAACATCTAAGTTCTCTTTGAGGTTGGGGTTCCTAGATAGATTCTTCCCATTGCTCCATTTGAGGCCCTCCAAGCAAGGAAGATCCTGATCACAGAGAAGATGGGTAGTTAAGTGGTCCCATGATAAACACCTGCCTTGAAGAAGAGTCCATTCCTCTAGGGTAACTCTAAGTCTCGGTTCCAAGTCTTCGAAACTAATCCACTGGCTGGTCTCTTGTTTCCAAAGTTGTTTCCATTGTTTGAACCCCTTGTTCCATAACCGCTTTGCAGTTTGGAGGTTCCAAGACTCCACCTCCCTAATGTCACCGATCGAGAACCAGATAGAGTCATTTGGTCTTATCCCAACCACCCACTTCCACTCCTCACTGATTCTGATGAATTGTTTGGCCTTGTTCCAACTCTTCCATAAAGAACACACGAGGCTAGAGCCTTTAGGGGACACCAGGTGAGGGGAGAACAAAAGCGTGAGAATCTCTAAGTCCTTCCAACTAGGATGGCCAACTAAGATAAGGTCTTCCATGTTTCTGAAGATCAATTTAGCCCAAGAGGACTCACTATTGCTCCAAGCCTTGATAAGCCACTTTGTCGCTAGCTTGTCAGCCAACCTAGCAATATCCAAAATTCCCAAGCCCCCTGAGTGTTTTGGGCTAGTGCAAGTTTCCCATTTGATTTTGGGAATCCCCCTCCTGTTGGGGTCCCCAGTCCAAAGGAAGTTTCTGCAGATTCTTTCCACTTCAGCCAAGTCTTTCTCCTTAGGTCTCCAACATGAGATAAAGTAAATCGTTGTAGAAAGCATAAATGTATTAACGACCATAGCATGCCCTGCCAAGTTGACTTGCATACCTTTCCAATGATTTAGTTTGCTATCCAACTTGGATATCCCCTTGTTCCATCGTTGGTCCATTGAGATGTCGAATCCCATCGGAATGCCGAGGAGACGGAAGACTTGACCTCTAGGGATAACTTGACACCCCTGATCTAATAACAATTGGGGTGTAGGTCCGCTGATTGCTCTAAAAGCAGTTTTAGCATGGTTGATTTTTGAACCTGACGCCACACAAAAGGTGTCGAGGCACCACCAAAACACCTCAATGTTGTTTATATCGTTATGCGCAAAGGCATTCATGTCATCGGCAAAGAGTCTTGCTCATTTGTCCGTGATTTAGAGGTAGGGAAAGACCCTTAAGATTGCTAGCGTCCATATGTGATGCTTTAATAGGTGACTAAGTCCATTCGAGGCGACAACGAAGAGTAATGGAGCCAGAGCGCAACCTTGCCTGATTGATCTTTTTAAACGAATGGGCTGAGAGAGCTTACCATTGATATTTATTCTAGTTGAAGCGTTTCCAAGAAGAGTGGAAACCATCTTTGTGAACTTTTGGCTGCATCCAAGGTCTTTCAATGATTGAAGGATAAAGTCCCATTCCAATATGTCATACGCTTTGTCAAAGTCAATCTTAATGAATACCAGATCTTGTGCAGACTCCTCAGTAAATGCAAGGCCTTCCCAAGTGTCGACAATTGCTTCAAGTATAGATCTACCTTTGATAAAACCTTTCTGGTCCTCACAAAGCCATGACTTTAAATGACAGGAGATTCTGTTGGCGATAACTTTTGCAATTATCTTGTATCCTATTTGGAGCATGGTAATCGGGTGCTAGTTTTCAATTTTGTTCTTATCTCCCCTTTTTTGGATTAACTTGATGACTTCATTATTAAGATGCTCAGGGAGGGCACCGAAGGAGAGAGCCTCTTGCCACACCAGACGCAGAGAGGGTGGCCACCTCATGTTTGAAGGACTTGAAAAACTCATTGGTGAGGCCATTAGCACCCGGGTTTTTCCCATTGGGAAGAGCATCAATAACCTCGATAATTTCATTCTCGAAAATGTTAGCATCCAGCAGAGAAATCATGTTCTGTGGGATTCTAGATTGAGCAACCCTAGAGATGGTTGCCATGGAGTCACGCCTGTGCGGGGAAAGAGGAGCCAAGATCCCGAGAAGCTAGGTAAAGTGCTCGACGATGATAGATCTATTCTCTACTTCCATGCCACATTCGGTTCCATTGTTATCGACCAATAAGGGGATGTATTCCCTAGCTTATTTCCTTTTGAGGATGTTACACATCTCTTTCGAAGGTTTGTCAGCCTTCCCCACCCACCAATCTTTGAAGAATATTTGAAGATTTTTCCTTTGAACCTCCTCCTCTAATCTTCGTCTTCCCTTGATTTTCAAAAGACGTTGTTGGCATTGTAAGTTACCTTTGTTCACCTCTTCTTCAAGTCCTGCGAGTCTCCGGTACACCGTTTCTCTTCTGTTTTTTTGGATATCTCGTATAGCCTTTTGAGTCCTGATCAGAATTTTTCGAGTCCTTTCCACCGTGCTTCTCCAACACTAGCCGGTTCATTACAGTAGGCAAAGGCTTCCGCCCACACTGTAGAAATTTCTTGGTGGACAAAGGGGAGGGAGAATGATGTCTGACAAGCATGAAACCAAGGGTCTTTCTAGAGCATGGGGATTGGTTTGAAAGATAGAGTAATCGGGTAGTGGTCCGAGATAGTTAGGTCCATGTGTTGGGAAATCGAAGGAATTCCCCACTGGAGGATGGTGTTTTGATTGACGTAACATCTATCAAATCTTGCTTTTCTCAAAGAGTCCCCCAATTGGAGATTTGAACAGGAGAACCCCTTCATGTCTCATCATTTTCTTTTTTTTTAATATAAAGGAAGTTCGGCAATAGCCTACTCTCCCGGACTTGAATTAAATAAAGAAAAGTACAAGAGGAGGGGACTAGTGCCCACGGGACCCCCCAAATCCCACAAAGCAGGGGAAGCTTTTACAGAGCTTAGATGAAATTACAAAGAAGGTTAATTACCCTCTCATCACCCTCATGTGGGGCCCACTTGGGTTTAAGCTTGTTATCGATCAAAAGGAGTACTTGATGATGCCTAAAGGGGGGGGATTTTTTACAGTTGACAATCCTTTTGCCAAGGAGGAACAGCGATTTCTCAATTGACCACTCCTTGGGGGAGTCACCGAAGTTGAAAGCACATCTTTCCCGCCAGATTTTCCATAGGACCTCCCCTCTGATGGCGTTCCAGAGAGTCGCGGAGCAGCCGATCGCTTCTCCCAGCAGGGCTTGCTGCCAACTGAGATGTTTTTGAAGTCTAATTCTCTTTCCAACCACCTGCCAGAGTCTGTTGGAGTTGGGGCAGGTAAAGAAGATGTGTGATACATCTTCGATAGACCGGTGGCAACGTTTGCACCAGGGAGGGATCCCACAAATTTTGCTAGCCTTAAGGTTGGTCCAGATTCCGTGATGAAGGATTTGCCATAAGAGGATAGACTTTTTGATTTCTATGAGGGGGTGCCAGATAGCCATGAACTTCATGTCCCACCGAAGCCGCGTCCATGACAGGCACCACTTTTTGTTGAGGTTAGCCTGATAGTCGATCGTTTCTTTGATGTTCGGGACTTTTGATAGGCTATTCCCATTGTGCCATTTGAGACCAAGCGAGCTCGACATGTCGTGTCCCATGAGAAGGCGAACTTTGTGTCGGTCCCAGGCGAGACATCTGCTTTGCAGCGTGTTCCATTCTTCATGCAAAATGTTGATGCTAGGATCAATATCCTCGAAGTTGATCCAGCGGTTGGTGTCTTGTTTCCAGAGATGTTTCCATTTTTTGAAGCCTTTGTTCCATAGCTTCTTGGCATTTTGAATGTTCCAAGATTCCACACTCCGGATGCCATGGATCGGAAACCAGATAGAGTCGTTTTGTCTGATACCGGCGGCCCACTTCCAGTCTTCACTTATTCTTGTGAAGCTTTTGACTTTGTTCCAACTCTTCCATAGGGAGCACACCAGATTAGAGCCTTTCGGGAAGACGGGGAGCGGGGAAAATAACAAGGTCAAGATGTCAAGATTCTTCCAATTTGGGAAGCCTGTGAGTGCCAACTCATTTTTGTTTCTGAAGATCAGCTTGGCCCACGAGGCCTCCCCGTTGCACCAAGCCTTAATCATCCATTTGGCCGACAGTTTGTTAGCCATGCACCCAATGTCCAAGATACCAAGTCCCCCACTATCTCTATGGCTGGTGCAGATGGACCATTTGATTTTAGGCACCCCCCTCCTATTGTGGTCGCCCGTCCAAAGGAAGTTTCTACAAATACTATCCAGTTTGGACAGATCATGCTCTTTCGGTCTCCAACAAGAAAGGAAATAAATGGTAGATGATAAGAGGAACGTGTTGATAACCATAGCACGACCAGCAAGATTGATTTGCATACCTCTCCAATAGTTAAGCTTGTTTTCGAGTTTGGCAAGCACCCAGTTCCACCGCTGTTCCATAGATACGCCAAACCCCAAGGGAATCCCAAGAAGCCGAAAAATTTGGCCCTGCGGAATGATTTGACAGCCATGATCAATGAGAAGGTCGGGCTGTGGCCCACCAATAGCTCTAAAGGCGGTCTTAGAGTGGTTGATTATGGATCCAGAGGCTTCGCAAAAAGTAGCAAGACACTTCCAGAACGTCTCAAGGCTGGTACTATCATTGTGCACAAAAGCGTTCATGTCGTCGGCAAAAAGTCTCATGGTGATCTGACTGTGGTCATGCGGCAAACGAAGGTCTTTAATGTTACCCGCTTCCACCTGATGCTCCACCAGCCTGCTAAGCCCTTCTGTGGCAATGGCAAAGAGAAGGGGAGCCAATGGGCACCCTTGTCTGATAGATCTTCTAAGTTTGATCACCTTTGAAAGATTTCCATTAACGTTAATTTGGGTCGATGCGTTTTCGAGAAGGGTCGTGATCATCTTGGTGAATTTCTGACTACATCCAAGATCTTGTAGCGACTGTAGAATATAGTCCCATTCTAGCCTGTCGTAGGCTTTATCAAAGTCGATCTTGAGGAAAACAACTTCTTGTTTAGACTCATTTGCAAATTCAAGACCTTCCCAGATATCTATAATGGTTTCCAAAATTGACCTGCCTTTGATGAAGCCTTTTTGGTCCTCGCTTAACCACGCTCTCAAGTGGCAAGAGATTCTGTTGGCAATGACTTTGGCGATGATCTTGTATCCTGTTTGGAGCATTGTAATGGGACGCCAGTTCTCTATTCTGTTCTTTTCCCCTTTTTTGTGTACTAACTTGATAATGCCATTGTTGAGACAAGAAGGAAGCGCGCCAGACTTGAGTGCCTCTTGCCAAACCAAACAAAGAGGGGTGGCAACCGTCAACTTGAAGGATTTATAGAACTCATTAGTGAGCCCGTCGGGTCCCGGGCTTTTACCTGAGGGGAGGGCATCAATGACCTCAATGATTTCGGCTTCAGAGATAGAGGCATGAAGCAGAGAGTGAAGGTTGGGAGGTATCCTGTGGGGGGAAACCCTAGATATGGAAGCCATACAGTCCCTTCTATGGTGGGAGAGGGGGTTTGAGGTCCCCAGGAGTCTCGTGAAGTGCCCTTCAATGATCCCAAAATTATCTTCTTCCGTATTGCATACATTGCCATTTGCGTCTAGCAATAAGGGGATCGATTCTCTGTTGTGTTTCCTTTTGAGGATACGGCACATCTCTTTGGTGGGTTTGTCGGCTTTGCCAGCCCACCACTCCTTGAAGAAAATTTGCAAATTTTTCCTTTGTATCTCTTCCTCGTATCTCAGCATCGCTCTGATCTTTCGAAGACCTTTCTGGGCTTGAGATTTTCCTTTGTTCACTTCCTCCTCGAGCCGCCAGAGTCTATGATAAAGAGCTTCTCTCCGAGCCCGCCGCACAGTCTCAAGCATCTTCCTGGATCTAATCATGATCTGTCGTGACTTATCGACCGCTCTTCTCCAACACTTGGCTGGGGACAAGCCAGTGGCGAATGCCTCCTTCCACACATCAGAAATTTCTTGATGGACGGAGGGGAGAGAGAAGGAGGGCGCACTAGCATGGAACCACGGAGCCTTACGGATCTTGGTGGGGGGTTGAAAAGTGATGACGATCGGGTAGTGATCAAAGATGGTGAGGTCGGTGCGTTGCGAGAGGGAGGGGTGGCCCCACTGATGATTAAAACTCTGAGAAATGTAGCATCTATCAAGTCTAGCTTTCCTGAGGTCCTCGCCTGCTTGGAGATTTGACCAAGAAAAGCCCTTCGAGTCTTTGAATTCGACCAAGTCCAAGTGTAGTTTAGTTCTGTCCCACGTTTCTTTTTCCCGACTATCGATGACTCTGCCCTTGCCCATCCATCTGTCCATAGGGTCCTCCACCATGTTGAAGTCACCACAAATAAGCACGTTGTGGGGGAGCGAGTCCAAGGAGGCCCAAGTGTTAAGTCTCTCAAGCTCCCCGTTAGGGGCATACAAAGAAACTAAGGTGAAACATAAGGGAGCACCGAAAGAAACAGCAATCCATCGATGGCAATCATCTTCGGTGGAGTTCTCAAGCTTCTCAAACCAGCGTTGATTAACACCGATAACCGTTCCACCGGACCCCCGCTGATGCGCCGTTGAAATCCAAACATGGGTCGAGGAGACATGTCTAAGCCGTTTCTGGAGGTCTTCTCCGTCAATTTTAATCTCTTGGATACATATAAAATCTGGGTTTAGGCTAATGTCGCGAAGCCATTGACCAATGATGGTCGCTCTTGAGGGGTCGGTTAGCCCTCTAGCGTTTAACGAGATGATGATCATTGTCGTTGTAATCCCTCTTTGCGGGAGGGAGCTTTGTCCTTTCTTTTCTTGGGTTCATCTTTTTTTTTCGCTCGGATCGGATCCCGAGTTAGCAATAGGTTCTTGTGGGGGCTTTTCCACGGTAACTCCATAGGTTGTTTTCCTTTGCGGGATGTCTCCTGCTGGGAGGAGCAGGGCACCGATTCCAGCTCCGTTTCCGGAATAGTCGATCCGATGATGGAGCTTTCACTATCCATGTTATCTTCGTTGCTAGTGGTAAAGCCGTCTTCTTTGCTTGTAGTGTAACCCTCTTGCAAGGTTTCTTTACTGTCAGGGATCTCTAGGCCCTTGACGTCGGTGTCCACCTCGAGTTGGTTCCCACCAGGGTAGTCAAACTCATTGATTTCCTTTTCCAGGTTGCAATACAAGTTGCTGGAGGGGGTGACTGACTTGTTGTTTCGCTCAGAGGTTGCCCTAGGGCTTCTTTTCCTTCTTCTTCTGACTTCGATGAACCCGTCTGCATCAGCTTCTGGATTAAGGGGACCCTTGAATTCCTCTACTCCATCTTGAGCATTTTTGGGGGCTTCTTGATTTCGCTTGCTTTTACGTCTCAAAGGGCAATCTTTGATCCTGTGCCCTTGTTGGCCACAACGAAAGCACGCGTTGGGAAGGTTTTTGTAGCTGATGTCTTGCTCCCATACATCCCCTTCGCCCAAGTCCAGCTTGATCTTCGATGGAAGTGGCAAACTGAGGTCAGCCTCGACACAGACTTGAGGGTGCCACCGAGCGTTGAACGAGTGTCTTGCACCTTCATAAATGAGACCACCAATGTCCTCGCGTGAAGCCAACGGCTTGCCGATAGGAGAGACGATGTCCCACACGAAGTTGTACAAGAAGTATGGCAGGTTAGGGAGCTCAATCCAAAGAGGGTACCGAAGCGATTTCGACTTGTCGGGAGTAAAATCAGGGGACCATCTGAAAAGGCACAGGGTTGCCCGGCCGAGTTGCCAAGTTCCGACACTAAGGGATTTCATCATTTTCTTACATTTCATCATGATCATACTCTTTATGATCCGTATATGTATCATTATCGAGAGACCAATCATTGTCATGTCCACATTCTAATGAATAAGATCATTCTTTTCATTTCTTACACACGCACAAACTTTCTCTCCCTATCTGTCTACGGACCGAAATGGAGGATGATTTTTACTGCCTTCAAATGTTGTTAAGTTGTTACGACACATAAGATTGACTGCGCCAATGGTGCTTCGGTAATCGGTAGTGGGCAGTGGGCACTACATTCATAATTCCAACAACTTCAATATATGGTCCAGACTCCAGACCCCATGGGCCATAATATATGGGTGATCGTTTGCGCAATTATGACCAACGTATCGATGATCGCACAGCTTAAGATCATATCATCGTAGTCTGTAGTGTCTCCTGCTCATATAAGCTGTCATCTGACATCACATCCCTCGCAGTCTGCAGAGACAGAAAACGCCTACAGAGGATTCAGTGATCACTTATTCAGAATGGTTTAAAGGAACCTGCCCGGAGCTTTGACTAAATGCGCATTTTTAAATGTGGAAAAGGCTTCCCTTGCTATCAGCTTTCTCACAGATCCAGGCTACATTTCTGTACTTCTTTCTTGTTAGCGTGCTGCATTCCCCTAACATCTGCTAAAGCGGGCCACGGCCCACAGGGAGGTTCGCGAGTCGCGACGATATGAATGTGTTTGGGGCGTGCAATTTGACTCCTGAGGAAGTTGGAACCATGGTCCATGGATCATGTCGTTGGTCCCCAATGCCGCATATCTGAGTAGGCCATACCTACCTCCGAGGTATAGACTCTACACACGAGGACATGCACAGAAAGACAGACAAGTTGTTTCAACGTGAACCAACCAGCCATGATACGTCCTCATTGATTGAGGTAGTAACTCTCACATGCACGTGCCGGTATGCTGTATGCTTGCTGTGCGGAATCTTACCCTCGAAAAAATTCTAAGAGTTCCACCATCTTCTCTTACTCTCTCTATTCCTAATTTTCTATACCACCATTGCCAAACAGGGCGAGTGGTCTTTATCATTCAATCAAGCTTAGAGGAGGAGCGTTATTTCTTTTGGAGTGATGTTTGCCTTTTGAAGCTAGGGTTTCTGTATCGTAGCGTGCCTTTTGGCTTGTGCCCCTGTTGGGGGTCGAGACATACGACCTATTGCTACTCTACCTAGCCTTATCACCTTTGCATTGCCATCATGACCCAAAGTTTTGTTGTTCTAATTGCTTCATAGAGGTTGTTGTGGGGGTTAGGGATTTTCTTCCCTCCCACACTATTGTCCTCCTCGCACTCCATGAGGCGGCTTAAGGGTTTTCTTCCCTCCCATATTATTGTGCTCTTGGCACTCCATGAGGCCCTCAGGAATGGGCAAATTGTAATGGATGTCAATAATGGTAATATAGTGAAAGTTGCTCATGTTGCAATTGATCACAACAAGTGTGTGCAGGGACATGCTTCACCTCAAAAAATGTATGCAGATACTACAAGAGCCTACCGTAACTCTACTGATTGGACCTTTGAAGTGAAATATGCTATGAACTCTAACCTTACTAAAGTTGATATAGGGAAGAGAAAAATCGACAACAACCCTCATAGTATGAATGTAGATGAGGTGGGTAGTGATATTGAAGATGAATCCTTGATTATAGATAGATGCTCTCTTATTAACTGGCAGGCCCAATTAGGTGACAAAGTTGTCATTGGTTATGCAATGGTCCAAGACCAGCCCAAGACAAATTAAAGTTTTGGATAAAAAAAATTTGGGAAAATAAAGGTCTCAATGTGAGGCATATCCAATACTATCCTAATAACTATTTCTTGTTTTTGTATTTTGAGGATGCTAATAATGCATTGCGAGTTCTAAGTGAAGGCCAATAGTTGATAAAGAATTTGCGTGTTTCATTTTTCAAATGATATATGGGTTTTAACGCGAAAGGTATGAAGCCAACAAAAATACCTGTTTGGGTAGAGTTTCTAGATCTACATTTTGATTTCTACCCTTGGGTAGAAACTTTAGGAAATAATATGGTTGATATACTACTTGGAAAAAAAGCTAGAAGAGGGAATGGGATTAACCCTAAATGGGATCCACATGTGATGATTGAGGTAGATATATCAAAGGCTTCGGACATCCATTCTTATTAAAGATTTTGATGGCAAGAGGCTCCATGAGCAAAATATATTCCTATATAGGAATTTTTCCAATGTTTCTTATAATTGGTATAGGCAAGGGCATAAAATCAAAGATTGTCTCTTGCTACAAAATTCAGATATTCATAAGGAAGCTCCAAAGTCGAATGTGATCACTTCCTTTGGTAAAGAAAACAACACTAACACAAGTTCTAGTAGTAAAAGAGCAAATCTTAAGAAAAAGATTTAGAAATATTCTAACCCTTTTGATGTTTTGTTACAGGACGTTTTCAACCCCTATGATGAAGGTAAAAATGTTACTACAATCTCATTTAGTCTTGAGAACAAGTAGTGAACAGGAAACTGGTAATACCCAATTGGATTATGAAAATAAGCATACTCCAAGTAATTGTTGGAACAGAAAACCTGCAGTATGCTTGAGGTAGATTTGATCTATATCAAAATCTATCACTTGGATTACATCAAAGGAATATCCATTGAAGAGTTCTTTTACTTATGCTCACTTATTGTATTTTTGTAAAAGATTTTTCATGGATCTTTTAACATTGTAATAGCCTTGAGCTTTACAGATGTTAAAATAGAAAAAGATCCCAAATCCCACGAATTTTTGGTGGTTGAGTTGCATTCAATCAATCAATCAATCACCTAAATGTAGATCAAACTAGATCTTCACTTTTCCTAGTTTGTAGGAAAGTGAATTGATTCCCTCCAACAACTCTTACGACCTTCATTAGAATTCAAAATCCACTTGTAGAACTCGTGGAACACTTCTAGACTGCATAAAAGACTTGAAATCACTTGTACAATACATGGAAGCAATATAGATACACTTGTGATCATCATTGTCTTGCTTCTTCATTTCTCTGCATCATCTTCTTCGCCAACAATAATCTTGTAGAGGCTATTGCTCTCTCTACAAAGCTCCAAATTGGATGAGACATGGCTCATTGAAACGATAGTTGTGTCTACTTTATGCTTGTAAATGCTCATAGCATTTGGTTCCATATATTGGGAGAAAAAATTGCTTTCGTATCTCAGGGTCAATCTCTACATATTCCTAAAAAATAGGAGGTACCACCGTTGAATATTTGATTCATTCCTATAGCATATTTTGATTATTCGTTATACTTTTATGCATTCTATACACTCAAACCTATGTGTATCACTCCCATAAAAGGATTGTTTCTAATTGTAATCACATTGGTGGCTATGAGCATTTGAAGCTCATTGTCTCTTCCATAGATAATAAGTTTTTTGAGCTAGTCAATGCGCAAACCTATCTGTTTTGTATTGACTCCTTCTCCTTGATGCTACAAAGTATATATTGGATTTCTTTGCACTTATCACATGCCTATAAGGTCTATTTGAGTCTCCATAAGCTCAAGGCCTGGTCTTGTGCCGGTTGGCTGGTCCAAACTTCATCACTTCCAAACTCACTTTTCTACCTCCTACAAGTTTCTCCAAGTTCTTTTCGTGCTATCAGAGCTAGATCAAGATGGGTGACGGATTTCCCTTAATGATTGAGAAGCTTGATCTACACAACTAATTGGCTTGGAAAATGAGAATGGATGCCTATTTGCAAGGTAGAAATATTTATGGAATTGTAGTAGGTGATGAAGTTATGCCTATTCTAAGATCCAAAGGAGGACCTACACAAGAGGAGAAAAATAAGCTCACACTTTGCTCTGCAAGGGATGCTCTAGCAAGGTTGTACATACTAAACTATATCTTTGACTTTCCATTACCACATATTAGAGGATGCAAGGCATCTCAAGGGACTTGGGATGCCTTAGAGACTTTCTTTTCTTCTAGTACCATAGTAAGAGAGAATCATCTTTGGAAGGAGTTCAACCAAATGAAGAAGACACATAAGCAAACCATCATGGACTTTGTTACCAAGGTCAAGGAGGTTTCGGATCAGTTAGCATCCATTGGAGAGCTGGTTGAAGAAGAGGTAATCATGAGGCATATTCTCAATAGGATTCAAAATGATAAGCAATGGCAGCTCTTTACGATGGCTTATGATATCATCATGGATGTGCAAACTCCAGACTTCAACATCTTTTTTGGACAAGTCTTCAACCAAGAGGCCAACAATAGCATAAAGGAAGGTAACTTGTATGATGGTAATTCAACTAGTGCTCTATATGCAGAGAAGAAGGGTAAGAAGCTGAAAGGAAAGAAGAAGGAAGAAGATGAAGAGGAGACTTCCCAAGCCAACTTCACAAGCAAGAGCAAGTGGAAAGGGAAGAAGAAAGGACCAAATAAAAACAAAGCCACAGGTCAGAATGTTCAACCTTGTGCCATTTGCAATAAGACCAACCACACCACGTAGAATTACGGGTTCAATAGGAAGATCCTAAAAGGAAGTGGAAGAGGTGGATATGGCAGCAATAGAGGCAAAGGTGGATACAACTTCAATAATAACAATAGAGGCTATAATAGAAGGGACTTCAACAATTATTCAAAAGATCAACCACATGAAGAATCATTGCTTCTTATGAATCTAAACGACAGAGAAGGTAAAGAAGATGATCATTTGTTCTACATAGATTCAGGATGTTCAAATCATGTTGCAAGCAACATTGCTCTCCTATCTTATTTGGAAAGTCTAATGCATAGACATGAAGTACAAATAGGGGATGATACTAAGCCTAATGTGGAGAAGATTGGTGTTGCTCTAGCACAATGGTGAGAACCACGTTAAGAAGCTCCACCTCCTTAATGTCAATCCGCGGAAGAGATAGGAGTGATATGAAGATCGTGAATGAGAGATGAAGTGAGAGTGAAGGTGAGAAGCATAAAGATGCACACACACATACACACACACTACGAAGAGACAAGCAAGACACAATGGAAGGTGAGAAATCAACTCTATTACTCAAGAACACTCTTACAAGCTCAAGATAGCTCTAAGCTCTTCTCTACTCACACAAGCTAACCTCAAAAATGAGCTCTCTAGCTCTTTTTATAGTTTCTAGAATAGTTTTGACCGGTTTCACATCTAGTGACCGGCATAGTTAAAAAATAGGTCCTATGCACTATTTGAGAGGGTAAACGGTGTCTAAAAATAACCAAAATTGATATGCTCATTCTACCTAAGCTCCTCAAGCTTGAGGACTCCTTAGCATGCACAAAATGGAGCTAGAAATTAAGAAAAGGGTTTTTCTATGTTACATATGTTACAATAGTGATAAAAATCACTGTTGGAGGTTTTTGAAAAGTATTTTAAAACATAATTCTTTTGAAAAAAGATCGGACTGACCCCCTGCTCTGTCTTTACATGCTTTTGCGTTTTCTGTGCCTCTGGCTACTGCCAACACCCCCCTCCCTCTCGCTTCTGTCGTCCTCGACAGAACCTTGTTGTGTGGTCTGTCGGATGTAGTTCTGTAGTAGTTCCTGAGCGAGGGTGTGTTCTGATATTCGAATGCCTCGTTCCAAATCTACCTCGAGTTTCTCCCAATCAATTGGTTGCGGTTCATCGGGTGGTGGGAGTCGATAATGTGTGGAATATATTATTTGTTCACAGGCGAATAAGTGTAAGAGGTGGGTGGGCCTGCTGATGAACACTTCTGAATGGTATTCCCAAAAACCGGTTGTGAACATCTCTTCGAAAGTCTGCTTGTAGCACGCCGGTAAATATTTAATTCTGCAATGCCAGGCATAATACACCCGTAGTGATGGCGTTGTACTCATATCGTATGCAAGATCCAAATTGCCATGCTCAAAGCCCGGGGTGTTTACATGAGGTGCCTTTACACGACAGAAGACTTTGAAAACCATTTGCATCATGTCAAAGATTTTGACAGTCATGTGCACTGCTATATCGTCCATGTGTTTCAAGCGAGGGAGCAAGTGACGAATCGTGGCCATCATGTATCCCATTGTCGGTAGTTCGATGGGTGGCTTGAAATATGGGTAATTTAACCAATCCTGGCACTGCTTGTTGTTCTGTACTTTAATAGCAAATGTTGTCCAGGAGTGGCGATGTGGCACTGGTCCCCAACGTGGGTTGTATTTCAAATGTAGTGGTGCCTTTACCCAAGTACTCATCATCTCCGGATATTCTTGTAAAAGATCTTTATGCCACTGTGGTTGATAAATCTCGCCTTGCTGTGCATCCAGTGGCAAATCATCAGGCTCAAACTGAGTAGCGTGAGATGGTTTCTTTCTCTATTACCAACTGATACTTGGCCATTAGCATAAAATACGGTTTGTACTGTAACTCATGCCCTGATATATATCTGCAAGGGGCCAAGTGAGCGAAGTAGGGCGACTGTAAAATTCTTTCCTCAATCATTGCCTGTTTCTTTCTCTATTACCAACTGATACTTGGCCATTAGCATAAAATACGGTTTGTACTGTAACTCATGCCCTGATATATATCTGCAAGGGGCCAAGTGAGCGAAGTAGGGCGACTGTAAAATTCTTTCCTCAATCATTGCCATTGCGTGCAGTTGCGCCTCTACTCGTGCTGAGTGGGTGGTTCCAAGCTCTTCCACTGTCTTCATCCATGCGGGGGTTGGAAATTCATAAGTCATCTGGCCTTCAGCCGTGACTCGTCTGCCTGGGATGGGTTGTGGTTCGTAGGCTTCTTCAAATGTTTCCTCCACCAGAATGGTTACATTTTCTTCATCGACTGGGAGCTCTGGTGGGGAATCTGGCCGTGGTGGTGCTTCATATATAGCTATCCGCGATTCAAGAGTGGATACCTGGGCCCGTAATGCGTTGAGTTCCTCTAGGATGTCAGGAGAAGGGTCTGCAGGAGCTGGTAATACTTGGGTTGCTGGTAGTCCTTGTGTTGCAGGTGCTCTAAGCTGGAGTAGTTTATGATCTTCCTTTAGCTTCTGATACTCTTCGTTCATTCGATCGTATTCGTCAAGCAATCTGATGTGATCATCGAGCAACATTTTCATTGATTCGGAGGGCATTGCTTTGAACTGGCTAGGACTTAATGGTTGGTCTGGGTTATCGAGAGCGGCTTCTAATTTTTCTTTGTTCTACTCTTGTAGCCGTTGGTTTTCTTCCTTTGCTGCTGCTAGGTGCCTTTTGAGTAAGCCCATGTTCCGAGTCAGCGTCGCATTGCGAACTGTCTGGGCCCTTAACAAATTATCAAGATCCACAGTGGCCTCTTTGGCTTTCTCTTCACTTTCTAGTTCCAGCTTGTGATAAGCCTCGCATAGTTCTTGATATCGAGTATTCAATGAGGCATTCTCAATAGACAATGAGTTAAGCTGCGACTGCAAATCGTTGGTTGTCCTCTGCAGCTGCTGATAATTATTTCCAAGAGATAAGAACTCATCTCTTACTTGCGTCATACACGTGAACATTTGTCGAAATGTTGTGTCTATGGTGGGTGATAATATTAATGGTGTGCTAAGTGAAGATGCAGTGGGTGTAGATGCAAAGGGAACGGGGAATGGAAGTGGGAAAGTGGATGCTGTGGTGATTGTTGAAAATTGTGGTGTGCTTAAATATTGTGGTGCCACAATTGAAGTGGGTGGTGGTGCGGTGGGTGGTGATATATCCATATCGCTGGATGTAGTGTCGAGTGCGGTGAATGTGAATAGTGGTGTGATCGTGGGTAAGTGTGTGGGTGTAAATACAGGATTTACAAAGGTCGAAGAAAAATTTACAGAGGGGTTGTCTTGGACGGCTTGATGGAGAGGGAAAAGAGGGGTTATGATGGGTCGGGGAGGTGAGACTGGGGAGAAGGTTAATGGAGGTGGGAATGGGAAAAGGGTTATTGGAGATGTGGGGAAGGATGGAAAAGATGGATGGAGAAATGGGTTGGATAGAAAGGTGGATAGGTTAGGGAGTAGACTAGGTTGAGTGGGTGCGGGAATTGTGGGCTGAGTGGGCGTAAGGACGACTTCTGCTACTCCGCCGGAGAAGGAAGATGTTCTGGGAGAAGGGGGATGTATGGGGGAGACTGGATGGATGGGAGGTGATGGGGGAGCAGTTGGGTTGTCGGTACTTCGACGATTGTGGTGGTATGTACAACGGTAGTACGGGGTGGGGAGTCGATGATAATGGTGTCTTCTGCCAAAGAGCTTTCAGGGACAACACGTGCTTCCCTGGCCTGTTCTGAAGATTGTGCTCCTGTTGGGACATGAATGTATTCGCCTGGTTTTGATAATAGCCGTACACGTCGGGGGTCATACTACGGTAATGGTCTCCTCTGTAAATATCTTAAGGCTTCGGTAGGTCCGACTGATTGGACAAGCTCTCTGAAACCTCTGATGTAGACTTCTTCGAACCCTCCTGAGACGAGTTCTTGTTCGATGATTGTTTGGCTTTCTTCGTCAGTCAACTTCTTGCGTGCCCACACTTTTTCCATAGTACGATATAATTTTTTTATAGCTAACGTATAAGCTACAGCTTCGAAGGTTTCTTCTTTGTGTGTGCTCGTGTCACCTTGGGTGTCCGTTTGTTGTCCTTGTTCATCTGTTTGCACTTGTTCTTGGGATTCATGTGTACCCTGGCTGGCTTCATCGTCTCCTTCGTCGTCATCTATTGCTGTTCTTTCGTCATCTGAGCTCGATACGATTTGTCCTTGTGATTGATCTCGGGGTGTGATAGGGTAGCTGGGCCTTTCATATTCCTGAGAGAAGATCTGGCCTTCAGAAAACTGAAACTCACTTGAAAATATGTCCTGCATCTCAAAATCATATGTGGTGCCTGCTTGTTCTGTTTCTAAGTGGGGTATCGGGAAAGAGAAAGCTTCCGCACCAATAGTGGTGGGAACTTCTGCCGCAGTGGTGGTAGGTCCTGGGACTGTGGTTGCTTGAGTAGTGACTGTGCTGGTAGTGCCCGCCGTTACAACTGGTCTTGATAACCGTATACGAATAGGTTGTACTGTGGGAGTGGCTTCAATCGGAGACTGATCTGGAGATGGTTGTGGTGAGGGTGATTCTGGCACTTGAAGGCAGGGGATAGTTCCTCTCATTCGCTTTCCTGCTCTTCCTTTGCTAGGCTTCCTAGCTTTCTTTGTGGTTCCTTTAAATGCTTTCAGCTCCTCACTTGTCACTGCTCGCTCGATAGGTAAATGGTATGCTAAGCACATATATACAATTCTAGTCAGTGCGCAACATCCATTGATGACTTTCTTTCTTTCCCATCTATGTTGTGCTAAATACATCTGATCAATGATCCAGCTAGCTAGATCAACTGTCTGGGGTCCCATACATGATAAATACAAACCAAACCATATTCGTTTGTGAGGCATTGTGAATCTGTCCTGAGCGGGGAAAGCAAAATGCTGCATACATATCCGTAGTGGCTTTGAAAGCTCATGTGTGATCGATGAAATCTCTTCCCCACTTAGTGACGTCCCCACGTTTCATAGGGTCAGGAACTAACCTTTCGCGCTCTGTGGGCGTGTGGGTTCCATGAATCTTGAGGGCAGCTCGAATCAGATCTTTAGAAAGATAAAATCGTTTATATGGTGGATCGTTCACAAGAGATGGCAAAATAAAAGTTCCTGGCAGATCCTTGTTCTTCGAAGCTAACAAAGTGGTGATTAAATTATAGCATCTATAGAAGTCAGGTTTAGGCAAAGGGTCACTGAAATACTCTGGGAAGTCGGCTCTTGCCCAAACATGTGTTAAGTCTTGTGTGTTCTGTAGCCCTTCGAACTCTCTTGAGAAGAACTGATATTTGCCCCATGTACGGTCATCAAAAGTCAAATTAGCCTCAAATATAAACTCAGCATCCACCAATGGTCCTGCTAGCCCTTGAAACCAATGAGAATTACGATGAATCTTCTTAGTATAACCTCGAGGAGGGTCGTCAATAGGCATGGGTCCTGGGAATCCTTGGAATTCTGGCGGTGGCGCCGTCGGATGGGACTCTATGAGTAAAACACCGATAGATGCTACAGGTGCGCTGGGGCCTGCTTCTGATGGTCCTTCTTTGGTTTGCATGATGATTGTCGTGCTAATGGAAAAGATCTGCTACAAAAGATTAGCACATTAGTATGGAAATTAATTATGATCCCATTAAAGTGAGACCGCAATCCCTTTCCATAGCCGATGTGTAACCCGTGTAGCCAAGTGTTGTGATGTGATTGCTACAATGCTTCTTGCAGAACTAGTGCAGGTCTCTAGACACCTATATGTTTTCAGATATTGCATGCATACATTTCTTGATGAGGTATTATTACAAGTGATGTTGGGTTATAGTGTGTGGATTTATACAAGGTTCAGTCGTGAATGAGTTATTACATGGTTGTAGATTAGTCGGGTTGGGAGTTATGTTAGACAATGGGTTAGGAGAAGACTTTTGGATACAATGTTTGCCCAATGATGGCTCAACCTATTGAGAGAAAATACACAAACCATACAACTCAATATTGTCCATACAATAGGCACACTATCAGACAAAATTATTAGCAACCTTACCAGTAGGGTAAATATCAGAATCAATAACAAGAGCCATATTATAGGCCACAACAACAATATCAGACACCATATAGGCCACAACTAGTCCTAGGAAACCAACCACTAGCTCCTGCCAATGTGATCCTTGTTAAGTATGCAATGGCAGAGGAAAACCCTAGAAGAGCATTGGTGCCATTAACCCCGTTGGTCTCAGAAAATGACTCTCATGCTCATAGTTGATACTAATCCCATGAAGAGAGTCCACAAGCTTATTACAATAGAGTCACCAGAGCATAGTGAGGCTTATTCCTACTAATATGAGACACCACTTATGGAACGAAACTGGGAGCCAAAATACTCCAATTTTATGTACACGAATCCTAACCCTCGGCCCCAATCAAGACAAGTAAGACCACAAGCCCCTAGAGGACCTTGTTTTAGATGTCAGGGAGACCATTTAATTCGTGAATGTCCTACCTCACTCACTCCGAGACAAGGATAAAACATTACAACACAATGCTTTTGTCTTGAGTGTGGCAAAGAACATCTCCCGAGAGATTGCTCCAAGAACCCCTCTAGTGCACCTAAGGTCACACCCATTAATGTGGTAGGCTTAGTGGTGGATTCAAGTTCAAGTAGCGGTAATGTGGGTCCTATACAGGGAGTCACTAGGGCACAAGCCTTACAACAGGCTAAACCAACTAAACAATCAGAGTCAAGTGAATCACGAGAGCCTAGTAAGAGGAAAACAAGAACATGGAAGGATACCAGGGAGAGAACAATTGTAACTCGAATAAAAAGCTATCTGAACTAGAAGAAAGCCTGAAAGATGCAAAAACAAAAATAGAAGATATTGCCTCTCAAAATCCCTCGCATGTTGAAACTCCATCCACACCACCTCATCCCACCCCACGAGTCACTGTAAATAAACCACAGTGAGGGTCTATTCTTGTAGATCCAACCCCAGAAGGCTTGGACATGATGTTCAAGGCCTACCAGGCTTGACTTCAAGAAGGGCCAACAATTGCAAACCTAGACAAGAGTTATCATAGAGAAAATTTAGGGATTGAACGGACACAAATGTGCATGAAAATGGTAGAACTAGCTCACACTATGCTTGAGACCAGTCAGTCCTTCATTTAGACAAATTCTATCAAACCGGATTTGCATTTCGAGGGCTTACTAGAAAGATTAGAGTAGTTGGTAAATAAACCACAAGTTTCTTTACCTCCACAGGCTCAACCAATTGTTCAAATAGAAAGTTGTCCACCAATGAAAGCTTATGTTCCTGATTCCATAGATGAGGAAGCACCTCAATTCAATAGTACTCTCAAGAGTTTTCGTGGGAAATACAAGAAGAGAAATGGGCCAAGAAGAAGGATAATCCCCCTCCTATTCTTGGGATTGATGATATTCATAATCAATTTCCCCAAGACATTCTATATATTTATGGAGACCAAGTAGAGCAACAAAAGGATGAAAGATTAGATTTGGATCTAACTCTTTACAAGAGTTGCAACAATTCACACGCCCATGGGAATCTGAATCTCTTGAGATTAGAGCTCCCACAATACTGGTAAGAAATGAAGACTCAGTGGTTCCAAGGAATACTAATGTCATGAAGAACACTAAGATTCAATGTCATCTCACTAAAGACGAGCTGCTAAAAGTAAAACCGGAGCTATTGGAGCATGTGGCGAATCACGTTCTAGAACTTGATTCCAATATGCCAAAAACAGGCTCTAAGCAGGAAGTTCAAGAGATACCTCTTGAAAAAACAAGAGACATGAGTGAAGCTGAAGAAGGTAACACTTATCTTCCAATCACCTACCAAGGTTACACAACCAAAGCTATCTTAGATTCAGGTGATGGTGTTGCGATTGCAACCACATCCTTGTGGAAGCAATGGGGCAAACTGCATTAAGACCAACTAGAATGAAGCTTCAAATGGCCGATGGCCATGTTGAAAGACCTCTAGGATTGCTAGAAGGGATAACTCTAACCACTTGTGGTGTAGAGTTTGAGCACACCCTTGCTATATGTGACTTTGAAAAAAATAATATCTATGAAATGATCCTAGGAAGACCCTTCCTACGACAACTATAGATTGTGCAAGATTGGGGAACCAACACCTTGTACTTGCAACACTTAGGGGTCACAATCAAGGTCAATCTAAAGGATTATACCTTCAGAGATGTATCACCCCTATAGTGGAATCCCATCCACAAAGCACAAGAAGATTCAATCTCTGTGCATTCTGAAAGTTCACATGATCCATCCTGGATGCACGAAGATACTCATTTGTGGATGTGAAAAGACAAAAGACACCCAAAAGCAAGACAAGAAGGAACTTTGCAAGATGATGGATGAGTCAAACACCTAGCCTATACACTGATGATCTTTCTAGATGAGGAATTCGAGTCTCATGGTTGGGCAGAAATCTTAGTCACCATGGACATTCTTGTCAATAAAGAACAATGGACAACTCATTTTGATGAGGAGGTTTATGATATTTAGTGTTCATTTGTCAGCATGTGCTAGGTAATACTGACACCTATACCGACGCTCATACCGACGCCTCTACTGGGTGTACCGTCACGTATACAAGCGCCCGCTAGGTGTATGGATGCGTATTCTGATGCCATTACTGGGAGTACAAATGCTTATACCGACGACCATATCTGCAAAATTTCTTTTGGGTACAGTGTGTTGTCTTTTGCTACAACAACATTACCATGATGTTGCTTAGCAAAAGACAATACACTCTGCCCGAAAAAAAACCAAGTACATGTGATGTGTACTCTAATGTCAACCGAAATATGATTTCATAAAACAGAATATTATTGGACACAAAAGAGATAATCAGAATGAATCATGAACCATGAACCATGAACCATGTACAAAAAGAGTTATATATTTCATAAATGAAGCATGTACAAGAGTGTGGGAAACCACTCTCATATATGACACTTTTACAAAATGTGGCAAAGCCTTGCATTGCCATATAAAAATCAAATACAAAATTTTGGTGTGCCACTGCCATACACATGCAAAGAACGTGCCATACACATGCAAAGAACGTTCCATATCAACAGTCCTGCAACAAAAAAACATTAATGAAATGAGATAAATTCACATGAAATTTACAAACAACAAGTAAAAACCAAGTTTATAAATTAATCACATCATCGCAAATGCTCCCATTAAATGAGCGCACCGCGTCCCTCGAAGTCCTCAAATAGTGCAATCAATCCATGATGATATCCATAAGCCTCCTCTATTCACGTTGGAGGACGACCCATTGCCAACTCCTACAACAAATATACAAAACATTAGAAGAACATACATGAAAAGCTTAACACAAACAAATTCAATAAATCAAATGGTACTTACAAACTCGTGACGCATCGTGTCATATCCATCACTGCCCAAATGTGATGGTCCAACCGTATCTAAAGGTGAGGCTGTGGCATCTCATTGCTCGCGATATCGGTCAGGAGTGTGCTGCTGCTCATCGCGAATCATATCCCACTCCTCAACATCTAACCATACAGGCTTTGGTAAGCCTGCTCTAAAAGCATCACGAGCCTCGGATCGTCGATGGGACATAACTTTATGTGTGGTGTGGAGAATCCACTCTGAAATGACAAGAGGCTATCCATCCACTAGTCGGAACTCCTGATAAATCGCTTGTGTGATATAATTCTTCTGATCTTTATCTTGTTCACTCTATTTCAACATGATAGAGTGTCCAAACTATATAGAGCAAAGATGTCGTATACGTGCACGCATTGCTTTGCCACTCACATCCATCACCGTAACTCCATCTTGGATACTATACACCTCGGAGTCATCATGGTCATGAGCACCCTAAGGTGTATGTGGTGTTCCATGTGGTGTACCGTGTGGCATACCTACATTTGAGGTACTCATCCTAGGAGTAGAAGCAGGAAACACAACGTCCGTCGCACTACCTCCACAACAACCGCCTCCTCCAGACCTACTTGTAGATCCACTCCTAGAACCTCCTCCTCCAAAGCGTGACCTCGATCTACGAGACAGGCCAAAACTTGTATCGCGTTGAGGTGTCGAATGCACATGTCTAATACTAGAGCCAGTAGGGGATGGCTTAAAAGATGGTCGTGGTGGAGTCATAAAGCTAGGAGACATACCTCCGGCGGGAGTAGCATCACCCGCAGGAGTGACACCGGCAAGAGTGACACCGACGGGAGTGAGGCGGTAGGAGTGAGGTCGCCAGGAGTGAGGTCGCCAGGAGTGAGGCCCGGAGAAGTACTACCTCTTGGAGCAAGTCTATGACAAGCCTAAGTATTGGATTGAGTCTCACAAAGTCTTAGAAGAAGCTTTAAAAAGAAGACTATGTAAACTTCACTTGTGAACTACCTCTTGTAATTTTTTTGAAGAGTTTACTTAATGTAAAAGTAAGAGAATCTTAAGTGGTTGAGTCCACTTGATCAAGAATGGAAAGAGAAGCCGCGAATTTGTGATTTGTGGTAGGTAGAGAATCAAATCAATCATTGATTGATTGGAGAGTGATTGAGGGAAGTTAGCCTCCCAAACTCAACTATAAATAGATGGCAGTTTTAGTCGTGGTTAGGGAGACCTATGTGAAGACCTCCAAGAGCTGAGCTTTATGCCATATCAAGGTGTGATTCCAAGGCACACATATGTATAAGTAAGTCCATTGTATTGTACAAGCAATATACTTTCATTTTCATTATCATTTGGGTTCATATTTCCATGTTCTTCTGAAGTGTACTACTCACTGTCATATCTCTCAGTTTTCTCAGTCAGATTACAGAGATGGTTTCTCTGAGCTTGGTGCATCATTTTCAGTGATTTAACTTGGTAAAGTTAGCTCTATAAGTCTACTATATGCTCACAAAGTTTCATTTCATTTGGAAATTTCAATCTTCAGTTATGTTCAGTTGAAGTCAACAGTGTCTGTTCATTTTCACTTCTCTGTCAGGTACCCGACTTTTTCACTCATTTTGTCAGAGCCATTTCTCAGTGGTTACTTACCCCAATTCAATGCTTTAAAGCTTTTTGGATTCAGCTCACTGTCTAGTATAAGCCTGCAAATTTTCATAATCATTGGATTCCTACATTTTGAGTTATGTTCATTTTTCTGCTCACTGGTCTCAAACTGTAGCAGCCCGTGAAAATCGGGATGATGTCATCACTTGTTAAAACTCATTCTCAGTGTGTGGTTTATTATTTTTGATGAGATTACTCTTGAAAGTTATCTCTTTAAGTGAACTAGACTTCCCCAAGAGAAATTAAGCTAATTGCTGCTGTGCTCAGAGAATTATGCAAATTAGTGGACAGGTGTATGAACCAAAATAGCAAGTTTTTCACCTCTGAGCTAACTCCAACTTATCTGTTTTGATCTATCTTTTTGAGAGTGATCTTCCAAGGTACATAGGGTGTCTAATATATCCATTGGCAAGCTAAAAGGTCCCACCATATACTACTGGAGTTCATTTGACTGGTGTAGATCAAGGATTTTGCAACACCTCTTCATCTTCAAGCACATACCTATCCATCTCTTCACAGTGGTATCAGAGCAAGGTTGGACAACATGGCTGATGGATTTCCTTCATCAATTGACAGATTGGATAGAGTTAATTACTCAGCTTGGTCACTAAGAATGGAAGCTTATCTCCAGGGTAGAAGTTTATATGGTTATGTGGCTGGAGATGAAGTTATGCCAAGTTTCAAGAACAAAAGTCAACCAACACAAGAAGAGCAAGAAAGATTGAGCACATGGTGCTCCAAGGATGCACTTGCAAGGTCTTATCTCCTCAACTCTATCTCAGATTTTTTGTTGCCTGACATTAGAAGTTTTAAGAAATCTCAGGAAGTGTGGGATGCACTTGAAGCTTTCTTTTCTTCAAGTACTAAAGCTAGGAAGCATCAACTATGGCTGGATTTCACAACTCTCAAGAAGGCTCCCAAACAAAATGTGATTGATTTTGTCACAAAGCTCAAGGACATAGCAGATCAGTTGGGAAGCATTGGAGAGGTAATAGATGAAGAGAAAATTGTAAGGCAGGTCATCAATGGCTTGAAGGCAGATGACAAGTGGGAAGCATTCACCACAGCTATGGATTTGTACATGGACATGCATGTACCTGATTTCAATACACTCATTGGACAACTACTTACTCAAGAGGCAAAGCTTATAAAAAATGGAGAAATCTCTAAAGGTAATCAATCTTCAGCTTTATACACTGATAAAAGCAAGTCCAAAGATAACAAAGGAAAGGCAAAGAAAGTGGATGATGAAGCAAGTACATATCAAGCTAACTATGCAGGAAGAGGAAGACATGGCAGAGGTAGAGGAAGAGGAGGTAGACAAGGCAGGGGGAGATCCCAAGACTCCAACCCATGTTCTATTTGTGGATTAACTAATCATACAACTGAAAATTGCTTTAGTAACTCCAAGAATCAAAGAGGCAGAGGATACAATAGAGGAAGTTATGGCTACTCAAGAGGAAGGTTCAACAATTATCATGGCAACTACAACAACTACAATCATTCAAACTATCAAGGATGCTACAAAGGAAGGAGAGACTACAATAACTACACAGAAGACTCAAACAAAGAGGATTCATTATTGATCATGAACATGGCTATGCCACAAGGTAAATCTGGTGAGCATGTTTTCTACATAGATTCAAGTTGTTCAAATCATGTGGCAGGAAATGTGGCACTCCTATCAGATTTAGAAGATCCAAGGAATAAGCATGAGGTACAAACAGGAGATGATACAAAACATCCTGTGGAGAAAATAGGCAATGTCAAAGCACCTGATGGAAACATCAACCTACTCAGTAAGGTACTCTATGTCCCTACCATTACAAAGAATTTGATAAGTGTTGGGCAGATAGTAGAGAAAGGGTTGCAAGTCAGGTTCACAAAAGCAGGAGCATTTGTTGAAGATCCAAGTCAAGGATTCAGAAGAACTACAAAAGGTGAAAAGGCAGGTAGATTGTTCACATTTGAATTACAAGACACTAGAAATATTGCTCTCTTTAATTATGGTAGTCAGACACTCATATAATTGGAAGTATGGCACAAAAGGTTAGCACATATTGGTGAAAGGTCATTAAAGCAAATTTGCAGGGACCAAAGTGTACTTGGACTCCCTAATTTGTCAAAAAAACATATGATTTATAAGTGTAGTGCATGTCAATTTGGAAAGTCTCACAGGTTAGCATTCATGAAGAAAGGTTATATGCATGGAGATCTCTTGGAGTTGGTTCATACAGATGTATGGGGACCTAGCAAGGAAGCTTCAATATCTAGATCAAGGTATTATGTCTCCTTTATTGATAAATGCAGTAGATGGACTATCCTATTCTTTATGAAACACAAAGATGAAGTTTTTTCATGTTTCAAAGATATTTGGCTCTTGTGGAGAATCAAACAGGTAAATCACTAAAAAGGATAAGGTCAGATGGAGGGGGAGAATACTTCTCCCATGATTTTGATTCTTTTCTTCAAGAAAGAGGAATCAAAAGAGAGGTAACTACAAGGTACACTCCTGAGCAAAATGGAGTGGCAGAAAGGAGGAATAGGACAATTGTTGAAGCTGCAAGGTCTATGTTAAATGAAAATCATTTACCTAATTACTTATGGGCTGAGGCTGTATCTACAGCCACTTACTTGATTAACAGGTTGCCTTCAAAATCCCTTGATGGGATGACTCCATATGAGGCTTGGAATGGAAGAAGACCAAGCTTAGATCATTGTAAAATTTTTGGATGTATTGCTTTTGCTCATGTTCCTTTACAGGTTAGAGGCAAGATGGATCCAAAAGGCAGAAAGGTGTGTATTTATTGGATATGACAACAATCAAAAGGGCTACAGGTTAGACAACCCTACCAACAAAGGATTCTTGGTAAGCAGAGATGTAGTTTTTGATGAGAACAATTCATGGTATGAAGATTCATGCAGGAAGGTCAATTTACCATATGATCTTGAAGAAGATTTTCCAAAGCTTGGTAGAGAACAACCAAAGATTGAAGAACAAGACACCTTAGAGGATGATGAAGAATCTCAGATGGAAAAGATCAAAGCATGGAAGTCTAAAGGTAAAGCCAAATTGCAGAAACTTGGACATGAGGCAGAATCATCACATCATGGCCTAAGAAGATCTATGAGGGAAAAGAAAAAACCAGAAAGGTATGGGTTTGACACCTCATTAGTAACAAAACATTCTATCTACATAGCACAGGACATAAACCAAGAGGAGCCATCATCATTTGAAGAGGCCAAAGCAAAAACAGAATGGAAGCATGCAATGAAGGAAGAGATTGAAGCACTTGAGGAAAACAACACTTGGGATTTGGTGCCCAAGACTTCATCCATGAAGGTAATAGGCTCAAGATGGGTCTATAAACTCAAGAAGAATTCTGATGGTTCCATTAATAGGTATAAGGCAAAGCTTGTAGCAAAAGGCTTTGCACAAACACATGGAATCGATTATGAGGAGACCTTCTCTCCTGTGGCAAAGATGCCTACTATTAGGGTTTTGCTTAGTATTGCCTCGTCCAAGAATTGGAAGATACTTCAACTAGATTTAAAGAATGCAGTCTTGAATGGTTGGATAACAGAAGAGGTATATATGGCACAACCACCTGGTTTTGAGAATCAAGTTTATCCTGATTATGTGTGTAAACTTAACAAAGCATTGTATGGTCTCAAGCAAGCTCCAAGAGCTTGGAATTTCAGGCTTGTTTCATTCTTGCAGGACAAAGGCTTTCAACCAAGCAAGGCAGATCCTTCACTCTTTATTAAAAAGAGTAACTCTGAGGTCATCTACTTATGTGTATATGTAGATGATATTATATTGACAGGAAATGATGCAGATGGTATGAAGAAGATCAAAGATCAGATGAGAGAAGAGTTCAAGATAAATGATTCGGGTTCACTTACCTACTTCCTAGGTTTGGAAGTTGTCTACAAAGATCATGGTTTGTTTCTCACTCAAAGAAAGTACATTAAGGACATGTTGGCAAAATTCAAGATACAAGATTGTAAGATTGCAAGTACTCCAATGGAGGTCAATCACAAATTGAGCTCACATGACGGTGAACTCATAGAGGACATCACATCATATCAAAGTCTAGAGGGTAGTCTCAACTATGCCACATTGACAAGAGTAGATATATGTTACAGTGTGAGTGTGCTAAGTCAATTTATGCACACAGCAAGGAAACCACATATGGATGCTGCCAAAAGGATTCTCAAGTATCTCAAAGGAACCATAAATGAAGGACTTTATTATCCTTATGTATCTGATTTAGGTTTGAAGCTATTTTCTGATGTAGATTGGGCTGACTCCAAGGAAGATAGAAGGAGCACTTCAGGTTATCTTACCTTTGCAGGTTCAAAACTTATTTCATGGTCATCCAAGAAGCAACCCACAGTTGCTCTCTCTTCTACTGAAGCTGAATATAGAGGTCTTGCCATAGCTACACAAGAAGCTATGTGGATGAAGACATTGTTCAAAGATCTCGGATTGGAGTTTGGAACTCCAACTATTTTTGGTGACAATATGAGTTCTATTCATTTGGCTGCTAATCCTATTTTTCATGCAAGGACTAAACATATTGAAGTTCATTATCACTATGTACGAGAGAAGGTTCTAAGCAAAGAAGTTCAAATATCATATGTGTCCACTCATCAACAATGTGCAGATATTCTAACCAAAGCATTGGATGGTACAAAGCTTTGCAAATTCAAGGCTATGATTGGTTTACAGGTAATCTTGGAAGATTGAAGACCTCAAGCATACTTGGCTTGAGGGGGAGCTGTTGGAGCAAGTCTATGACAAGCCTAAGTATTGGCTTGAGTCTCACAAAGTCTTAGAAGAAGCTTTAAAAAGAAGACTATGTAAAGTTCACTTGTGAACTACCTCTTGTAATTTTTTTGAAGAGTTTACTTAATGTAAAAGTAAGATAATCTTAAGTGGTTGAGTCCACTTGATCAAGAATGGAAAGAGGAGGCACAAATTTGTGATTTGTGGTAGGTAGAGAATCAAATCAATCATTGATTGATTGGAGAGTGATTGAGGGAAGTTAGCCTCCCAAACTCAACTATAAATAGATGGCAGTTTTAGTCGTGGTTAGAGAGACCTATGTGAAGACCTCCAAGAGTTGAGATTTATGCCATATCAAGGTGTGATTCCAAGGCACACATATGTATCAGTAAGTCCATTGTATTGTACAAGCAATATACTTTCATTTTCATTATCATTTGGGTTCATATTTCCATGTTCTTGTGAAGTGTACTACTCACTGCCATATCTCTCAGTTTTCTCAGTCAGATTGCAGAGATGGTTTCTCTGAGCTTGGTGCATCATTTTCAGTGATTTAACTTGGTAAAGTTAGCTCTATAAGTCTACTATATGTTCACAAAGATACATTGCATTTGGAGGTTGCAATCTTCACTTATGTTCAGTTGAAGTCAACAGTGTCTGTTCATTTTCACTTCTCTGTCAGGTACCCGACTTTTTCACTCATTTTGTCAGAGCCATTTCTCAGTGGTTACTTACCCAACTTCAATGATTGAAAGCTTGTTGTATTAAACTCACTGTCTAGTACAAGCCTACACATTTTCATAATCATTGGATTTCTACATTTTGAGTTATGTTCATTTTTCTGCGCACTGGTCTCAAACTGTAGCAGCCCATGAAAATCGGGATGATATCATCACTTGTTAAAACTCATTCTCAGTGTGTGGTTTATTATTTTTGATGAGATTACTCTTGAAAGTTAGCTCTTTAAGTTAACTAGACTTCCCCAAGAGGAATTAAGCTAATTGCTACTGTGCTTAGAGAATTGTGCAAAACAGTGGATAGGTGTATGAACCAAAATAGCAAGTTTTTCACCTCTGAGCTAACTCCAACTTATCTGGTTTGATCTATCTGCTTGAGAGTGATCTTCCAAGGTACATAGGGTGTCTAATACATCCATTGGCAAGCTAAAAGTGCCCACCATATACTCCTGGAGTTCATTTTACTGGTGTAGATCAAGGATTTTGCAACACCTCTTCATCTTCAAGCACATACCTATCCATCTCTTCACACTACCACGAGCGATCCAATAGTGTGACACAGCGGCCATATACACGGGAGGTACCTAAGAGATGAACTCTAAGAACTGCTCCTCTGTCATGGAATGTGGAGTGATTAGAGGACCATCTCCCATCATGCTCTATAACAAAAGAACTCAAATAATTAGCATGTGATAGTAAAGGAAATATAGAGAAATGGTACTGTACAAAAGAACTTAGCAAAAAAAATAAAAGAAAATTGGTACGTACAAGTGTTTGATTAAAAAATCCTCTAGTCTAGCATCCTCTTGGAGATCTGATGCACCGAGAATATCTATCTCTATATTGATGACTTCTAAATTGCTTGCTATGCTGGTTTCTTCTTGATCATCATCTATTGCTTCGTCCTCTATTTCGTCTTCTTCAATTACCTCTTGTTCCCGAACAATGATCTCTTCCTCCTCGACTATCGAATGAATCTCTGAGTCCACTACAGATGGAATTTCTTCTACATCTATGTTCTCATAAATTTTTCTACTACGTGGGGCGACTTGTAAAACAAATATCCACTCTGGTTCTTTTGAATCTGGTATAAAGTCAATTTGCTCATAGTGTTCGGGAAGTACAAATGTATCCCTTTCATCTGTCCATAATTTTGTGGAGTCGACTTGAAGCAAATCACTTTTATCCCACCTCACTGTTGCGTTTCTTCCAGAGATGACTACTTTGAACCATTTCACATAAAAAACAAAGTAATCAAACTTCCTAAAAGATAGTTTCAAGATATCTTGAATCACACCATAATAATCTAGCTCGCCTTCTTGAGCATTATCATCTCTTGCACTCGCTCTACTTTTTTGCAAAAAGTTTACCATCACCCCACTATCAAAAGTAGACCTATTTTTATCGATTCGTGTGATCCTAAAGTGTCCTCCATGAGACCATAGTGCACTGTATTTAGTATACTCTCAATCACATCCCTTTGCGAGTTCTTCTTCTTCTTCAGAGATATCTTCACCCGTTGCCTTTGCTTGTGAACCCGCTGTATCTAGCCATTTGCTCGTTGGAAAAGGTGGAAGAGATCGAAGACTTTCTGGAAGAGGCAAAAATCGAGTGGAACGATTCCTTCGAAACTGAGCTCTTTCCTTTGGGTTGCTTTCCTTGGCAAGCTCATATGTTTCTAAGCACTTCTACATAGGATCAGAGTTAACTATGCAAAACTTCAGTGCCTTCTCTCTGAAAGCTGCATCCATTTTTCTTTGCAATACTTTACCTTGTGGTTCATCGCCTACGAGACAAACATCTTCATCATCGCTCCATAAGCGAGGCATTTCGGGATCCGACATACGTAGAAACTCAGTTATGAATACAAGAGACTCTTGTGCAAGCCATCCCTCTACCATGTTGCCCTCTAGACGTGATCTCTGTCAAACAAACCCTTTTAATGTCTTCATAAAGCACTCTAAGAAGAACATCCATCGACTATGAAAAGTTCCTACTATTGCAACTTCATCTACCACATGAACTAGTAAATGAAGTTGAATAGTGAGAATACTTGTGGAAAAGTATTTCTCTACCATACAAATAGCTTCGATAGCATTAAGTTTCTCACTCTCTATCCTATCTCTATTTATCTCTTTAGAAGAGATCCACCGTACTAAAGAACTAATTTTATAAATGGTTCTTCGTACATCCTTTCAAAGACAATCTTTTAGGGCTACAGGGAGCACAAACTATAAAAACGTGTGCCAATCATGAGACTTGAGGCCTTCAAGATCGTGGTTTCGTGTGAAAGCAGTCTTTAGACACCTCATGCATCCAGTAGGTGTCCGACACTCTGAAATTGTTTTCTTCAATTATTGCGCTTCCATCCTGCGAAGCACCCAAGGAGCTCTTGGTGATGATATTATTCTGTTGGGCTTAGTAGTTGCCCACAACTCTTGCATACGACCTCGCTCTTCTAAGTCCTCCCTTTGTGCTTTGCTTTCTTTCTTTTCGATCAAAGTCTTCCAAGAATCTCTCCCACATTCTTAAAAATATGCATTGGGTCTACCAAATTATTGATTAATGATTCACTCCAATGAGGGAGTTCATAAAAAATGGACAACCGTTTCATGCCAGCGACTGGATTTATGAATCCCACAGTTGTTTCCAATCGTTAGCTTTCATTTGGCGTTGCGCTTGTGGACCAATTTGTCCTTCACGTAAAACATATCCATCAGGAAAATATCTATGGTGTCCTTCATAGACAGTTTTATGTAGTGCTTTGGAATAGCGTGCTTCGAGTCGTGGTTCGCATAAGGATCATCTTCTTATAGGTTGAGACATGTCACGATAGTAATCCCATCCCATAAAATATGTAGTTCTTCCACAAGTGGTGCAAGATATACATCCATGTTTTTTACCTTATACTTACTTGGTACAATAAGAGCTAATAATAAATGACCTTTCTTTGTGGCCAGCCATGGTGGGATGTTATAATTAACCAAACATACAGGCCATGTGCTCCATAAAGAACTGCGTAAACCAAATGGATTCACTCCATCCATAGCTACGCCTAGACGTATGGACCGAGGCTCACTCGCAAACTCTGACCACTTACTATCTATGTGCTTCCAAGCATTAGAATCAGCAGGCACTCGCATTACACCATGTGTAGACCTGCTCTTTGTATGCCATGACATTAACTCAGCTATAGATTTGCATCTAAATATGTTCTTAATTCATGGAATGATAGGAAACTGGCAAAGAACCTTTATGGGGATCGTTTCACCAACAAGGTCTTCTCTAAATCTATTTTCTCCACACTTTGGAATACATGGAGATGCTCATACTCATTCCGAAAGAGGATGCAATCATTCGGACAAGCACGAATCTTAGTATAATCCATTCCAATGGATTGTAAATTTTTTTTTGCATCTCCACGTGTTGGAGGCATGTCATTGCCCTCTAGCAAAAATTGATCTTTAAGAAGCTTGCAATAATCAATTAAAACGATATTAGTAAATAAAGTTCTTTTGATACAACAATGAAAGTTTATTTCAAATCCACTTACCTGAACAATTCAGTGACACTACTATCTGACCATCCATAAATGGAGTGCAGATTGAGCGTCACAAGTGACACATGTAGTACAAATATCTTTGCTCCATTGTAAAGTGGTAAACGAGCTAGTCTTCATAAGTTTTCATATTCTTCATCGACTTCTGATCGTGCAAATTTTGTTATGTCCATGAAACTCTCGACATCTTCTCCACCATCATGATCTTCGTCCATCTCATAAAATGCTTCGAGTATCTCTGCGATATGTTCATTCCATGTAATGCCATTAGTACTTGCTTGTACGTCTAACTCCCTCTTTGTTCTCTTTTTGTCCACGAGAGGTTACTGGTGCAATGTCGTTTGGGTCCATCTGCTCACCTGGGGGACCATGCGAATGGTAGCGTAGGTTTTCTAGTTGACTTTTATCAAAGGATCCATACGCTCTAACATGTGCAGCACAAATCCGTCGCTTCCGATAAATTTGATAATTGCACTGAGTGCAAGGACATGCCATTCTCTCCTATGGATCCAAGCTAGCCATCTGATACAATATGGACATTTTAGAACATTTGATTTTTTTATTAAACCTAAAAATCATACTCCTAAAGACTTAAACCTGAAATAGTAAAACCTAAATCCTTAAACACCTAAAAAAACCTAGAACCCTAATACAAAATGATCTGTATATGAATTGATATGGCCTTGGACATATGAATGCTCACACCGGTCCCTATACAACCACCATATCTGCAAAAAAAAATGGATAGAGTGTAGTGTCTTTTGCTGCAACAACATGAATATGTTGTTATCTAGCAAAGGACAATACACTTTGCCCAAAAAAAACAAGTAAATGTCTTGACATGTACTCTAGTGGTTGCGGATTTAGAGTTCATATGACCAGCAACCATAACAAGATTTGATAAAGCAAAACACATTGTCGCACATAAAAGAGATATTTAGGAGCACAATGAACCCTGAACCATGTACAAAAGATATATTCCATAAATGAACTATGTAGAAAAGAGATATTCCATAAATAACCATGTAAAAAATCATGCCAAATTGTTGCCATATATGAGCCAAATGCAAAATGTGGCAAACCATTGCCATATATAAGCCAAATACAAAATGTGGGAAATTAGCGCCATATATGAACGAAATAAAAAATTGTGGCACACCATTGCTTGCAAATACAAAACTATGGCACACCACTACCATCAATAAAACTAGAGGGATCAAAACATCTATATCTGTAGTCCTACAAAAGCACATTCATGAAATTAGACAAATTGTAATAATGTTAATAAACAACAAGTAAAAAATGGTAAGCCAAGTTCAAAAGCTCACCTCATGGTAGATGCTCCCATCAAATGACCATAGTTCATCCCTCCAAGTCCTACAATAGCACAACCAATTCATGAAGATATCCATAAGCCTCCTGTGCTCATGTTAGAAGATGACCCACTACCAACTCCTACAATAAATATGCAAAACATGAGATCAACAAACATAATGTGCTTAATATAAGGAGATTTATTAATCAAAATGATAATTACAAACTAGTGACACATTGTGTCATAATTGCCGCTACCCAAATGGGATGCTCCAATCATATCTAGATGTGCATCCACCACATCTCTCTGTTGACAATATCAATGAGGAGTCTTGTACTGCTCATCGCGAATCAGCTCCCACTCCTCAGCCTAGGGAGCATTTGATCATTGATCGGACACACACTATCATGTGTTGAATCCACTCTGAGTGTTGGCCGATACTCATGATAGATCGCCTCTTTGATGTAATTCTTGCGATCCTTGTCATGTTCATCCATTTGACCATGAGAGAGTGTCCAAACTATATTGTACATAGATCTCGTATGCATTGACACATGGTCTTTCTAGCCGCATCCATCACTAGAGCTCCATCTCATATATGATACACCTTAGAGTTGTCATGGTCATGAGCACTCTAAGATGTACATTATCTTGAAGGCCTCATAGTCGGGCATATCAACTCTAACTATTGGTTCCAAATAATGGATCATGTAGGGTGTTTTAGGCAAATTCATGTGAGTTACGTTTACGCTTGGTTAGGCATACTCTAGCACTTGAAAGTAGAATATTAGAATAAATTATTTATTTACATCAACTTCACATGATAAGAGGATGAAAAGATCAGGTTGCATTTGAGAGAATGGAATGACATATTCTCATTTAATTTCATATTCACATCCATCTTCAATCCAAATCAATCACAAAGATATGGAAATCTTTTACTATATTTTTGTTCAACGATTTTCAAACAGAGTTTCGAAAGATTGTAGGAACTTTTGACTCGTTAATGCAAAGTGAAATTTTTGTGATTTTGAAATAATGTAAATCTAAAATGCCAATATTCAATTTTTTTCATTAAGAAAAACGAACGTAATGTTTCCGTAGATCATATGGATTGAACTTTAAAATATGTGAAACAGATAGACCATTCTTAACCCAATTGACTATGAAGTTCAACATACATCAAGACAAGCGGATACTTAAGAATCGAACAAATTTCAACTAAACTTTGTGGGTAGCATGTAATCTTCTTTTCCTCTGTTGCACAAAGCTTAGTGCACATACACTCTATTGATTGAGCTTTTACTTGATACAAAACATTAAAGTCGATAGGATAGCGGGATTGATGGACAGAAGGCATTGGAATTAGAGCAGCTTCAGATGTTGGAATCGGGTGTAGTCAAAGGAGTAGCGATGTAAGACTCTTCAAAGTGTTGTCAGTCATGGTCGTTAGAGCATAGAGTGTAGAATATGAATGTCAGAACAATCTCGATGTCGGATGAACACAACATCATAGTCGGAGTCAGTTGAATGTGTGAGCAAAGAGTGTTGATGTCATCGGATCAGTGTAAGGCTTTGATGTAATCGGTTCAGAATGCTAGAATTGGTCGGAAAAAAACTTTAGAATACTAAGCATAGTTGTCAGAACAACCGGAAGAAAACTTTAGAATACACCTTTTTATCTAACTCTTGCTTAAAATAACGTCGGTTGGGATAATTACTAAATATTTGGCTGATAATAAAAATGTGCGAATGATGTCCAACAAACAGAAGGCTTCCATATGAGAAATAGTTAATGATTCCAAAACTCTTCAATGATTTTTAGGTCCATAAAAGTTTGAGCAACCGGCCTCCCTCCTTGAAGGAACTCTAGCTTGGCAAAAATAATCGCTATATGGTAGTTAGTATTTGATTTAGATGCACTATTCACACCAACAGCTGCCTCCTTGAAGAGTGGAGACAAAGGCAAAACTTTTACTTTTTCTGAGGATTTCCAGCGTTATGGTATGAGCCCGACCTCCGCATCCCAAAGTCGACGGTGGATACACTGTTGACAAGGAACTGTTCTCGGAAAACAGATATGTCATATTGTAGTGACTGTGCTCAAAAACTATGAGCTTCTTCTGACTCTTCCGTTCGTTTTATCTGGTTCGAATACTTGCATCCCCTTTATCAGTGACGCGCGTCGCTGTTCAGAATCCTCTAAGCCGTAAATATGGTTAATCTGAAGGTTTCGATATTCGCTGAATTCGCTGAATTTAAACTACAAATAGTTGCGCTTCTTGTTTAAGCTTAAATAAAAGCAGCAAAGAGGCGAGTTGGGGATGCGTCCTGCAGCTCCATCTCATGGAATTGGGCTTTATATGGTTTTCCTGCGTAGCGCGATGCATGCGACAAGCGGCGCAAGTTCTTCAGCCATCATATTCTGAGAAACAAGCATCGTCTACTTGGAACATGTAATTCCAATTCGCTAGCGCATATGCAAAAAGCTTGGAACCTGTTCAAGTCTGCATAGGTTAGTGCTTGATGCATTGAATTTCAAGGAGGAAGTCTGAGATCAAATTCTGGCCGGACATATCCATGAGTTCTTAAAGATGGGTATCTATGAAGTTCTCCAAGATGGGTGCCTCTACCTTACGACGTAGGGTGTGTGTGTCTTTCCAATTCATTGTACAGGAAAAACAAAAAAACAAAAACACCTTGCACTGTACAGGAAAAAGAAGAGGCCAAGAAGCTACCGTGCATCTTTATAGAATGCGTAAGTTTTTAAAAACGTTTCCGCCAAGGAATACAATTTTATAAGGCGAATTCCGAGTTTATTCCATTTCTCAGATTATGGGCCAGGAGAGCCCGGGAGATAATTCCAATCCTTACAACTAGTTGATACGGTAAATTTGGAACACGGAAAGTTAAGAGTTTGATTGTTGCAAGTATTGAATACAATAATTTTATATTGCAAGTAGAGCATGCAGCTGATTCCGTCTCTCTTAGTTTAATGTACAAGAAATAAAATCTGGTGAGATAAAGTCTCTAATGCGAATAGAATGTGCAACTGATTCCAGCTTTGAGAACCACAAAGTTCAATAGATGGAGAGATGTTCTCCTCCCCCTTTATCTTGATATCAAATTTGCAATGGCTTTTTCCCTATTCTAAACAGGCATGGATTATGTATTGATGTTAGATGCATTCTTCTGTACTTTGTCCTCCCTAATACCCTAGAGACTTGTTATATGTATGTTTATGTGAGCATCATCATGCCCAACTATTGTATGCATCTTTGTACTGCCCTTTCCCTATTATGGGTATCCTCTATTGACCTTACGACTTGTATCATTCTGGGCCTGCCCTTGTATAGAGAGTAAATTTTGACCATCAATATACTTCCTTTCTTTGTTCTCCCTCTCAAAAAAAAAGAAAACGGATTCTAGCCCTCTTAGTTCATGCTACAAAAAGAGGAGTTTTATTTGTGCCTACCTAGTGAGGTCAAAGAAACCATTTATAAATTGAAACCCTATAAATCTTCGGGTCTTGATGGGATGCCTAATGAATTCTTCCACTACAACATATCGAGGGTATACCGAGGCTGCTATCGAGGCAAATGAACCGGCGTGATTTTTTCGCGACGTCGATGTTAGAGTCGGTATACGCATTGGAAAGAAAGCCTCGGTATGGGCACCAATATAAGCGTCGGTATAGGCGTCGGTATAAGTGCCGGTATATACGCTGGTATTATCGACACTTATATCGATGCCCATATCGACGCCCGCACTGGCGCCTATACCAACGTCCATACTGGAGCTACCGACGCGTATACCGATGACCCTATCTGCATAAATTTTTTTGGACAGAGTGTGTTGTCTTTTGCTACAACATAATGTTGTTTAGCAAAAGACAATACACTCTGCCCAAGTGAGTACATGTGTTATGTACTCTAATGGCAACCAAAACATAAACTTATATGAGCAAAAATGAACAATGAATCATGTACAAAAATTTGTATATTCCATAAATGAAAAATGTACAAAAGTGTGGCAACGCACTTCTATATAGGAATCGAATACAAAATTTGACAAACCACTTCCATATAGGAATCGAATACAAAATTATGGTACATCATTGCCACATAGGAGTGTAATTCAAAATTGTGGCAATGTGACAAAACACTTCCATATAGGAATCGAATACAAAATTATGTTACATCATTGCCATATGCGAGTGTGATACAAAATTGCAGCATTGATCAAAATATATACACCTACAATCCTGCAACAAAACATATGTATAAAATAAGACCAATTAACATGACATTTATAAACAACAACTAAAAACATGAAACCAAGAAATAACTTTACCTAATAAAAAATATTCTCCCGTGAGACGATTGCACCGCGTCCCTCTAAGTCTTGTAACAGTGCAGTCAGTCCATGTCGATATCCATATGATTCTTTAGTTCGCGTCGCAGGACGACCAACTGCCAACTCCTATAATAAATATGCAAAATGTTAGATGAACATACATAATGTGCTTAGCAAAAACAACTTCAATAATTAATATGATACTTACGAATTGGTAGCGCATACTGTCGTATCCGCCGCTACCTAAATGCGACGTTCCAATCGTATCTAAACGTGTGGCCGCCGCATCTCTCTGTTGATGATATCAATCAGGAGTATGTTGTTGCTCATCGTGAATCGATTCCCATCTTCGACATCTAGCCATAGAGGCTTTGGTAAGCCTGCTCTAAAAGCATCACGAGCTTCCGATCGTCGATGCGACATCACTTTGTGTGCCGTATGTTGAATCCATTTGGAACTCACAATAGGATTCCCAGGTGCTGGCCGGTACTCTTCATATATGCATTGTGTGATATGATTTTTAGAGTCCCTATCGTGTTCGGTCCATTTTAACATTACTGAATGACCGAATTCGATGGAGCAGAATTTGTCGAATGCGCTGACACATTGACTTTTTGGCCACATCCATAACTGGAGCTCCATTACGGATATGATATATCTTTGAATCGTCATGATCATGCGCACCCCAAGGTGTACGTGGAGATCCCATCTCATGCAATGTGAAGATCTCATCTTATCCAATGTATATATATATGCATGCTTGTATATATATGCATGCTTGTATACATATGCATTCATGCTTGTATACATATGCATTCAGGTATACATATGCATTCATGTATACATATGCATTCATGTATATGCATGCATGTATGCATATGCATGCTTCTATATATGCATTCATGTATGCATATGTATTCATGTATGCATATGTATACATGCTTGTATACATATGCATTCATGCTTGTATGCATATGCATGTATGCAATATGCATTCATGTATGCGTATGTATACATGCTTGTATACATATGCATTCATGCTTGTATACATATGCATGTGTGTATACATATGCATGTGTGTATGCATATGCATTCTTATATGCATATGCATTATTCATGTATGCATTCATGTATGCATTCATGTATGCATATGTATACATGCTTGTATACATATGCATTCATGTTTGTATACATATGCATTCATGCTTGTATGCATGCTTGTATGCATATGCATTCATGTATGCATATGCATGCATGTATGCATATGCATTCATGTATGCATATGCATGCATGTATGCATATGCATGCATGTATGCATATGCATGCTTGTATGCATATGCATTCATGTATATGTATGCATATGCATTCATGTATATGTATGCATATGCATACATGCTTGTATACATATGCATGCTTGTATACATATGCATACATGCTTGTATACATATGCATTCATGTATACATATGCATTCATGTATACATATGCATATGCATACATGCTTGTATACATATGCATATCCATACATGCTTGTATGCATATGCATTCATGTATGCATGCTTGTATGTATGCATACTTGTATGTATGCATGCTTGTATGTATGCATGTTTGTATGTATGCATGCTTGTATACATATGCATGTGTATATGCATATGCATTGTATGCATATGCATTCTTATATGCATATGCATTCATGTATGCATGTATGTGTATCCATATGCATGTATGTGTATGCATATGCATGTATGTGTATGCATATGCATTGTGTATGTGTGTATGTGTATGCATGTTCATGTATGTATGCATATGCATGCATGTATGCATATGCATGCATGTATGCATATGCATGCATGTATACATATGCATGTGTGTATGCATATGCATGTGTGTATGCATATGCATGCATTCATGCTTGTATGTATGCATATGCATACATGTATGCATGCTTGTATACATATGCATTCATGTATACATATGCATTGTATGCATATGCATTCATGTATGCATATGCATTCTTATATGCATATGCATTCATGTATGCATGTATGTGTATGCATATGCATGTATGTGTATGCATATGCATGTATGTGTATGCATATGCATTGTGTATGTGTGTATGTGTATGCATTCATGTATATGCATATGCATTCATGTATGCATGCTTGTATGTATGCATGCTTGTATACATATGCATTCATGTATACATATGCATGTGTGTATGCATATGCATTGTATGCATATGCATTCTTATATGCATATGCATTCAAGTATGCATGTATGTGTATGCATATGCATTGTGTATGTGTGTATGTGTATGCATGTGCATGTATGTGTGCATATGCATGCATGCATATGCATGCATGTATGCATATGCATGCATGTATACATATGCATGTGTGTATGCATATGCATGCATTCATGCTTCTATGTATGCATATGCATACATGTATGCATGCTTGTATGTATGCATATGCATACATGTATGCATATGCATACATGTATGCATATGCATACATGTATGCATATGCATGCTTGAATGCATATGCATTCATGTATACATATGCATGTGTGTATGCATATGCATTCATGTATGCATATGCATTTTTACATGCATATGCATTCATGTATGCATATGCATTTTTACATGCATATGCATTCATGTATGCATGCATGTATGCATGCATGTATGCATTCATGTATGCATTCATGTATATGCATATGCATTCATGTATATGCATATGCATTCATGTATATGCATATGCATTCATGTATGCATGCTTGTATGTATGCATATGCTTGCATGCTTGTATACATATGCATTCATGTATACATATGCATGTGTGTATGCATATGCATTGTATGCATATGCATTCATGTATGCATATGCATTCTTATATGCATATGCATTCATGTATGCATGTATGTGTATGCATATGCATTGTGTATGTGTGTATGTGTATGCATGTGCATGTATGTATACATAAGCATGCATGTATGCATATGCATGCATGTATACATATGCATGTGTGTATGCATATGCATGCATTCATGCTTCTATGTATGCATGCTTGTATGTATGCATATGCATACATGTATGCATATGCATGCTTGTATGCATATGCATGCTTGTATGCATATGCATGCTTGTATGCATATGCATGCTTGTATGCATATGCATGCTTGTATGCATATGCATGCTTGTATGCATGTGCATTCATGTATACATGTGGATGTGTGTATGCATATGCATTCATGTATGCATGCATGTATGCATTCATGTATGCAGTCATGTATGCATTCATGTATATGCATATGCATTCATGTATATGCATATGCATTCATGTATATGCATATGCATTCATGTATATGCATATGCATTCATGTATATGCATATGCATTCATGTATGCCTGCTTGTATGTATGCATATGCATGCATGCTTGTATACATATGCATTCATGTATACATATGCATGTGTGTACGCATATGCATTGTATACATATGCATTCATGTATGCATATGCATTCTTATATGCATATGCATTCTTATATGCATATGCATTCATGTATGCATGTATGTGTATGCATATGCATGTATGTGTATGCATGTGTATTATGTATGTGTGTATGCATATGCATTGTGTATGTGTGTATGCATATGTATGTGTGTATGCATATGCATTGTGTATGTATGTATGTGTATGCATGTGCATGTGTGTATGCATATGCATATGTGTATGCATATGCATATTTGTATGCATATGCATGTGTATGTGTATGCATATGCATGTGCATATATATGCATATGCATGTGTATGTGTATGCATATGCATGTGCATATATATGCATATGCATGTTTGTATTCATATGCTTGTGTGTATGCATATGCATGTGTGTGTTTATACATATGTGAGTGTGTATGTATATGTATATGTCTCTCCCTCTCTCTCAATCGAAAAGAAAACTAAAGAGAGAAGATATTAGAAAAGCAAAAACATAAAGAAAGAAAAAAAAATGATATATCTCTCACTTACATCGATGTAATTGTTTGAATTAAGGTTGTCAAAATCTACTTGAAGTTCTTCTTCGTCGAATTTCCAAAGATTTGATCCCAAAAATCTCTTGCAAAAATAAAAAGAGAAGATATTAGAAAAGCAAAAACATAAAGAAAGAAAAAAGAGTGCTACAATATGTGCGATCTACTTACCAAAGCGTAAGATCTATAAAAATAGAGGTGTGCTTAGAGAGAGAGAGAGGGAAGGAGAGGGAGAGAGAGAGAGAAAAAGAGAATTGTTTGAATCAAGGTCGTCAAAATCCACTTGAAGTTCTTCTTCGTCGAATTTCCAAAGATTTGATCCCAAAATCTCTTGCAAAACCAAACAGAGACAATATTAGGAAAGCAAAAACATAAAGGAAGAAAAAAGAGTGCTACAATATGTGCGATCTACTTACCAAAACTTTAGATCTATAAATATAGAGGTCTGTTTAGAGAGAGAGAGAGAGGGAGGGAGGGAGAGAGAGGGAGAGAGAGTGAGAGAGAGGGAGAGAGAGAGAGAGAGGGAGGGAGGGAGGGAGGGAGAGAGAGAGAGAGAGAGAGAGAGAGAGAGAGAGAGAGAGAGTGAGAGAGAGAGGGAGGGAGAGAGAGAGAGAGAGAGAGAGAGAGAGAAAGGGTGACAAACAGAGATCTGCTCTTGGCGCACGCAAACCCGACAGGAGAAGATCTAAATTCAAAACGCTCAAAATGATGAATTTTGGTTTTGGGCCCGGTTAAAAAGAGGGCGTCGGTATAAGCGTCGGTATAAGCGTTGATAATTTCAGCAAATTACTGGTGCTTATATCGAGGCTTATACCGACACAGTCCTTTCGAGGCAAAGCGGCTTTCCCAAATTGTCCGAGGGTCATACCCATTAGGGCGAAAAACGGCCCAAAAAGGGCCGTGTAAGGATTTCAATTAGTTGTGCTTAATCGGGATTAAAGTTGTCAAATCCTTTAAGAAATTCCGTGTAAGTTCATTTAAAACGTATCTTATGCAAATTTTGAAGAGAGAGAAACTCGTATCATATAATCATGAAAAGTTTGTGTGATATCTTACGCCTCGAAGTTTGTGTGATATCTTACGCCTCAAAAGTTGAATTTTCCTCTTGTTCACGGACCTATATAATGTGTGCTGATCACGTTTTGCGCTCTTTTTCTCTACTTTTCATAGCAAGCCTGTTTCTCCCTTTCACGTCATTTTAGACACTTGCTGGTCATTTTTCATAGCAGACCATGGAGAACGTTAACCCAAATACTCTCCCTGAGCTTTCAAACATTCGAAATCATTGTAAAAAGTTCCATATCAACATTGCAGTTAGTCAGGAGTATGCGACGACAAGAAACGTATTTCGAAGGGCTCTTCATCCTCTTGAAGTAGATGGATTGCGAAAGGAAGGCAAGAAACATATCGACATATGGACAGATGGATCTGTTTATCCAATTGATCCACAAACTGGAAGGTACCCCCCTTTTCATAATCTTCATGATCTGATTAGATTTGTGGGAGATGGTGAGGATGGTTTACGAGGCTATTGTTCAAGGCTCTGGGATATTTCAAGGAATTATGTACAATACATAAACTATTTACAAAACACACTACACCAGAAGAATTTACATATTAGGGAGCTAGAAAACAAATTATCCACTTTATCTTCTCAGTTAGAGTCTTTTAAAAAATTGAAAGAAACTCCTATAGGTTTGAGAATGCGGTCAAAACGAGTAAAACCTTTTTTAGATTTGACTGAAAAATCTGGCCAGAAAAAGAAAAGAATGAAAATTGTTAGAGATCATGTGACAAATGTGCTAGGTTTCAATATGTCGAGCAGTTTTGAGCGCATACATTTCTGTAATGAAATTTTGAGTCAAAATGATGTTTTAAAACTATTGAAACTAAATGAAAATACATGCTTGAAACGCTTTGTTTTTCAAAAACTCATGACAGAAATGAATCTTTTACTAGAACCATCTCAAATTCAAAATATTTGTGATAGTGTCGGAGTGAGTAGGAAAGGTTATAGAGCAATTTCAAAAGTTTGGTGTGAATTTTTAAAATTTAACAAAGTTAGAAGTTTTGGATTGCCTAGACCCCATCATGTAGGAAAGTTTCGGCTCTGCTTGAATAAGAAGATCACATCAGTATTTGGTGAATATAAACATATTCACGGTAACATGCCTTACGAAGTAGGAAAACAAAAGTTACATTTCACTTACAATGCATTTAACAACATATGGATAGATGTTATAAAACTTCAAACATACATGGTTCAGTTCTATAATATAAAAGAGCATGAATGTTCTGGTCTATTGAAATTTGTAATCAAACTTGATGAAGCTGAGCTTAAAAAACATCAAAAGATGGAGAGAATAAGCATTGCACTGATGAACAAAGCTTTGGACTATAGCCTTGGGAAATTGGATACTCCATCTCTCAAAGTACAATCAGAAATGGAGTTATGGTGGGTTGGTTGTGCTCAAGTTCCATCTGAGAGCCATAAAACACTTAAATGGTTATTCTCACAGACAAACATTCCAAATGTTATCCAAGGGCATCATGCAGGAGAATTGTTGAATGTCAAAGACTACGGAAACTTTCAAGTTGAGTGGCATTTGAGTGGAGACCTAAAGACACTCAAATGCATGTTTGGTATAAGTGGGGGAGCAAATTCTAAATACCCTTGCTTGTACTGCATGCAAAGCCCAGGCACAAATGGATGGATTACTAGAGCTGAGGGTGAAGAGGCTCCTTCTAGACAAAATGTTATTCTTCGTAACTACTCATCTTCTTCAATGATTTGGGATCCCATACTTCTAATAGCATTGACAAATGTACACATATGTACACTACATGCAGAGTTAAGAATCATTGACAAGTTGGTCCGTCTTCACTTGGATTATGCATATTCTATCAAGCCTACAACTCTTGCAGATGAATGCATAAAAAAATGTGAATGTCTTCTTTCAGAAATGGGGTTTCATGGTGGTGATGTTCATCTAAGAAAAGATCCAAAGCTTTCACAAAATACAGGTGATGTTTTACAGGATGTCTCAATGGGAGGTGCAAAAGCAAGGAGATTCTTCAGCAACCATGATGGCAAACAACTTAATGCCATGTGGAATTCATGGAAAACATTTTGTGAGGTCACGACTAATGTAAAAAGCAAACCAGAAATAGCAAAAAAGAGAATGGAGGTGTGGGTCAAACTAGATAATCTTTTAAAGATCATGAGGCAGCACGTAACATCAAAAAGTTATGTGACAGATTTCAGAAAGGCGACCACAGAGCTTATAGAAACCATCATAGAGGCATGGGGTGCCAAAGACATAACATACTACTTGGTGAGCTCCAAAGATATTTTATTCAATTTATTTATTTTTAATTGAAATAAAGATCTAATGAAATTCTTCTGCTTTCCAGCATATTCTTCTTGTGCATGGTGCATTCTTTGCAGAAAAAGAACCACTTGCCATGTGGAACACCCAAGGCATGGAAAAATCTCATTATCAAGCAAGGACAAGCTTCTTTAGGTGTACAAGGAAAGGAGGAGGAGTAACAAAGAGCAATGCCTTCAGAGAGCTTTTTGATTGGTTCTTTAGAAGACAATTACAAAGGACCTCTCCTCTTTTCAAAGCAACATTTGTCACTAACAATGTGCATTTTTGAGCTTGGGCTCATGCACGTGCACTTCCCTATATTGACACTCAGAGGAATATTGGACACGTGCCGGTTCCTAAGAGATTACCATGCTGATTGACATAGACCATTCACCAGTGCTACTGTTCCATTCAGGAAATACTGAGAATTGAATTGCTTTATATTCCTTGGCAAGCAACATCGTGTAACTTCACCAATCTGAGTTTCACATATTCTCTTTAGCTCACCATATGCAGGAGTCTTCTCCTCCAGAACTACCTTGTGCAGATATCTCCTTGGATGCTCTGGTACATGAAGTAGTTAAGCATCACTCAAGTTGCAGACCTTCAAGCTCTTTAGAAGACAATTACAAAGGACCTCATGCCAAATATAATCAGAAGGATATGGCTATCTCCAGACAAATCATGTATCAATATCACAAACTGCATCAAATCATGTATCAATTTGCAATGTCTTATATCACATTGGGCAATTTCTGTATATGTACATTTGTTGAGTATAGAATTTGAAAAAATCAAGTCATTCCTTGAGCCTTTTGAAAGAGCTTGGCTCTGGCAAATCACCTCTATATCTCAGGAACTCTTTTCTCCTGTATCCAGCAATGCTTTTTAAATTTGACACCCCTGCAGCCATTGCATAGCTTGAATAACAAAGAAAGTACCCTGCCCTTGAAGCATTGAGTCCAGGGGCATATCCAAAAATTCTGAATGCAGTTGCTCTTTCAAGCAGTAAAACTCTGAAAGCATTAAAGGGTATTGGAGTAAAACCCATGTATTTTGATAGAGTCCTCAAGCAGAATAATCCAAAGTCTGGCTCCTCACTATAGTGCTTGTGAATAACACAAAAAGTGGCTGGGTCCAACTTTGGAAGGTAGTGGATAATAGAATGAATATCCACCTTTGCTTTTCCTTTCTCTTCTAAGGCTTTTCTTGTTCCCTTGCCCCTGCCAAGGTAATTGTCTTCATCCAATAAAGTTAACTGTGATAAAAATGAAAAACATGGTTAGATGAAGTGCAAGCACACTTAAGAAAACATGTGAAGTAACTTGAAACTATTAGAAAGAAAAGCAAGAGACACGACTGATGCAAGCGATAAGGCCCAGCGGAAAATATCTGATGGGCCTAATCGCTTGCATCGGTCGTGATCCATTTCTGACACTTGGAATGGAGAACTTGGACAAATCTGATACAAGAAAGAGATTTTGCATTGGTCCCATCTCATATCCTTAACCTAAAGATCTTGAGAACATAGTTAACTGTATACCTTGATGTCATCTTCCTAAACACGACCGATGCAAGCGATGAGGCCCAACGGAAAATATCCGATGGGCCTAATCGCTTGCATCGGTCGTGATCCATTTCTGACACTTCGAATGGAGAACTTGGACAAATCTGATACAAGAAAGAGATTTTGCATTGGTCCCATCGCATATCCTTAACCTAAAGTTCTTGAGAACATAGTTAACTGTATACCCTGACGTCATCTTCCTAAAGTCCAAACACGACCGATGCAAGCGATGAGGCCCAACGGAAAATATCCGATGGGCCTAATCGCTTGCATCGGTCGTGATCCATTTCTGACACTTCGAATGGAGAACTTGGACAAATCTGATACAAGAAAGAGATTTTGCATTGGTCCCATCGCATATCCTTAACCTAAAGTTCTTGAGAACATAGTTAACTGTATACCCTGACGTCATCTTCCTAAAGTCCAAACACGACCGATGCAAGCGATGAGGCCCAGCGGAAAATATCCGATGGGCATAATCGCTTGCATCGGTCGTGATCCATTTCTAACACTTCGAATGGAGAACTTTGACAAATCTGATACAAGAAAGAGATTTTGCATTGTTCCCATCTCAAATCCTTAACCTAAAGTTCTTGAGAATATAGTTAACTGCATACCTTGAAGTCATCTTCCTAAAGTCCAAACACGACCGATGCAAGCGATGAGGACCGACGGAAAATATCTGATGGGCCTTGTCGCTTGCATCGGTCGTGATCGACTTCTGACACTTCTAATGGAGAACTTGGACAAACTGACACAAGATAGAGATTTTGCATCAAGCCCATCTCATCTCCTTTTCCTTTAAATCATGAGAATATATTTTACTACATACTTGACCTCATCTTCCTCTTCAAGTCCGAACACGACCGATGCAAGCGATAAGGCCCAACGGAGATTATCCGTTAGGCTGTATCGCTTGCATCGGTCGTGGTCATTTTCTCACTTAAAAAAATAGAGATCTCGGACAAAACTTTAATTGATAGAATATATCAAACAACATACCTTGACCTCATCTTCCTCCTCAATGAGCTCTTTTGAGTCAATACAAATTGTTCCTTTGTCCTCAGCGACATCCAAGAATGAATAGCCACGTCCAAACGAGTATATTCCAAGTTGCTTCTGATGCTCATCAAACTCTTCATCAGCAAGTTTTGGCTTCTCTGAGATAGCTTTCTCAAAGCATTTTGAAAGAGCTTGTGATGAATCTTTGAATTCTTCATTAGACAAATCCAAATCAAGACGCAAAAATTCCTCTCTTCTTTCTCCTTTCTTATTGATGAATCTCCTTGCAACTTCTTCTGCCTCAGCTATAGCTGCAAGACAGTAGTCCTCCCTTAGATTGAAAAGTTCCTGAATGTAAAATAGAGGTATGAACTCTTTCCCAGAGATAAAGTAAAAAGGTAGATTTGGGAGAAGTAGGGACTTCTCAGACACTTGAACTTCTTCACTTGGCTCCCTTATTGCAGTCTCTGCTTTAAAAGTGGCCACATCAAAATCTTTGACCTGCTCTTCTTCTGCTTGCAGATTGATCTCCTCAACAATCTCCATGACACCTTTCATAGTTTTTGAGCTAGCCTCAAGTGCCAGCTCTAAGCAAGGCTCGTCTTCATCATGAACATTTTCCTCCCTTTCAACTAAGATATGATCAAGCCATATCAAGAAAGCAATGTTTAAAGGGAGCAAGCAGCAGTCCTTTTCATGCTCTGGGCAAAAATCAAGCTTCCCTGGCAAAGGGGATATCCTTCTGCATTTTCTTGTGATTTTAGCCCTATCTGTTGGATCCTTCCCAAAGATGTGAGGATGGACATAGGTTTTCTGAGAAATAGAAAGGATCCTCCCATCGACCAACCCCAAGAAAATCTCCCACTCATCCTTAAGAAAACTTTTCGAGTTCTCTAAGAGTTTTTCAAAATCAATTTCGGGGTTGAATATGGTCATTGCATCAGGAAAATAATCTACACTTAAACCCTCTTGAACCATGAAATCAAGAAGTTTCTCTGATGGAGAGACACTAAGGATCTCATTCATTACCTCCATCTAAGCTGCAGCTTCTCTTGTATGTCTATAAGGAGAACACAACCGATGCAAGCGACTAGAGCGAATCAACGTAGGTCAAATGGCGAAAATCGCTTGTATCGGTCGTGTCGGCGACGAAAGGAAAATACACATGTAGGTGAGAAATTCTCTGAAGGTTGAAAATTTGAGTTTGTGAAGAAATAGGTATTTATAGGCGAGGAGGGAACAAACGGTCGAATGAGGTGGACCAATCACAGAGTGCCATGTGGCAACATGTACGTTGCCCGATGCAACGGATAGATGACGTGGATCAATCAAATCATGCCACGTGGCAAAAGACGTTGGAATTCGCAACGGCTATCTGACGTGGACCAATCGGGGCATGCCACGTGGCACAACGGTCAACTCAGTTTTGGGACCTATTTAAGCTTCCCTATTCATTTGCTTTTTTTTTTTTTGTCAACACTTGCCAAGCGTGGAGGTTCCATTGCCACCAAGTTTTTTGGCTACTTCACAATTTCTATAGAGAGCGCTCTCTCCATAAGGTAATGTGGACACGACCGATGCAAGCGATTAGGGACATCCGAGATTTTTGGATAACCCGAATCGCTTGGATCGGTCATGTTTTTTAAATAGCATCGTCCTTGATCATACCTTGCAAATTTTGGTTTCTTTTGTGTTGCTTGAGTATAACGCATTGTTACCTTTATTTTAACTTCTATTTATTGAAATATAATGATGAATTCAGGGACGACCGATGCAAGCGATGAGTGACATCCGGGCATTTACGGATGACTCTTATCGCTTGGATCGGTCGTGTCTCTAGTGAGGAGGGAAGAAACGGTCGAATGAGGTGGAGCAATCATAGAGTGCCACGTGGTAAAGTGTACGTTCCCCGATGCAACGGACTGATGATGTGGATCAATCAGATCATGCCACGTGGCAAAAGATGTTGGAATTCGCAACCGGTATCTGACGTGGACCAATCGGAGCATGCCACGTGGCACAATAATCAACTCAGTTTTGGGACCTATTTAAGCTTCCTCCTATTCATTTCCTTCATTTTTTTCTGTCAACACTTGCCAAGCGTCGAGGTTCCATTGCCACCACGTTTTTAGCCTACTTCACAATTTCTATAGAGAGCGCTCTCTACGTAAGGTAATGTGGACACGACCGATGCAAGCGATTAGGGACATCCGAGATTTTTGGAAAACCCTAATCGCTTGGATCGGTCATGTTTTTTAATATCATCAAGTCCTTGATCATAGCTTGCAAATTTTGGTTTCCTTTGCTATGATGAAAAGGAACGTCCGAGATATGGAAACCAAGACATTAAAGATGCTGCCTTGCTTAATTTGAACAGCCAGACAGAAGAGTCAGCTTCTCAAATCCTTGACATGCATGTGGGGATCTTTTTCGAGGAGCAGGACACCAGTGGGGGGTTTCGTGAGATATAGGTGTGGGAGGTCTCCATCAAAAAGGAGGAAGCGGGTTCTGCTAGTAGAGGATTTGAGAAGCTGACTCTTCTGTCTGGCTGTTCAAATTTTTCTTTATAGTAAGCAAGGTAGCATCTTTAATGTCTTGGTTTCCATATCTCGGACGTTCCTTTTCATCTCGTGCCTCTGATAGTGGAAAGAGTCATTGATTATAGTTTTCCAATTATCTTTATCTTAGTGATAATTGAGTGTTTTGCATTGTCAGATATTATTTATTGATATTTGATGATTAATTTAAAGACGACCGATGCAAGCGATCAGGGACATCCGGGCATTTCCGGATGACTGTTATCGCTTGCATCGGTCGTGCCTCTCATAGTGGAAAGAGTCATTGATCATAGCTTTTAGAGAGTAAGTTTTGACAGTGGAATATTCCACTTTTCCTAATTCCTTGCCTAAAGATTGATTTTTTGCAGAGTATGGCTAGAACCAAAAAGACAGCAAGGAAGTTGTACCCTGAGGGTCAGGACAAGAATGCCCAAGGGGAAAATGTCCAGGAGCAAAATTCCCAGAAGGTTCAAGCCAAAGTGCCAGAGCAGCCTTCAAAAAAAAGGGTCAACTACCATGTTAAGTCTTTGAGGGAAATAAGAAGAGCCCAAAAGTCTGTGGGATTGTTGATCCCAAGACTTCCATTTATGAGAGTTGTCAAGCAGATCTCATCCAACCTCTGTTCTTTGATGAAGACCTCATCCTTTGTCAATGTGAGGTGGCAAACTCAAGCACTGCTATGCCTGCAAGAAGCTGCAGAGGACTTTGCTATTGATTTCATGAATGATGCCTACTTATGTGCTGCTCATTCTCATAGGGTAACTTTAATGGCGAAGGATTATGTTATTGTTTCAAGAATAAGATATAAGTTTGATAAAGCTCTGGTTCCTATTGATCACCACGACAAAAAATTCTTCGATATTTTAAATATACCTCCAGCTCGAGCACCTAAAACAACAGTTGTCATTGAAGAGATCAACGCTCAAGTCACTCATGATCATGAGACTAGAGCTGCAGCAAATAGTGAGGAGGAGAGGAAAAAGCAGGGATTATTTACAGAGGAAAGTGCCATCTTAACCCAGATTCAAAAGTTACAGAAAGCAAATAAAGAGCTCCTCAAGAAAGGAGATGGGCAGGTTATAGTTAATGTTGCAATGCCATGGCAAAGTGAATTGTTTCTTGACATTAGACCTGAAGATAACAAAATGTTGAGGGAGCTTCATCTTGAAATATCAGATAGTGTGGTCAACATTTCACTCAGGTATATCTAGAGGCCTTAAAATGCTTTTGTTTTGCATAATTTTCTAGTTCCTTAACTGCATTTTTATTTCTTGATTTGTAGGGTTCTTCTTCAACAATGTGAGGAAAAGGTTCAAAGAAAAGTATTTATTTTAGATCCTCTGGTGACACAATGTTTTTTACATAAACATGGAGATGCCAAGTCCTTTCTACGGGGTTTTACAGAAGAAGTAGAATGTGTAATTTACCCATACATTGAAAAGTAAGTATTCATCTTCATTTTGGAAACATATTTGTTTCATTTAAGAAAGTATATTTACATGCAACTCATTGACAGGGGCCATTGGAGTTTGATTATTGTGGACTTCAATGCATATCAAGCTCTTTTCCTAAATTCTCTTCCATCACAGCATGGGAATTGCAAAGTGTAAGTTACTATACATTTTGTTCTCTATTTTAAAGCCATGCCCCGTTTTGATTTTCACTTTACAATGCAGTGCTGCAAAGCTTCTCAAGATGCATATTGATCAGAATTTTCCAGGAATAGCTAAAATGAATGAACAAAAGCAATTTGGATACAGCCAAATTCATGTGCCATTGCAGAGAGACTCAACATCATGTGGCTGGAGAGTGATTGCAAATGCTGTAAGATTCTTGGAAAGAAGGTTCTACAGTCCTGGATTGAATTTATCAGACTACCCAGATGCATGGATCATCTTGATCAGAGAGAGAGCAATAAATAGTATCATGAAACATGCAATCTGCCCACATGATCCAGACTCACCTCCACCCCCTCCACCTGATAGAAAACAGTCTGAAGATAAAAAGAAAGGGCTTCCTCTTCACTCACCACTAAAGCATATGAACAACATAAAGAGTCAAGCTGAAACCTCCAAAAAGGGACAGAAGCAACAGAGAAAGCAAGGCTCTAAAAAGGATAGAAAGGGTTAAATCAATTTTTGAGTCGTAGATTGAAATCAATTGTAAAGCCAACCGAGGTTGGAATATTTATTTTTTAACAAATTGTATGTAGTTATGCCAATCTTCATCTGGAAGATGGTCACAGTTGTATTGAACCTCTTGAGAGTTTGACAAAAGTTCACTGGATGGTCCAATTAAATTTATTTATGTCACAATTATGAATGCATTGTGGGTTTTTTACTTCATTCTTGTTGGAAAGTGTTTAAATTCGAGAAGTTACAGAAGGACATAAAGAATTAAGAGGACACGACCGATACAAGCGATACGGGGAATCGGAGAATCTTGGATTGCCCCTATCGCTTGCATCGGTCGTATTATCCATTTCATCGCTGCTGCTAGTTTTTATACTCGTGAGTCAAATCTTTACGCAAGGTCACTTCTTGAAGTCTACCGCGGTAGTTTGCTAACACGACCGATGTAAGCGAAAAGGGCCATCCGACAATTTCAGATTGCACTAGTCGCTTGCATCGGTCGTGTTCACTTATCTCGTCTTCTCTGCTTTATGCCTTGAGACATGCTCTTCTAATATTGAAATACCAAACCTTGGATTGGAATTTGCACCAAGTTCTCCACTCTCTCTTATATTACTTGGTAGTTTGCATTTGTACCATGATAATTTCTCTCGCGGTAGTTTGCTAACACGACCGATGTAAGCGATAAGGGCCATCCGAAAATTTCAGATTGCCCTAGTCGCTTGCATCGGTCGTCTTCACTTATCTCGCCTCCTCTGCTTTATGCCTTAAGACATGCTCTTCTAATATTGAAATACCAAACCTTGGATTGGAATTTGCACCAAGTTCTCCACACTCTCTTATATTACTTGGTAGTTTACGTTTGTACCATGATAATTTCTCTCGCGGTAGTTTGCTAACACGACCGATGTAAGCGATAAGGGCCATCCGACAAATTCAGATTGCACTAGTCGCTTGCATCGGTCGTCTTCACTTATCTCGTCTCCTCTGCTTTATGCCTTAAGACATGCTCTTCTAATATTGAAATACCAAACCTTGGATTGGAATTTGCACCAAGTTCTCCACACTCTCTTATATTACTTGTTATGTGTACCATGATAATTTCTCTTGCATTACTTGAGGACAAAAAAAGTTGCATAGAATCAAATTATTTAGCTGAGCCTAGTGTGCACCTTTGATAGACTATAATTATTAAATTGAAATTAGATATTCAATTCTAGATCTCTTCTTCATCTAGAATTAACTTATGCAAGTTCCTGTATAATTATTTCTTAGTCATCAATTCACTCCTGCAAAAAAAAATCAATGGAAATATGAAATTAAGGACCTAGAAAATATCTAAGACATTTAAAATTAATAATTTTACACACATTGTTTGTAACCATCCTGCCAAGAAAATTCAATGGAAGTATCAATAGAAGCTTCTATTAGATGAAGATACATTATGTAAGAATGTCAGGGTTAACTTGTTACAATCTTAAAGGTTGGAACTTAATCACCCTTGGTGGCAGGCAGCTTATGCAAGATAATGATTTCTCTGATCTAATGTTAACTATTGCATCATCAATTGAGAATCTACACTGAGATGATACCTCATCAAGGTATTCTAGAAGCTCCCTTACATTTCTGAGATTCCAATTTGCAGTGACAATTATTTTCCTTGATTGAAAATCTGGATGAATCAATACTTCTAACTCAAATTCTGGACAACTCTCCTCTGAGTCCAAGGCTATCCAAAGTCCAAGCTTTTTTTTCCACCTTCTATAGTCATATCCTAGAACCAGAGATTGTCGACAAATCTGATATGAGATTGAAAGAGAATTGGGACTAACTTTGCATAAAATAATGTCACCTAGCTTTTGAACTTCTTTGCTATCCCATTCCCTACCTAAAACATCATCAATCTCTGAAATAGGGACTCTCCTATTCAACCACATTGTTTTTGTTTTCTGTAATAACATGTTTTTAAAGCATGCTACAAAGACATGAATAGGCAAAAACCATTGAATCTTTATCCTTCTCGAAATTCGGCCTGCTGACATTGCCTTCTGGATGTCAAATTTAATTTTGCAGAGAAAACTTGAAACTGTTGAATGATCAGGAGCATCCCAATCTAATGAAGAGATGCAAGGACTAGGTACGTGTACAAGAATTCCATAAGAACTCCTCCCTGACGGCACTTGATAATCTGCATAATGGACAAATAACTCTATGCTATTGAAGAATTGAACAGATTTCTCTGCATACATGAGTTCTGCATATTCCTTATGAAGAACTCTGAATGTTCCTGTTAAACATTCAACAGGTTGCCATTCCACAATATTGGAAGGAAAGATATCTGCAGTACAAAAACATATGTTTCATTATACAAAATCAACTGGAATGATAGAAGAGCATTGTCAAACTTCACTTACAGTACGAAGGGAATTGAAGATGATTTTCTAGAACAAGATCCTTAGCGGTGTACACATGCTGTACTCGTGCAAACCAACCGCATCTCTTCAATTTGAAACTGAGAATACGTCCCTTCCAATGGTTTCTTGTGTTGTCTCTTTTGGCACGCTTGACTTTATGGACACCTCTACAGCTAGGAAGCATAGTAACCCAGTCATTTACTTTCACAGAAAGAGGTTTCCACAAAGAATCCTCTCTTCTGTTGTAAACCTCACATGAAGTTACGCGATTGGAAGGACGACGAGAAGAAGAAGCCATTTGAACTTAGGAGAAGAAGAATGTTCAAAGCGAGAAACCGACGTTCACAAATTTTGGCAGTATTTATAGAAAAAAAGGCTTTGTACACGTGGAAACTTTTGATTTGATGTTAACCCTGTCGTTGAATGATCATGACATTTTGTGAACCCAAAAATATTTCGTATCTTCAAAAATCAATTCCTTCTTGGAAATTCGAGAATATGCTTTGTGTAGTGTGCAAAAGTATCTTTTTTTGCATCAAACCAAAAAATTGTACACTGAATACGAGACTCTTCATCACTTTAGCGGCGCTTTGAAAGAAAATTGTATTAAAAAAAGAAATTCTCCATACGGTTAAAAGAGACAACAATGTTATATTCTTGTACACGTGGAAAGACGCTATTTGTCAATTTCCTTAATCTCTCATTAGCAAACAGCCCCTTTTCGGCCGTTTTTCGCCCTAATGCCATACGAATAGCTGATCGTCGGTATACTGACCGTCAGTATTCCCTCGATATGTTGTAGTGTTCGTTGACTTGAAGGATTTTCTGACCCCCTTTATTCTCTTGGTGTGGAAAGATGTTGCGAGAAGAGGTTCTCTTTCTGCTTCCATCAATACTGGTGTGATTACAATGATTCATAAAAAAGAACCCAATGATGACCTGAATAACTCGAGACCCTTAGTGTGTCTAACTTCTATCTAAAATATTTTTTCCTCCTCTTTAGCTAGGGGGCTTAGTCCGATTATGAATAAGATTATTCTTTCGAATCAAAAAAGGTTTCATTATAGTGAAATTTATCCTTGATGCTTTTATCTCCTTGTGGGAAGGTATGTAGTATGCTAATGAGGCCAGAATTTTAACTTCTTTAAGATTGTCTTTGATAAAGATTATGATAGTATGGACTAGAACTTTATTCTTCAACCTTTGCATGACATAGGAGCTGGTAGAAATTTTATCAACTTTGTTAGTTCACTTTTTGGCAATGCCTTCTCTATAGTCTCTCTGAATGGTCATGTGTCTAGTTCTTTTAGACCACAAAGATCCATTAGACAAGGATGCACTTTAGCTACAGATAAAATAAGAAATGATTGGAACCCCATTATTCCATTTCCATTTGTCAATGTTCACTTTTGTACTTTGCGTGCATTCATGAGGATCTTTGATATGTGTTGACCTAAGCTTCAACTTAGGGACTTGCGGAGAAAGAGACTGTACCTCAATCCCCTCTCAAGTGCATATAGTGGGGATACACGCTTTTAATTATCAATCCAAAGAGTATGCAAACCTAGCCGAGTGTATGAAGACATGCAAACGTGTAATGGTCAATGCAAATGAACTATTCAAGAATGAAAATGAGATAAATGCTTATCCTAACAAGCTTCCACTGTAGGTCAAGGCGAAACGATACTTGGTGCAACAGCCGTCAGTATTTTGGACTTTTCTCCTAGCTCCGAACTCCAAACATAGCGAATAGCATATGCGTTTCGAAGCTCTTGAGAAGACGCATCCAATGGCAGTGGTTTCACTCAATTCCGACGCTCCTACTTCAAGTTATGACAGAAATACTGAATCGCGAAAATACTTTCCTACGCTTCAGCACTTCCTACACCTCGCACACACCTTTCCTACAGCAAAGGAACACTCTCAAAGATAGACAACACTCACAAGCACTCTTTCCAAGCAATACACATGCATACAAGCTCGCGAAGAAGAAGATGAAGAGGGAAGAAGACACAAATTCGAATTTCTGTGCTCTCTATTCTCACAATGGCAAAAAGTCTTCTACAAAGAGTCACATTTGATTTATATACTAGTGCCCTAAAAATGGTCCTTTCACACAAGTGACCGGCACTTTATTCACTAAGAGCTAATTTCCTACTATTTTACATGGGTAAGCTTCTATTCTTCTGTGGGAATGCATCTAGAGGACTCCTCTAGTGCCTTTACAAGGGGAAATATATTACAAAAATGAATATGTTACAAAAATATGTGGTCCAAATCGGAAAAATTTTGGGGCCCATCTTTTTCTCTGCTTTGTGCGCTCTTTGGCTCTGCAACACTCTCCCCCTCTTCGCCTCTGTCGTCCCTTGACAGACTTTGCTTCACGCATGCGCCTTTGACAGACTTTGCTTCGCGCACGCGCCCTGTGGTCAGTGTTGTCTGATTCTTGATCTTGCATTACGTTTTAGAGGCGCTCTGATTTGTCCTGGTTGCACACGTTGGACCTGGTTGATTCGGTTTGCCACGCACGCCATTAGTGCACATATGCGGATGTAGCTCGTAAGCCTTGATCTGAAACCTCTGTCACTCAAGAGGTTGAAGCATCCACATAAGTGATACATGTTGGCCCTGATCCCTTCTTCCAGCTGCGTGCTTTTCCTTGGTGTGTGCGCCCCTGCGGGGCTTCCTACAGAGATGCATCTTCAAATTTGTCTTTTAGTGAAGCTGTTTCTTTCGTTGCTTTCTTTTTTTCGTCTCACCCTCGACACTGCCCCCCTCCTGAACTCTGTCGTCCCCGACAGGCTTTGATAAGCGCCGGGCATATGTTCTGTATACTTGTTGCTCTGTATCATTGAGCAGATTGGCTTCACGTATCATGATCTGTTTCCATTGTTCAGCTTTTACTCCATCGTTGGGCGGTTGTCAGTGATCTGCGAAGAAGCTTAATTCGTATGCCACAAGTCTGGCATTCAGATTGGATGACATCTTCAAAAATATCTCCGAATCTATTTCAAAAAATCCTGTAAAAAATGCTTCTTCAAATGTTTGCATATACGGACTTGGCAAAAACATGAGTCTGGAATAGTATGCCATTATTGTGGGGCGGCTCGGCATTATTGATAGATCGAAAATAAGTATATCGGTGCCTTGATTAATGCCAATGAAGTTCAGAAATGTATATGCCGCATGTTTGAAGACCTTCAAAACTGTAAGTAGCATACTAAGTATTTTATTTGTCATTTTAACTGCTAAGTCTGGTACTGTCGCATAGTTTTGTAGCCAGAATTCTATTGTTTTGATCATATAATCCTCTGTTGGCAGATAGTTATGTGGCGGGCTAGGTAACATAGGATAATTTAGCCACTGTTTATTAATAGTGCTGCTGCGTTGTAAATCCAAAAATTCTGTTGTATCCCTTCTGCGTGGTATTGGACAAAACGAAGGGTTTACCTGTAATAAATAAGGTGCGGCTTGCCAGTGCACCCGTAGTGTGGGATGTTTCTCCAAAAATTTTCTCCGCCACACTGGTTGTGCAGCCTCGAACTCTGCTTGAGTGTACATGAATGTGTCATTCTTGAAATTGAGCTGCTCGTCTGGACTTTTTTGTGTAACCTTCTTTATATATTGCCTTGCTTTCTCTTTCAACAATCCATATGGAATGTTGAAAGGCTTTATGATCTTTTCCAAGTCTTTATCTTTGATTTTTGCTTCCTTCATGACCTTGATGACTTCATTCTCAAAATTTTCCGTTAATCGGGACACCACTAGTGCCCGTTCCTTCTGACTTATTTCTGCAGTGTATGGCATTGGATGATCATCATGCTCATGTATTGGAGAATGATAGATCGGTTGAGATAGAGGGCTTACCTCTACCTCGTCAGTAGGATGTTCTTTTTCTGGCACTACTGATGTCCCGATCGGTTCTTTGCCTTTCTGCTGATTTTTTAGCTCTTCAATGCAGTCATCTTTTTCCTTTATCTGTTGTATGGCTTCCCCGAGTTTTTCTTTGGTGGCTAGGAGCTCCTTACCTATGTCAGCTACGTGATCCATGTTTTCACTGTAGCTCTGTACCAGTTTTGCCTGTGCTGAATTCAGCTGCCTTTTGAGCTCACATATTTCCTGATTGTGCTTATGTTCTGCTTCTTCTCTTACTGCGCGCTCTTGTTTTAGCAAAGCTTCATATTGTGCAAGTTGATCTCTTAATTCATTTTCTTTACTTTCAGTTGATTCCTGTTGCTTTATTGGTTGGTCATATAACAATGATTTCATCAACTCTTTATTTCTGTTGCGTAAAGTATCATTCTCATCCAGATATAACTTCAGCTGTGTCTCTAGTAGAGTACTTCTGGTCTTCATTCTTTCTTTTTCTGCTGCAGTAGCATCATGTAATTTCTGTAGGCCCTCGAGCTGGTTTCGCAGTTGGTGATGCTGAGTGCTTAATGATTCATATTGCGTTTGTGTTTCTAACAGCTCAGTGCTTTTGGTGGCTATCTCTTTTTGTACCTGAATTAATTGTGCAGACAACTGTTCACTCATAACTTGAAACTGATTCTTTTCCTTCATGGCTTTGTCGTAGTCTGCATCTATGTCCATCATTTGTTGTTGCGTATCCATGGCTGTCTGGATCATTTGCTTTACCACAGGCTTCAGTTGAGTCACATCCACATTGAGCCATGTTTTAGGTATTGCGGGTTCTTCTCCGGTAGTCACGTCTTTGCCTTGAGCAATGTGTAAGGTGGTATCATGGGGCTGCCTGATCTGAAGCTGGATCCTTGGCTCAGCCCCCATGTTTTCATCATGTCCTTGAGGTGTGTCATCAGGCACCTCGATTATGGTTTGTTTTTCTTGTTGGAGCTCTCCCGTTTCCTTATTCACTGGGGTTTGTTCTTCCTCTTTTAATAGGTGCTTTGACATGTGTAACCCCAGTAGTCGTATCTTCCTTGATGCTCATTTTTGTAGTGTCATTCAACTGAATGACGTGCTCCTGTTCCTTAGCATCATCCACCTTCTTTTCTTTTTCCTTTTGGGTGTCCGGTGTCACTTCCATTTGATTGATTTCTGGTTCTTCTTCTTCATAAGTTTCTGTCCTGATATCAGTATCTAGCGTGTCTTTCTCAGGACTGGATTCCGTATTCGTACTAGAGTCGTCAATGCCCAATTCTTTGTATCTTCCAGGTTGTCTTGGAGTCTTTTCTGTACTCTGTTTTTGCTGAACTTGACTTGCTTGTCTATAATGATGTCCTTGGACATTGAGATTCACCTGCCCTTGCATATACTGGTGTGTTTGCTCGAGGGCAGCAGACAGATCTCTCTTAGTGATCGGCATTTGAGCCGTCGTGATCTTAGGCAAGAGATGCGTTCTCTTAGACTGGGGTGTTGCTTGAGCTTCCTCTTCTCGTAAGCGTTTCGTACCCCTCATGGGTTTCTGTGTGCTGGTTCCAGCCTCTTCAACCACAACTACTGCTTTCTTCTTCTTAGGGACCGAAGCGGATTTTGCATACCTTGCTAGCCCTTCTGATGTCGGCATCTCCCGTAAGCAGTGTTTCATGTCTAGAGCTTCATATATCAATAAAGTCAAAGCTGAACCACCGTTCAGGAACTTCTTTTGCCCCCATTTCTTCTGAGCTTCAAACAATCGTTCTTGTACGTAACCTGTGAGATTCACTTTGTTTCCTATCTGTCTCATGGCATGCGATAGGAGTTGTACTACAATCTTTTGTGGTGCAGTGTATCTGTTCATGCTAGGAAAACAAAAGTGTTGATGTGCCAGACGTACTGCATCTTCAATATCTATTTTGTTAATCTCCAGGAATGATCTTTTCTTGGGGTCATGGCATTCCTCTTTGACGTTAGTAATTCCCTCTTGTTTCCATCCAAAGGCTTTATTGATCAATTCATGAGTGAATTGAATTGTCTTCCATGTGCCCACCTTGTCCAAAACCTTGGCTTCTGGCACCGAAATCTTCGTAGCAGCCGGCTGCATGGTATTCATTACCTGCGTACATCTTTGGAAGTCTGGTACGCATATAGGTATTTTCAAAAATGCTTCAATTCCAGCTTGAGTCCATACTTCCTCGATATGCGGTAACCCTTGTATTATGGTCTTGAAATCTTGTGACATGATAGGGAAATAGTGATCCCTGTCCATAATCTTGATGGTTGCCATAAAGAGAAGTTCCGAGATAGGTTGGTCATCTCGAAACCAATGTCCTCTGACCTTGGTTATTGACCCCAATGGAAGAAGTAGTTCCTCTTCCTGCTGTGTAGCTTCTGAGTCAGAAGATGTCATCTGCACTCAATATAGAGGATGAATTAGTATCCATATGTCTTTCAGAAATCCTCCTCCATATGTTGATTAATAATTCGCTGTTGCTCCGAGTGCATGGTGCCGTCCCTTCCCCGTGGGTGTGAGAAAGGTAATACCTGGATTTTTTTTCATGTATTTTCATATTTCTTGCTGAAAAGAAAACATAAAAGTTAGTCCATAGCCGAAGCGATTAGTGGATTTTTTTGGAGTCATATTTTAAGTATGTACAAGTGCTCTCCTATTTCCAAAGGGAAAATGTGCGTGACTTATCCGAAAATAGAGGAAAGACGTGCCGAATGCTTGGCCTTGTAATGTGGCCCTATCATGCCTACTTTGGATCTTGGCAACTCCTCATGTGTGCAATTGGAAGTAGTTGCTTGATGTATGCAGCTTGTCTTGTCTTTCGGCATCCAAACTTGCTTCACTTGGGCGGGATGTACTGTATTCTCCACCTTTTTGATGAATGCGGTTCTTCTTCGGTAGTATGTCTGCTGATTCTGTTTTGTGAATCTCAAGTCGGTTTGTATTGTATTTGGAGATTCCTTCTTCCTCCAATATGTCCTCTTTCTCGGCTGATGTGCCTGTTGACCCTGTTGAGTATGATAGCCCTTCTGAGGATATTCCTTGTTTGGGATGGTCGTCCTTTGGGTACATGACTTTGGGATCCATATTTTTGTTCGATCAGGTTGTGCAGTTATCAGCTTTTTTGGGATCCACATGCTATTGAGGCGTGGTTGATTGAAGTGTGCGAAACTCTTTGTCTTCTTCTTTGATTGGACATGCTGGTGTCGAAGACTTTTCAGTTGCTGGAGGTATGCCTTCTTTTGGTCCTTTCTTATCCAAGCTAGTGTAGAATGTGGAATGGGGTACACTTTCACCGGTGTCGACTTCGTTTCTTGCAAAGGAGCACTCTTTCCTGTGCTTTGTGGTTCACTGGGCTGTATTTCATGTTTTTGTGCACTCTTGTGACTCTCTGTACTCAAAGATGGAGTGCACACAGGACTTACGGTGTTTTCACAGGAAGTACTTGACGATGGGGTTTCTATAGTGCTAGTGAACATACAATCATGACTTTGTTCATTAGGATGAACTTCTGGTTCTATAATAGCGGCTTTGTGTGGTCGTTCGTCTAGCAAACTAAATACCTCACGAGGTCCTATTCTGGCAGATATGTATCCTAAAGCCAATTGAATGGTTACCTCATATTCATAGATCCAATCCTGTCCTAACACCACATCTTCAAGCAGATCTTGGTCCTGACATACTAAGAGTCTCTGTTCCATTGTGTTGTTCCCCATATGTAAAGGTAAAGTGATCTCACCTATGCATCGAGTAACTTTTCCTCCTATTCCAATTAGCTGTGCCTTCGATGGGCGTATCTCCTCTTTAAGTATCTGAGACAAAGAAAATCTAATGCAGCTTATTGCTGCTCCTGTGTCTATGAGAGCATCCACTAAATGGTACTCTTTTCGTCCTGCTCCCAGATTCAAATAAGGCTGTCTTCTTTGTTGTCCTGAGTTTTCAGTGGCTCTAAAATTAGCCATAGGGATGAGTTCTTCTCCTACTCGATATCTCTCGTCCTTTTCTCTCATCCACTCTTTCCGTTTTCTGATGCGTTCTAGGGCTTCCTGTCTAGCTTCTTCTCGTATGCGTTCTTCTTCTTTTTTCCTACTTCCTAACAATCGTGCTAGCATTTGTTCCGTTAGAGGCTCCATGTATCTTTTCACCCTGCATCCACTGATGTAGTTGGGAAAAATATCTCCGTCTAGTGTGGCGAGATTGACTGCACCACTAGTAGAGATTCGATTTATAATCATGGGTCCATATCCGCGTTTTTGGAGCTTCTTTGTGTGTTGTTTGAGGGTGTATACTAGGACTAAATCGCCTTCTTTCAGTCCCTTGTCTTTTATATGTGCATCATAATAAGCCTTTTGTCTTCGTTTGGCGGCATAGATGCCTGCTACCGCTTGTAATCTAGTCTCGTGCAGCTTTTCAATTTGATCTAATTGTTGAGATAATTCATGACCGTTCCACTCATATTGCTGGGCCACTTTCAAGGTAGGTACTAAGAAGTCAATTGGCAAAATGGCATTTTGCCCGTACACTAGGTTGAAAGGTGTAGTTCCAATAGCCGTTTTATATGCCACTCGGAAGGCCCAAATTGCATGATGCAATTGTTTGTCCCAATCTGACCTTCCATTATTGACAATCTTTGTCAATACAGTACATAGTACCTTGTTGGAACTTTCAGCTTGTCCATTAGCTTGAGGGTGGTATGGGGCTGATTTTTTATGAATCACCAGAAAGTCATTCATTAGTGACTCAATGACCTCGTTTAAGAAATGTGTTCCTCGATCACTCACTATCTCGATCGGTAGTCCAAAGCGTGTGAAAATGTGCTCAAAAAGAAATTTTGTTGTGGTTTGAGCATCATTCTTTCTAGTGGCTTTTGCTTCTACCCACTTGGTTAAGTAGTCGGTGGCTACTATGATGTATTCAGCATGTGATCCTTTCGCAGGTGGATTGATAGGTCCTATGAAGTCAATTCCCCATTTGGTAAATGCTCTTGCACAAACCATCGGTCTTAAGGGCATGTCGTCTCTCCGAATGGGATATTTCGCTCTCTGACATGTTTCACAGCTTTTTACATATGTCTCCGCATCCATATGTAGAGTTGGCCACCACAGGCCTGCAAAGAGAATCATCTTGACCGTTCTATCTGCTGAGAAATGTCCTCCCGCAGCTCCTGCATGTGCCATTTCTAATACAGAGAGATATTCATTTTCATGAATGCACATTCTTAGTTGGTTATCCCTCCCGCGTTTAAAGAGTTGTTTTCCTAAGATGACGTAATCCTTGCTCTGTTCTTCAAGAGCACGTTTTCTTGCTAGGGTAGCTCCATCAGGGTACTCTCGAGTTTTCAAGAACTTTACTAAAGGCATGCTCCACCTTGGTGCTATTGTAGAATAGCATAACGTAGAGTTCTCATCTGGGATTTGTTCTTGACAGGTTGGACAGGTTGACACAAAATTCTGTGCGTCTCGTTGCATAGTTGGCCAATATATGCCAAACCTCTTGAGCGTTTGCCATGTTCCAATTGCGTTCAAGTGAGTGTTCCATTGATTTATGTGTGCTTTCTGAAGCCACATTTTTTGTTCATCTTCTTCCACGCATCTCATCAGTAGTCCGCTTGAATCCTGGTGGTATAAACTTCCAGCAATAATGTGAAGGTTCTTAGTCCTCCAAAGATCTTGCTTTCGGTTTGGCGTGATCCCATCTTTAGGTCCATGTGTGAGTATTGGGATCAATTTTTCGGCCCATTGAGGACATACTTCCAGGTTAAAAAGGTAGGTGTCTGGCAGATCATCAGGAACTCCGCTAGGTGGTTCTCCGTGTTTTAACCTAGAAAGGTGGTCTGCTCTCACATGCGTGTTTCCTTTTTTGACTATTACCTCAAAGTCAAACTCCATCAGTAACAAGAACCATCGCACCAACCTTCCCGTGCTACAAGGTTTATTGACTAAATACAACAAAGCTTGATGGTCTATGAAGAATTTGAATTTGTTGGCTAAGAGGTAATGTCTAAACTTCTTGACTGCATAAACCATTCCTAAGCCCTCTCTTTCTGTAGTCGTGTAATTTCTTTCGGCTTGGTTTAATTGTCTACTCGCATAAGCGATTGGATGGTCAAGCTTTCCCTCATCAGCCGGTTGAGCTAGGATACATCCAATTGCATAGTTCGAAGCATCAACATGAATATGAAAAGGCTTGTTCCAGTTGGGTGATTTTAGAATTGGGGTTGTACTCAGCCTCTTTTTAAGCTCGTTGAAGGCCTTCTCACACTCGTCTGTCCAAGTGAACTGAGTCAATAGACCATATAAAGGTTTAGCTATTATGGCGTACATGTGAATAAACCTACGGTAATATCCACAATGTCCCATAAAGGCTTGTACTTCCTTTACATTTTTGGGTCTTGGTAAGTCCAATATGACTTTAATCTTATCCTCATCCGTAGATATTCCATTTCTTGAGACTATGTGTCCTAGTATTTTTCCTTGTCTTACCATGAAGACACATTTTTCTGGGTTTAAGCAGACTCTATACTGCCTACATTTGTTGAATATCTTCCTTAATTCCGGTATGTGATCGGGTCTTTGATTGGAATACGTGCAAAGATCATCTACATACACTTCCATGCTTTTTTTCAAAAATTCCTTGAAAACGTGACACATTAATCGTTGGAAGGTAGCCGGTGCATTAGTGAGTCCAAAGGGCATCACTCTGAATGCATACACACCCCATTCAGTGGCAAATGCTGTCTTGTGTTGGTCCTCAGTCGCAATAGCCACCTGATTGTATCCCGAAAAGCCATCCAAAAAACTATAAACTTCTTTCCCTGCTACACGTTCCAAGAGATGGTCAGTGATCGGTAAGGGATAGCTATCCCTTATGGTTGCGGCGTTCACTTTTTTCAAATTGATGCACACTCTTAACTTGCCGTTTTTCTTTGGTACAACCACCAAGGGTGATACCCATTCTGTGTGCTCAATCTCGTATATGAATCCAGCATCCAACAACTTATCTATCTCTTCTTTTATCTTGGCTGAATACACATCATTATAAGTATAAGGTCTCTGTTTGGAAGGTTTGGCTTCGGATGTCATGGGAATTCTATGCGCACATATAGATGGATCTACTCCTTTTAAGTCCTTATAGGTCCACGCAAAGACGTCCCGGTATTCTCTTATGAGTCGAATTAACTCTCGTTCTTCTTCCGCTGAGACATCCTGTCCTATGAAAGTACATCGTTCCTCTCCTCCTTCCATGGTTACCACTATTTTTTTGGTTTGTTCTTTATTATCATATGCTATTCCAGGTTGTGCTTCTCTTTTAGGCATTTGAATAGCAATCTTCCTCTCTTCCACTTCGTATTTTTTGAAATGAGCTGGTACCTCAAATTGGTCTTGAAGCTTATTATCTTCATCTTCTAACTCCCTTTCAACTTCTAATTCTTTCTTTTGTGTGAGATCCTTATGTTGTTCATTGGCAGTGATATCTATGTTGGTGGTACTAATCCCTAGATCCAGGGGTTCTGGTTCCATTTCAATGCTCTCGTAGTCCTCCTTCCAGTCTTTCTCAATTACTTCTCCTTCTTCTGCCTCCTCAAGGACTACCATATACAAACTAATGTCATAACCCTCCTCGTCAATACATTCGTTCATAGTTACCACTTCTTCGTTTACACAGACATCGAGGGTGGCTAAGATTTCCATCCAACCGTGAGGTTCGAATTCTTCGTCTGGAAATACTTGTGGCATATAAGCTGGATCTTGTACCGATCTCACTACACCTTGTTTCTGCTGCCAACTTTTTCTTCTCTCTTCTTCCTTTTTTGCAGCTTGGCATATCCATAGATGAGTGTCCTCGTTCATCCAGGATTGGTCACTAGAACCTGCACTATGAATCGATTGATCGTCTTCCTCTTTGTGGATTTGATTCCATTGCAGAGGTGGTACATCTTGATATGTGTACGTATGTAGGTTGATCCTAGTGGTGACTCCTGCGTGTTGTAGGTACACTGCATCCTTTCCCCAATCTTGTACGACCTTTAGCTGTCTCATGAATGGCCTTCCCAAGATCATTTCATAGTTGCTTGGCCTTTCAAAATGACATATTGCTAAAGTATGTTCGAATTCCACTCCGCACGTAGTGAAGACTACTCGTTCCAACAATCCTAAGGGTCTTTCCGTATGTCCATCTGCCATTTGAATTTTCATACGTGTTGGTCTCAATGCTGGTTTTCCCCATTTCTCCCAAATTTCTTTGGTAGCAATGCCAACACCAGCTCCTGAATCTAGTATGGCTTTGGTTGTGTAACCCCTATAGGTGATTGGAAGACAGGTATTTCCTTCATCTCCTTCACTAAAGTCTCCTACTTTATCCACTGGAATTCTCACCGTTTTCACTTCGTCATCTACCTCCTTCTTTTCCTCCTTGACTTCCCATTGATCGATCAATTTCTCTTTTAGATGGGGTTTTACCTTTAACAGTTCTTCAAATGTTAAGGTACATGGGATTTTCACCTCTCTAAGGCGTTGTATGATCTCCGATGTTTGAACTGATGGATTCGTTTCTTGTCTCGTTATTGATGGAATGCGATACAATTCTGAGTTGTGCTCGTATTCCCCGGTGTAATTGGGTAGTTCCTTTACATCGTCTTCCACTTCTTTGTCACTTGCATCCATTGGAAAAATTTCTTCTGAATTAAGTTCCGGTATTGAACCTTCCATTTCGTTTTCTGCTTCTAATTCTTCAAAGGGCGGTTCCATTCCCTCTACCTTTTTCCACTTGTCCTCTTGAACTCGCGCCCATAAATCCTTAGTCCAATCTCCTTCTGTTTCAGGGACTATGGATCCTTCCTTTCTCTCAATACCAATTTCATCATTCAGAGGTCTATTTACGTTAGGCTTTTTCTGAGTGTTTAGGCACTTTTGAAATTTTTCTTCGCAAATTCGGTTGTTTGGTAAAGGTGATGCGGGTTTTTCTAATGTTTGTTGGGCAACTTCTATTAATTTTTTGCAGATTTCCAATCTTTCTTTCTCTAAGTCGCCTCTCGGATACTCTCTCTCATGTTGTTCTATGGTAGGCCCTGCTTTTATTCTCGCCTTGTATGCCTGAATCCACATAGCTAATTCTTCAGGCATTGGGTCTGCTAATACCGATCCTACCTCCTCCCTTTTATTCTCCTTTTTATTTTCTTCTTCCACTTGTGCTTCTTCTGTTGATTTCTGTTTACTTTTTTCATTTTCCTTCTTTTGCAATAACTTTTTTTCTTTTATCCTGTCTCTCCTTTGCTTCCATCTTTGGGATCGTTTACTGGTGATACTTTTTTCTGGTTCTTCGGAGTCTTCTACTCTGTGAGGGATGGGTGTATTTCCCTCTTTGTCACTTTGATTATTTTCTTCGGTTTTATCAGGGTTTTCTCTAGCCCTTGCTCTTGTTATGGCTTTTAAAGGTATAGTGTACTCTTTATCACTCCCTGACGACTCAATTACTTCTATCACGTTAATCTGTACGTTAGATGTGACTTTGTTTGGGTTCTTAGGACAATCTCTGAAAAGATGTTCCTTTCCACAATCGCTACAGTAACCTTCCCAATTTCGTTGTGGTGGTGGTGGGTTTGGCAATGTACATTCTCTGATATAGTGGTCACCTCCACACCTGTAGCATGGTCCTCTAGGTACAGGCGGTCTATTCATTGGTCGAGGTGGCATGGTTGCTCTAGGAGCTGTATACATTAATGGTACATAATCTTGCTCGTAGTTATATGAACTCTCTGACGTCTCCATGCCATAAGCATATGGGTCATATTGTTGCCCATATTCCATTATTGAGCTCTCATAACCAGGGTATGTTCCTTGACTAGGTTCGTAAAATGAGTCATATGGTTCACTACTAGTCAAAGGTGTGGCTGGCACTATAGCCCTTTCTAGGTTTTCCTCTGGTTGCGCTATCTTAACTGGGACAACGTTCTGAGGGTGGGGCGGTTGTTGTCCTAGCACTGGTTGAGGCTGCGTATATCCCTGGTATGCGTATGGTCGTGGTATTGGTGCCTGCGGCTGATATGAGGGATATCTAAAGGCTTCTCCTCCCTGCTGGTTCTGAGGATATCCATATGGTCTCACATAAGGCTGTGTGGGTCTGGTTTGCCTATTGTAAGGGCAGTTCTCAGTGCCATGGTTTGTGTATCTCTGCTCTATACTGCAATATTGTAGTGGTCCGGGGACAGAGGGTCTCTGAGGAGCATAGGCAGGTGGTGGGACTATTCCCCTAGTACACAAATGAGAAGGATGATCTCCTCCGCACTGCACACATCTTCTAAGCATAGGCATTCTCATAGGATTGGTGGGATAATTCCTCTGTCCTTGCATATTCAGTTTTTTTGCTAGCAAGTCGGCAATTTCCTCTACGTTGTTTTTAGGGTTTGATGTGCTACTTGATGACTCTTCACTTTTCACACTACCTTGGGGTATTTTCAAGTCTTCTGCAAGGTTATCCTCTAGGTCTATACATTCCTTCATACACTCTTGCAAAGTTTGAACTCTCTTCACGTACACTAATGACCTCAAGGTTCCGTTCAATAGTCCTTCTAAGAACAATGATACCATCTTGTTTTGTGTTGGTCTCTCTTCTACGGGACACCTATCCACATATTGCTTGAATCTCCTTACTGCCAATCTCACTGACTCGGTCGGAACTTGTTTGAAGCTGTGGATTAATGACGAAGAATTGTTTTTAATTCCAGATTTGGTAAATTCTTCAATCATTTCTTGATACACCTGATCCATGTTCTGGAAGGTATTTGGATCCAATGGCTGAAACCAGGCCAGGGCTGTGTCTGACAAGGTAAGGCCAAAGGACTCATATTGAATCATGAAGTCATCTACCTGCTCGGCTCTAACTACTTGTTTAAATTCTGCTATGTGATTATAGGGTTCACTCGAGCCATCATAATGATTTCTCATGCACTTGGCCACTTGGATCGGTCTTAGTCTCCTTCCTGCTTCAGGTTGTCTCGGCATTACAGGGTAATTTGGTCTTCCTATTGGTATGCCTGGTCCTCGTACTACCTGTGGTCTGACTGGAGCATGAACTCCATGTCTTGGGTCAATGGCTGGTTGTGGCCGGTAGTTAGGATTAGTGGCAGGCATTGCAAATTGTACATGTGGTCTGACAGGGATCTGGGTTTGTTGAGTTTGTTGTGTTTGTCCTGATTGTTGAATTGAATCATTTTGAGAAGTTCCATGTGGATTACGTGACGTAGTGGCTTGGTCCCTTGGGGGGAACACTGGGATGTTCTGATATTTCAGCTCAGCTCTCTCTAATTCAGTGACTGGCCAATACCTTCTGTGGTTTTTGTCCAAATATGTGATGATGGTGGAGAATTCAGGATCTTGTAACTCATAGATGGTAACTGGATTAGGAGCAGCTTCCCATATTGAGGAATGGGCTCTGAGCAGGTGCTCCATTCCATTGATCAAATATACATCTATTAGAGTGTCATCCTGGGGAACTAAGTCTCCTCTCCAAAGTTTAGTAATTGTTGATCTCCCTCTAGGAGTAGTTACTTGTTCTTCAGTTCCATATCCATTTAAGCTTGAAGTATTATTTTCCTCACCACGCTCATTAATGATTTCAGGGTGTTCTGTGACCACGTATTGAATGTCTTGTTTATCCATGTACAGTCCTCCTAAGTACTTAACTGCTGGTCTTGGCACTATGTAGGCCTCTGAAGCCTTCCTCAGTCTCGCCACTGATCTGTTTAGACCATCCAAATAGATAGGGATCTCATTGTGGTTAGTGCTCACATACTCTAAGGAGGTTCTGTATTCGCCCTCAATGATGGACATCTGGCCAATCATGGGCACAGTGTTTTGCATATCCTCGGAAGCCATGGGGATTTCTCCTTCTGACTCACTAGAGGTCTCAGAATAGTGTGAACGGTTGCTTGGTTCAGCTACACTCCCTACGGAGGAAATTACACTTCTTTGGCTTCCTAGGGTTCTTCCTGATCTCAGGTTCATTCACTTAAGAGCTCTGATCAATTCTTGTCCACCTCTAGCCTCTAGAGTCCTAAGTTATGGCTCAGAAGTCTAGGGAAAACTTAGGCTGGAATGTGACTGAAAGAAAATTTCAAGTCACGATACTTGACTCTCACGATCTCTGAGAAAACGATCGCTGACAGACGATACTTGGATGAAACGATCGCTGGAAAACGATCTTTCCCTAAACGATCTCTGACTGGGAACGATACACGACCTCTCAATTGAAACGATCTACGACCTCTGACCGAAACGATCGCCGGCAACCGACACGTGGGTCCAAACGATACTTGATCAAAACGATCGCTGCAAAACGATCTTTGACCAAACGATCTCTCGCAAGACGATCTCTGGCAGAAAACGATACACGACCGACGATCTCTAGTAGAAACGATCGGCGATACTTGGGCTGAAACGACACACGATCTCTCACTAGACGATACACGATACTCGAATAGAAGCGATCTACGATCTTCACCAGAAACGATCGGCGATATTTAACTGAAACGATACCGATCTGTAACAAGTGTCGCGATCTCCGCCAAACGATCGACGACCGATGACACCCGTGACAAACGATACACGACCTTTGACAAGTGTCGCGATCTCTGGATAATGATACTTGGCAAACGACACGCGATCGACGACCTCTGATCAAAACGATCTCTAACGAAACGATCTACGATCTCTATCTGAAACGATCTACGATCTCTATCTGAAACGATCTCTAACGAAACGATCGACGACCGCTGGGAAATATCGCGATACTCAACCGCAGGAGTAAAACGATACTCGACCGCAGGAGCAAAGCGATACTTGACCCTTTTTCAAATTTTTGTAATGTTTCTTTGAGATTTGATGTTTCCCCCTTTCTCACCTAGCTCTTCTCTCTTGCCCTCACCCACTGTATCAATCAACAAATGACTTTTAACCCCCTGAGAGCCCAAACGATACTCAGCGCAGATCGTTTTTTCCTTTCCTAGGTTGAAATACTGAAAATTTTTTATCAAATGGGTAATTTAGTTTACCTTGGTAGCACCTATGATCTCTTGGTCCAACTCTTTTGCACTGAACTCTTCCCTATTGCTTGCTTTCCTCGCCACGATCGCTGGAACTCACACGACACTCGACACTGCTCTCCACGATACTTGTTCAACAAGTAGTTTGAAAAATGAAATTTTTTGGCTTTTATACTTGGGAATTCCTAGCTTACAGAAAAAGGAAAATTTTTGAACAACCCTAAAGCCTACTCTACTCTCCACTCACTCCTATTCTACTTCTTCTATTCACTTCACTAATCTATCAACTCACTACACACACTCCAAGAATGAGAAGTAGCAAGTGCGGCTGAAATTGACTTACCAAAGAAGAGAAGATTTCCGCTCCTCCAAGTTCTTCAAAGCAAAAAGCTACTTACCATCACACGAATGCCTCGGTTTGATTCGTCACTCCCCGGCAACGGCGCCAAAAAGTGTGTTGACCTAAGCTTCAACTTAGGGACTTGCGGAGAAAGAGACTGTACCTCAATCCCCTCTCAAGTGCATATAGTGGGGATACACGCTTTTAATTATCAATCCAAAGAGTATGCAAACCTAGCCGAGTGTATGAAGACATGCAAATGTGTAATGGTCAATGCAAATGAACTATTCAAGAATGAAAATGAGATAAATGCTTATCCTAACAAGCTTCCACTGTAGGTCAAGGCGAAACGATACTTGGTGCAACAGCCGTCAGTATTTTGGACTTTTTTCCTAGCTCCGAACTCCAAACATAGCGAATAGCATATGCATTTCGAAGCTCTTGAGAAGACGCATCCAATGGCAGTGGTTTCACTCAATTCCGACGCTCCTACTTCAAGTTATGACAGAAATACTGAATCACGAAAATACTTTCCTACGCTTCAGCACTTCCTACACCTCGCACACACCTTTCCTACAGCAAAGGAACACTCTCAAGGATAGACAACACTCACAAGCACTCTTTCCAAGCAATACACATGCATACAAGCTCGCGAAGAAGAAGATGAAGAGGGAAGAAGACACAAATTCGAATTTCTGTGCTCTCTATTCTCACAATGGCAAAAAGTCTTCTACAAAGAGTCACATTTGATTTATATACTAGTGCCCTAAAAATGGTCCTTTCACACAAGTGACCGGCACTTTATTCACTAAGAGCTAATTTCCTACTATTTTACATGGGTAAGCTTCTATTCTTCTGTGGGAATGCATCTAGAGGACTCCTCTAGTGCCTTTACAAGGGGAAATATATTACAAAAATGAATATGTTACAAAAATATGTGGTCCAAATCGGAAAAATTTTGGGGCCCATATTTTTCTCTGCTTTGTGCGCTCTTTGGCTCTGCAACAATATGCTTTTGAAGCTCCATGTTGAATATGCATTTGAAATGAAACCACTAGAGAGTTCTCCAATGGCAATCCAAAAAATAGAAGATCTTTTGAATTCTATTGGTTGTCATGGTGGCCATGTATCTTTAGTTGTTAAGAAGTATGATGAGTCTCAAGATATTTTACAACAAGATGTGAATAGTCAAGATGATGGGAAATGGGAGCTTTGGAAGGACCTCTGTTCTATTACAACAGTCAATGATAGTCAGGTTGATCTCATTAATAAGCAAAAGAAGGTTTGGTCATCGTTTGATCAATTGTTACATTTGATGGGTTTGGTTTCCACTAATGCTTCACAATGTGAATTATTCCAAGTGACTTTGAAGGAGTTTACACATTCATTCATCTTATCTTGGGGAGAAAGCAACATTACACATTACATAGTAAGTTTTGCTTACATTTTTTTATTTGGTCTTAAATACCATGTGTATATCTTATTGACCAGATCATATCATATTCTTTATGCACATGGAGCATATTTTATGAATTGATATGGATCACTAGACATTTTTAGTACACAAGGAATGGAGAAGTCACATTACAGAGCTAGAGGTGTTTACTTTAAAAACACTCGTCATGGGGTTGGTCTATTACAATCAAACTATTTAGAAGAAATGTTCAACTGGTTTTTTCGTGCGACATTTGCTTAAAAATGTGTAATGCAACGAGCATGTGAGTCACGAATAGCAAAGATAACAAGAAAGATAAAACATGATATTGCAAGAGAGAAGTGGATGTCATCATCAAGACTGCTACATCATGCCCAATGGCATGCGCAAAGAGTCCGTGAGGGTTCTGCTTGGAAATAGTTTCCAAACTCTTAAAATGCATCATTTTTTCTAAGGTTTTTATAACTGCTTTCACTTCAAATAAACTTTCAATGTTTTTATGAATATTCTTTTAATGCTTTAAAACTAGTTTTTATCCATTTAAATGTGAACAGGACAATTCTTAAGTGAAAGGCTATGAATAAGGGTTTCCTTCTTCATTTTATCACTTTACATCCTAAGAGAATGGCATGCACAAAGCAGACTACTAGAAAGGATGATGTCATCTACCCTAGCCATGTACAAGGTACTTAGCGTTCACCATGGATGACACCCCACAAGAAGTGTCTGACCACAAGCCACTCTTCTAAATGAAACTCGGGTGCAAGCACACACTCTAATAGCATTCCATCGTGGGGGATGAAGCTTCACAACAAGAGAGAGAGATGTAACACAAGAAATGTAATATTCCCCTTCTATATCTAATGATGAGCCCCCATAGAGAACATCACTCAAGGCAAGGCTGAAACAATGAGAACCGAGACAGGTTGTATTGGAGACAACATCAAATTTAGCAAGTTCCTCAGATGAAGAAAGTGTTAACGAGCCACCATGGACCCATGATCATATCCTTGTGAACCATTGAGTAACCCAAGGAGGCAAGGCACTCCCCTCATGACAAGGACAAAGACCAATTGTTGAAGAAAGAGAGCAAAGTTAGGCAAAGCAAGTAACTGATGAGACAAGACCATATAGGCGTGCTCCAAGAAGAAAGAAGAACTATCAACCACGTTGTAGACCACAACCCAACATCCCCCCAAATGCAAGAGCACCGCAAAGGTCCAGAAAGCAAACCAAAGCCTTTGCAAAGATTCAACATTATCAAAAGTTTGTGGAGCTTCTTATTCCACGAAGTTCATTTGCAAGAGTTGTGAAGGAAGAGATCCAAAGCTATTGTGCTGGACTTCATATCCAAGGGATAGCCATTGAAGCCCTCGAAGAAGTTGTAGAGGCGTATCTTATTTGAATGTTGGAGGACTCTAACATGTGTGCCATCCATGCATAGAGTGACAATAGAACCTAAAGATATGCAGCTAGCTAGAAGAATTAGAGGGAATAACCCTTAACATTTGTAGTCTCTTGTTTGGAGAACTTTCTGTATATCCCAAATGGTTTAGATATTTTTTTTCTTATTATATTTGCTCTCACAAGTGTTTGTCTCTTAGCGTACATGTTTTGAAGTCTATTTATCCTATGTTTCCAAAAGTGTCTTTTTCCAGTAGTTCTTTAAAGTGTATTGCATAGTTTAATCTGTCTTTTTCCAGTAGTTCTTTAAAGTGTTGTTGCCCAAAACGCATGCAATGGTCTAGGAATGCAAAAAAGAGTCTACCACAAAAACGCGGTGATGGGCTATCAACCCTCCATTTCTATGGCAGGCCTTTTTTTTTTTGCATTTCTAGGCCATGAAACCATATGCCATGCACATTGGAGCATATGATTGGCCTTAGATAGGGTGCAATTTATGCAAACCCTCTAACCAATATATAAACAATCTTGATGAACATTCAAATGTACTTTTAAATTGCTGCATCCTTATATACACCTAGAGGACTCTAGATATTCTCTAATCATTGCACATAAGAAGAGTCTTCCACAGCTCCCCAATTTTAGGTTGTAATTGAGAGACATAGACTTCCAATATTGGGAAACTAGTGCATGCAATGGCCTAGGAATGAAAAAAAAGGCCTGCCATAGAAACGTGAGGATGGGCCCTGCAAAATGTCCCCATGTTTCTGTGGTAGGCCTTTTTTTGCATTCCTAGGCTAGTACAAGCATTTTGGGCAACAGAACTTAAAAGAACTACAGGAAAAATACTAATTAAAATGTGAAAAACTTATGAGATTGTCAAAAACATGAAGACACAATAGATTGAATGCACATGGAAATTGAAAAAGAAATAATTGGTATTATAAAGTTTTTACAATTGGCTCTTGGCCTTGAGTCTCTCCACTACAAAATTTCTTGATCTCTGAAAAGATAGTGGCAATTGGTAAGTCAAAACTGATTGGGAGATTAACCGAGGGTCTGTCAATCCAAGACCTAAAGTTGTTCCTATTTGACCTAATATTCTCCTTTAAAGTTAACTCCTAGGGTACTAAGGGCAAAGGAATTCCTAACTAGAATTAAACAATTGGTCCCTTGCATTATTGTAGATAGGCAAAAAGTTTGCTCAAGGCCTTTAGATACCAAGTCATGAAGGGTCCTTGAGGGGAAAAGCCCCTGTGGATTATAACAAAATTTTCCTTTGGCAATTTCCCAATGTAGTGTGCCAAGGAAAAGCCACTACCACGGGCAACACGGTCACCACCACTCCTTGCTGCAAATTTATCCACTTCAATTACTTCCTGCACATAGACAATCATAAAATTCATTAGAAACATCATGTATGAATATAAGACAATCATAAAGGTCATTAGATACTTACATCTTTAAGCCTATCTTCATCCTTTGCTCTTCCCATTGCATCTAGTGGAATTGAAGAGTGAGCCATGCCACTTTGCTCCACAATAGGGGATGTTGGAATCTTCTTCTCCAAAATTCTTTCCCTTGCTGCGGCCAGATCTTCTTTAGTGGCATTTTGATTGGCATCACTCAGAATCTCTTCACACACAAATGCAATGGTTTCAACAAGTGAATCACCAAGTGGGATTGTTGTCTTTTCAATTATGTCAAAAGTGTTGTCCATGGGAACATCCGAGGTCGAGCAAAAAATACTTATGCATTCGTCGAGGCGTAGACCGAATGCCTTCTCAATATCTTGCAAGAACAAAAACTCTTCTCCATCAACAAGTACCAATTGAACACATTTCCATCTCTACCTCTGGTAGAGTAAGTTCCACGGGCTCTACATTGGAGGGTGGACTATTCTATGTAATGGCTTCCTTTAATTTGTCGACTACCCCTTGTGGAAATTGTCTGCAAAGTTTTTGATTCTCTTCTAATAAGTTGAGAGCTTCTGTCTGGGGTTCCTTTTTGTCATCTACAAAACTCCCAGTGAAAAGATGGGGTAGGTCCATGGGTGTAGGTTTGGGCTCCCCATTGACAAAAAAGATTGTTGTTGCAACATAGGAAAGATATACTCTTCCCATCTTCCTCTTCTTATTTAATTGTTTAATTAAGGGCATTGTGTCATCTAACAGCTACCCTGCATCCTCAACAACAACCATGAAATGCTTTAAGCGCTTCACAAATGCCTCATCTCCTTTATGAATGTACAAAAATAGGCCACAGGGAACCCATTTACACTCATATGCTGGAATATCTATAACATATCGTAATATATACAATTCTAGAAAATTTGTAATCTCCTCGAACACATTGGAGTTCATGGCTATTGTCCCTTCAAGATAAGTGACTCTACAGACTAGATCATACAAATCCATACGACCATTGTAGTCTGTAGTATCCAAAAACTTCATCAATAGATCTCGAGGGGATTTCATGGGAGTGGAAGTGCTAGCAGCCATTGCTTGCGCACGAGAATTCTATTGGCTCGTCTGGGCTTTCTAGCTCTTTGTGAGTGCAAATGTGAGAAATGAGCACATAGAACCCTTTTTTGTAGTATTTTCAAGTTTTTAAACTGACTAGAACCACTTTTAAAAGTACATAATAAAGTAGTGAAAGCTCAAAAAATGTGTTTCTGATGACAAAATAATGGATAGAACACCAAAGGATATGAATTTTTTGCTTCAAAGCAATTCTAAACATAACACAACAAAAAACATGAGCAACCACATTTCAAAATAGTGAGCATAGACTTTTTGACATTCCAAAAGTTTTGAAATTACCATTGCAAATAAGAAGGTATATACAATATCTAACGTGAATTGTTTGTCTTACTATTTACAAGGTTCTTGAAAGTGCAAAAACCATGAGATAGAATGACTAGAACCCAAAAAATGACATTATCAGGTCGCTAAAGAACTATGACAATGAGAGTTTTGTTCCATCTTTTCTCGAATCTATAGGGACTTTCTTTTTTTATTCCAATCTTCTGCCCACATGTAATCAATTTGCAAGAAATTGAAGTTATAAAAGTAAAATAAGCAATAATGAAAAGATTACTTTAACAAAAGCACAAAACATTTCTCACCTTATGTCCTTGTATTCTGAATTTGGATTGAGTTAGTCCTTCAAACCCCATAATCACCAAGTGTTCTCTCAGATTAGCGAAGGTCCAATGATTATCCACTAAAATAGTTTCTGTTTCATTGTTGGGCAATCTAAGCTTTATTTCAAATGAATGTAAAGATCCCTCTGAACTTTGAAATGGTATCCGTTTTCCAAGTTTGCACATCTAACGGTCATAGTAAAATCTAATGTATAATGAAGTAAGTTGTTTCAAATATCAAAACCCTATACCTCTTCCACCTATTTTACAAAGATATTTATCACCTTTTGCAATTCCTTCTATCAAACCCCAATTTTCACCAAGAAGACTTTTGACTTGCTCATATGTGATATCTTTACACATAAACATGGTGGAATTCTCTTGGAATAATAATCCTTGGAATAAATATACAAAACAATGGATGGAAAAAGACGAGTGCAAACCTACAGACCTAGACACTTTTTTTTAATTTCAAAGATTTATGTATATCCATTACCATCTTGTGCTTCAACAATGATACAGACCATAGATCAGGTTTTGGCCACTCCAAGCTAAGAAGAGAATGTACTTCAATTCTCTCTAACCTTCCAAAACCATTCATTGTAGAGGGTACAACATATCTATGTATGTAGAAGAAAACTCTATCATGGTAAAGTTGAGCAGTAGATAGTACTATTTCAGATTTCTGCAGGCGTAATAAACTAGCAAAATTCAGATGACCAAAGCGTGCATGCCAAAGCTTTGCATCTGACATAGCCTGAGAATCATGAACTGCACATGCCGAATCATTCACAGATCTTTCATAGTCTATAAGCTTATACAGCCCATGACATAAAATGCCAGAAGCAATAATCACATCGCCATTTGAGAGATCATGGACTGTACACCTGTCATCAACAAATTTCACAACCAAGCCAATCTTGGCTAATGCAGAAACTGATAACAGATTCTTTTTTATCCCTGGCACAAATAAAGCATCTGACAAAGTGAAAGAACTACCATCAGCAGTAGTCAGAATGATCTTACCAACTCCCATAACAGGATAAGAGGAGTTATTGGCGCATGTGACAGTATTCCCTGTAGGGGCAAGCTCGAGTGAAGAGAAGAAACTGCACTGCGAGGTAATATGTTTGGTCGCCCCACTGTCAAAGTACCAAACATCTGAGTCTACTGTAGACATGCACTGATCATGAGAAGATGGGTCAAAACTACAGACAGTAGTAAACGCCCATTCTTCTTCCTGCACAAGATTTGCAGACTCTGTTTTTGGTGTAGAGGCCTCTGCAACAACCATTCCAGCCTCTTTCTTCTTTGCCTCTTTAGCAGCCAGTTTTGGACAGTTCTTTATGATATGATCATTGCCTTTACAGTACTTACAAAACAATTTCTGCTTTTCTGATTTTTTCTCATCTTTGTCTTGGTTTTTTGAATGTGCAGCATTTGAGATTTCAGCTTACTAGTAGAAGAGCTCCATTTTCCTTTGCCCTTCTGACTAGCCAAGAAAGCTTGATCTGCAACACGCATAATGGACCTGTTCTGCCTAGACTGATCTTCCTGCAATAGAACAGAGACTAATTCCTCAAATGACAAGGCATTCGGATTGCCTTTCATCATCAACCGAAGAGTAGAGGCAAAACTCTGATATGAATCAGGAAGACCATTCAGAACGGTCTGCACAAGTGAGCTATCTGGTATAACCTCATCAGTAGAAATAAATTGTTCCTTCAGGTCTTTGATCTTTGTAAGAAAACTGTCCATAGAATCACCTTCATTCATGTGCTCACTCTCCAACTGTTTTCGGAGGTAAGCAACACGAGCCTCATTCCTAGCCTCGTACAAAGTGGTAAGTGTATCCCAAGCATCCTTTGCTGTTCTGCAAGAGTGAATGTGAGGAATAATGGCACGTTTGACAGACAAGGCTATCAATGCATGTGCCTGGGCATCTCTGCCATCCCAACGAATCTGCTCTGCAGTAGGTGCAACAGAAACAGCAGCACGAACAGGAATATGTGGAATATCATCTTCGACACCATCTTCATCAGCTCCAGTACCTCCAGCTCCTGTATTTATAGTACCTGTAGTCGCAGGTGTAACATGACATCTTTCAACACCCTACACAATGTTCCACAATCCTTTTGCAACCAGTACATGTCGCATCATATAAGCCCATAATGGGTAGTTGGTACCATCCAACTTATCCTCAACAGCCAACATACGGAATACATCACTGCTTTCAGCCATGGCCGGTGACTAAAATACCTTGATGCAGACGAGTTCTACTAGACCTGTAGCAGACTTCGAGACGCTTAAACTGGCGAACAGAAACTAGTATATACCTTTGGCACAAAAGGACGAAATAGCCTGCACAAGCACTGCGATAGTGCGTTCAGAGGCCGAAACGAGCTCAGATCGCGATTTCGGCACCACACAGCAAAGCTCTTTTGATCTCGGAAACACCCTGAGTATGCTCACCAAATTTCGTGCGAATCTGAGACTGCAAACGGAGGAGTGTCAACGGCGCCCTAGAAGAAGCGATGACCTGCTCTGATACCAATTGTTGGAGATAGACGTCTGCGGAAGCACGCCTCCTATGGGAATCATTTTTCTAATGTTAATTTATGGTCATATAATCATTTAAGACAAGTCTTGGGAACTAGAAAAATCATTTTAATAATAAAAAAATTAGTACAATATAGGGTGCTCATTATATCGTTATACACTTTAGCAGGCTTCTATATGATATTGATTCATAAAAACACTAAAATGGTTTGTGTTTTATTTCAAAAACCATCATATAGTAGAATAAAGATATGCTACATGTCTTTGAACCGATAATTTTGTATTTATCTCACATACCACTAAAAATCACAATATTTCATTGAATGGCCATAATCCTCTCTATCGAGAATAAAATTCATCCTATAAAATTAGGTTTTCTAAATGATATAAGGTAAATATTATGAATCAAAATAATTCTATAAGCATTATAAACTATTTTATATAGAAAAAACTAGCATGTTAACTTTAATCATGTAGCATATGCAATATTTCCTCATAAAATGACCTTTTCTTAGCATAAAAAACAGTGGTATTGTTTAAATTGAAGAAACGGCATAGAAATTCGACTCCTAAGGTTGTCAAAAAAATATTTCTAGTTGTAATAATATCAAATAGTATTTTGATAACAAAAAATAATGCATTTCATACCATCACTTTGCAAAAAAATTCATAGATGATAAGACTATCATATCACAAATGAGCTTCATTTTATGCCATAAATCTAGTAAAATTCATTACAAATCTCTAATTATCCATAGAAACATGTTGACATATATAAAATAAAAGATTTTATTGCATTTAGAACAATGAAAATAACAAGATCATGATTTTAATGAAAAAAACCTCTAACTTACATCACTGTAATTTTTGCGCCAGTATTGAAATTAGCATCATAAAATTAATGAATAAATATTAATTTTTTTATCCTTTAATAAAAACTATAGTTTTCTAAAAGTGTTCAATCCTTATGCCAACATGTTGCATAGTTACATTTATAAATGGTTCCTTCTAGTAATCTAAAAAATTAATCAACCATTGCCTCTTTTTCACGACACTAAAGTGTCCAAGTACAACACTAGTGTTAAAGAAGAAGCACATGTAGAGGCCAAAGAGTGCATTAGGCGAAATAAGTTAAGACAACTAGGCCTAGATATTCATCCAAAAGCCCCAAGATATCACATGGCCATGTGCCAGACATCAGGTGTGAATGCTTCTCAAATTATCAATCGACATCCCTTTGTGACCATAGAGGTAAGACAAGGAAAGAATGTAAGGACTGTGAGAGAGTTGATTGACTCCGGTGCAGCTAATAGTGTAGTCAGACTCTCATACTCTCAAGATCTCCAATTGAACATTAAGCCCATAGAATCCTATCTCATAGGGTTGGGAGGTGTGGAAACCCCTTCTTTGGGTGAGGTAGCTCCCCAGCTACCTTCAAGATGTCTCAATGACGTTCGAAATGCTAGTGTGTCAAGATGAGGATATGATGAAACCTCTTGTCTTGGGTCAAGATTGGATCTATGAACATGTAGTCAACCTAAACCTCAAAAATAAACTTCTTCAAGTTTGGGTTCATGAACAATGCATTACATTAGAGTTAGAAAATTGCATGCTCACACATCATGGTGTCACACATTCTCTTAAGACTAATCTTAGAGAAGAAGATGTTGGATGTGTCCAAAGCTCTATGATGCTGAAGGATGCTGCCTCCAACAAAAGAGTCGGAGACCCGTTGAGACTTCCTTCTTATAGGAAGTCTCAACCATTTGTAGCAATTCAACCATACAGGCAAGTGAAACACTACAAGACAACTATTATGTCAACTCAACAAGCAAATTTAAGGAACAACACAATTTTGGGCATGAAGTAGATGTGGGTACACAAAGGAGGACAACCATGGGCCTTTCCCCCACAATTCCCATCCACACAAGCCAATGAGGCCAGAATACAAGCGAAGAGACTAAGACAAGCTTAACCACAAGGTATCTAAGAAGTTTGAGTGCCTAACAAATTAGCTTATGGGTACCCAAGAAGCTCTTACATACACAACAACCTATGCTCTCCCACATGAGAAAAGTTTCAACAACAAGAGCATCCAAGGAGATATCTGCAAGGGGTAGTTTTGGTGTCGTACAAACCCTTATAGGTATACTGGGTGAGAAGACTCCTACTTATCATGAGCTAAAGAGAATATGTGAAACTAATTTTGGCATAGTTACCCAATGTTGTTTGTCAAGGAATATAAAGAAATTCAATTCTCATTATTTGGCAAATGTTGATCTGAAGAGAGGGAACATGACTAGGTGCTCAAAAAATCTCATCAATGGACCATCAACAAGGGCATTCATTGATAACGATAGACCTTCCCATGGTCAATCACAATGATAGGTGTACAACACAAAGATATAAACATCGATTGACCATTCACCATGGTAAGAATCCTTACTTTAGAAACGCCATAACCATGAAAGATTAGAAAACCTCTTCGTCAACATATCCTTGAGCACTTAGCTCAAGACCTCCACTTTTTGAACCATGTTATTTTTAATGCATTCCCCAAGTAAACATGCATAGGGCCACATAACAAGGCCGTGCGCAAGGAACATACTTTCTTCACCCATGCACTAACACACTTACCCCTCATTCACTATGGGTTATGCGTACTTGGCATGACTACTATGAACATCACCTTTGGAAGATCTAGAGGACATCACGGGGACAACATCAATACCTAGGATGCAATTCAAAGCCAGTAGTTGCTCCAACTTGTAAGGAATTGAACTCACAACCTCTTGGTTAGGAATGTGATGGGCTAACCACTTGCCCCAAAAGCCATGGTTGAGGATTACTTCCTAATCCTCTCTCTTAGAGCGTGGTTCAACCATCTCCTACTAGGATTATGTTACATTCTTTCCCCCTTGGTCGATCATTGTCCTCAATGATCTACTCTTGTATCCCTCTAGCCTCGGTGATCAGTCCCTTGAACTCCCTAGGTGCCCTTGAATTGATGTTCCTCAACCTCGCACAGTTTCTTGAACCTTGTTCGCAATCTTGGTCTCTTGAACCCTTGCTCTCAACCTTGGTGTCTTGAACCTTCTTGTTCGCAACCTTGGTGTCTCGAGCCCTTGTTCTCAACCTCAGTCTTGAACCTTGTTCTCACCCATGCTTGGTATCTTGAACACTCAATCAAGTGCCACCCAAGGATTCCCAAGGAATTCACACTTCCAAGCTAGCTCATTGGAAAGTTCGTTCCGAGAGCTTTCCAACGGTATATTACACGCCTCAATCCGACCTACGGATTGAGAGATACACCCCAATCATTGTAAGGTCCATCCTGGAAATCGACGCGCGCGCCTTCCACAATTCCTACCCTTTCACATAGAGGATGCCCAAGCGCCTTTTTTAGAGGCCATTGGATCATTCCACTTTGCCCAAGCCTACTTCCTAGGCTCTGATACCAATGTAAGGAATTGAACTCACAACCTCTTGGTTAGGAATGTGATGGGCTAACCACTTGCCCCAAAAGCCATGGTTGAGGATTACTTCCTAATCCTCTCTCTTAGAGCGTGGTTCAACCATCTCCTACTAGGATTATGTTACACAACTCAACCTTGAAAACCTCTTTTGAGCAACTAGTAGTCTTTGATACTTACAACGACACATTCGCACTCGAATCAGAGGAAGAAGCACCTACAAAGAAAAGGGCACTACCTCTCAAAGAGCTACATGGAACAACCACTACAACAAGTGTGTGTCAAGGACGACTCGAGAGGGGGGGAGTGTTGGAACTCAAGGTCAAGCACAAGCATGGAAGTGCATCAAAGACATGGACACACAAGAAGAGGGAGCAATTAGGGAGCTCCAAGAAGTGTATGTCAAATGTTCAAAAGATTCCCTTACAAAAACAGGGATTTTGATAACTCAAACCATCCTAAATATCATTTCACCTTTATGTAACTCCATTTCATTCAAACCAAGGAGTCCTCAAGCTTGATGAGTATTAAAAGTATCATCCTATCAATTTTCATAATTTTTAGACTACGTTTGAGCCCTCAAATAAGCCCTAGAACCTAATTTTTAACTAGGCTGAACTGTAGGTCTGGATAGGGTAAAAACTACTAAAAAAACTATAAAACGAGCTAGAGAGATCATTTTTGGGGGGTTAGCTTTTTAGAGAATTATCTTGTTGTAGATTTGAGCTTTTGTAAGAGAACTCTTTGTAATCGAAGTCCTTCCATTGTTCCTCTCTTTGATCTTGTCATGTGTGTGTGTGTATGTGTGTGCATGCTTGTGTGCTTTCATTCATGCACTTGTGTCTTCACTTGCTCACGGTCTTTATACCAATCCTCATATCTCCATAGATTGACAAGTAAAGGAGGTGGTGCTTACACTTAAGCTACACTAATGAAGAGGTTTCCTAATCTATCATTGTTATCGTGTTATCAAAGTAGGCGATTCTTACCATGGTGAAAGGTTTGTTGATATTCATATCTTCATGTTGTAATCCCATCATGGAAATTGACCACTGTCTTGAATTTCTTGTTGATGGATGTCCTTGCTGATGGTTCATTGGTGAGACTCTTCAAGCTCACAATCCTGTCCTTTTTTGTTTTTGGAACAATGTCACAAAACAAGAAGAAAGAGGTTAGTAGCAATGAAATATTTTACATGTGTCAAATGTGTCTTATGTGCCTGGGATTCTCAATTGTGTCTATGTACAGTCGTGTAATGTAGCCCTATATTAATGCATACTTTGGAAATGCATGATCTGAATGGTGCAAAAGACAAGGTTATGCCAAAGGCACATGGTTGTTGCACATCAAGGCCTTCAATGTTCTTGCAGATGTTGATGTAGCCTTTGTTGGAGATATCCATTGGATCTCAAAATGATAACTAATTATTTTTCCACATAGGGATCCATTTAGAATAGTGTTTGGATGTGTACAAGTCAATTTGGACTTCTTCATCTTTGGTTGGTTCCTTAAATTTTGTATCCAACATGTTAGGCTCTTTAGTTCTGTCGAGGCTATTGGTACTTTTGGCTTCCAAAACCCATACCCTTGATCCTTGTCTTCTTACTATTGCCAAAGAGGTGAGTGGATTGTCTTTGGACCTCTTTGTTTGGTTCTGAACCTTGCCTCTCCTTGGCTTCTTTTGACATAGAGCTTTTGACATAGAGCTTTTGACACATACAAAATCTTCTTCTCTAAGATTAGGACTAGAAGAACTGAGAGAATGTGCGTTACTTGGAATTGTGATCATGCAATTCTCTAATTATAATGTAATGCATTGTTCATGTACCCAAACTTGAAGATGTTGAATTCTTAGGTTTAAGTTTACTCCATGGTCATAGATCCAATCTTGACTGAAGACAAGTGGTTATGTAAGGTCCTCATCCTCACAAACTATCATTTTGAGTGTCATTGGGACATATTGAAGGTAGATGGGAAGCTAAACTCCCCCAAACAAGGGGTCTCCACACCTCTGAAACCTATGAGATAGGCGTCCATTGGATTGATGTTCAATTGCAGATCTTGATAATATGAAAATCTAATTGGACTAGTTGTTGCACCTGAATGAATCAAGGCTCACACAGTCCTTACACTCTTGTCATGTCCTACCTCAATGGTGAAAAAGGGACGTCAATCAATTATTCAAGAAGCAGTTACATCTGATGTTTTTCACATGGCCATGTGATAACATGGGGCTTTGGGATTGACATCTAGGCGTAGTTGCCTTAACTTATTTTGCCTAATGCGCTCTTTGGCCTCTGCCTGTGCTTCTTTAACCCTTAGCTCTTCTTCTTTTCTCTTCCTAGTAGTGTTGAGTCTCGTTAGCATATCCTCTGTAAGAGGTTCTTGTTATAACTTGACTTTAGAGCCACTAATATAAATTTGGTAAGATATCACCTTCTAGAGTGGCCAATTGAATCGCAGTGCTAGTGGAAATTTTATTAATGATCATGGCTCCATATCCTCATTTATCCAATTTATGGCATGTTTTTTTAGTGTATAAACCAAGACTAGATCTCTTTCTTTCAATCCTTATCATTAATGTGTGCATCAAAGTATACCTTTTGTCTTTTCTTTGCAGTGTAGATGCCTGCTGCCACTCCTAGCCTAGTCTCACCTAAGCGTTCTAGATCAAAGATGCTAGAGGATAATTCATGCTCATTCCACTTGTGCTCTTGTGGTACTTTTAAAATCGAGATTAGGAAATCTAATGGTAGCACAACATTTTGTCTGAAGACGATCTGAAATGGGGTGGCATTGAGTACCATTTTGTAGGCAAGTCGATAATCCCAAACAACATGATGAAGTTGTTTATCCCAATCAGAGCCTTTATTATTTATGAGTTTTGTCAATACATTACATAGGATCTTAGTTCTGCTCTTGGCTTGTTTGTTAGCTTGTGGATGATAGGGGGCAAAATTCTTATGTATCACCAAGAATTCTTGGATAAGGTTTTCAATGACTTCATTCAAGAAGTGTGTGCCTCTATCACTTACTAACTCTATTGGTAATCCATATCTGCTGAACACATTCTCAAATAAGAACTTAGACATCGTTTGAGCATCATTCTTTGTCGTGGCTTTTACTTTGATCCACTTGGTAAGGTAATCGATGGCCATAATAATGTATACAGCATGGGAGTTTCTATCTAGGGGGTTAATAGGACCTACAAAGTCTATACCCCACTTTGAAAATGCACGTCCTCCCATCATTTGCCTTGAAGGCATCTCATCTTTTCTGATTAGATATTGGGCACATTGGCATATGTCACATTTCTTCACATAGGTATGTGCATCCATATGAAGAGTGGGCCACCAAAGTCCTCATAATAGAATGGCCTTAATTACTCAGTCACTTCCGAAGTGTCTACCTGCAATACCATTATGTGCAGTTTCTAAGATTTTCAAATAGTCTGATTCATGAACGCACAATCTTAAGTAACCATCTTTGCCTCTTTGGTAAAGGTTGTCTCCTACTAAGGCATAGTCATGAGTCTGTTGCTCCATGCTTCATTTTCTTGCTAGACTAGCCTCGTTGGGTAGTGTTCCCGATCTCATAAATTCTACCAATGGAGCACCCCATTCTGGAATTAACATTACATGATAAAGGATAGCATGCTCCAGAAGGGGTCTCATTTGGCACACGGGACAATTCTTAATCCATGCATGTATTTCTCTATCCATACTAAGTGAATACGCTCCTAAACACTTTAGATTCTGCAATGTTCGTTGTTTGGAATAGTGATTTCCTAGCAATCCTTTATGGGCTTGTTGCAACCAACTACTATGTTCATCGTCCTTGAGGTGACAAGCTAGTACACCCTCTATATCTTGTTTGTACATGCTTCCTGCTAATATTTGATAGTTTTGTGATTTTATAATTTCTTCTTTGTTTGTTTTTACATTCTTATGTGCAGCTCTGAAGGTTAGGACGAGTACCAACATATTTGCCCATTCAGGAACAACTTCTAAATTGAATAGATAAGCACTAGGCAATTCATCAAACCTTCCTTATGGTGGCTCTCCTGAAGTGACGAAAGAAAGATGATCTGCCCTAGAGTGGGTCCTACCTTTCCTAACAACCACTTCAAAGTCGTATTCCATTGGTAAGAGAAACCATCTTACTAAGCGTCTTATATTGCAAGGTTTATTGAGCAAATATAATAAGGCTTGATGATTAGTGAAAAACTTGAACTTTTTGGCCAATAGATAGTGTCTAAACTTCTTCACAGCATATACCATGCCTAAGCCTTCTCTTTTGGTTCTTGTATAGTTTTGTTCATCAACATTTAGCTCTCTACTAGCATATACTATAGGAAAATCTAGATTTCCTTCACCCGTGGGTTGTGCTAGCATGCATCCTATTGCATGATTCAATGCATCTACATGGACATGAAATGGTTTACTACAATCAAGAGTGCTCAGTATTGGTGTTGTGCACAAATGTCTCTTTAGCTCATTAAAGGATTTTTTGCATTCATCGTTCCACTCAAAATTTGTCAACAAGGCATAAAGAGACTTGGCTATGATTGCATACATGTGGATAAACATGTAGTAATATCCACAATGGCCCATAAAGGCTTATACCTCTTTAATGTTCCTTGGCCTTGGAAACTCTTCTATGGCTCTTATCTTATCCTCATCTGTTGATATTCCATTCTTAGAAACAATATGAACTAAGATTTTACCTTGACGTTCCATGAGCACACAGTTTTTTGGGTTCATACACACTTGATATTCTCTACACTTGTTGAAGTTCTATCTGAGCTCACGGATGTGGTATCTTCTTTCTTGGGGATGAGCACATAAATCATCCATATATACTTCGCAGCTCTTTCACAAGAACTCTGTGAAGACATGACACATGAGCCTTTGGAATGTTGCAAGTGCATTGGTGATTTGTGTTGATCTTCTGGGGCAATGGATACTTGGTTGTAACCTGAAAATCTTTCTTGCTTGCAACACACTCCAATAAATGTTTGATGATTGGAAACAGATAACTATCTCTGATCATAGTGGCATTAACATTTTTGAGGTTAATACACACTCGAAACTTCCCATTCTTCTTGGGCACCACTACAATTGGGGATACCCATTCAATATGCTCAGTCGCTTGAATAAATCCTACTTTGATCAGTCTATCAATTTTCTCTTTTATTTTAGCGACATAAGTTTAATTATATGTGTAGGGCTTCTATTGGTGGGCTTGACATCAGCTATCATGGGGATGGTATGAGAGCATATTTTTGGATCTACCCCCTTTAGGTCTCTATAGGTCCATGCAAACACATCCCTATATTCCCTTAATAGACTACAAGCTCTACTTCTTCCTTTGCACTTAGGTCTTCTCCTATGTATGTACATCACTCTTCGTTCTCTTCAATTGTTACTACAATCTTTTTGGTCTTTTCTTTATTTTCATAGGCTTCTCATGTAATGGACTCTCTCTTAGGCATTCGTACCAAAATTTTTCAGTCTTCCACTTCATTTTTTTTTAATTCTCTAGTACTTCAAACAATGATTCCTCCCCTTCTTGTTTCATTGCTTCTCTTTGCTTTTCCTTTTGAATACCTTTACTTTCCTTCCTTGAATTTATAGTTTTGATACTGGTGAGAGGTTCTTCTTCTTTTTGGGTAAATACTCATGCATTTTCTAGATAGTTCTCCTCTCAATTAAAGGAACTATCCATCACAATGGACTCTAGATCATCATCATCCTCTTCTTCTATGACATCACTAGGGTCACATTCTTCTAGCAAGGGCTCACACATGAACACAGAGATATCATAACCCTCCTCATCACAATGAGGTGTCCATTATTCTTCATTGACAGCAATGTCCATGGTGGCTAAGATTTTTGCCCAACCGTGAGGCTGAAATTCCTCATCTATAAAGATCATCGCTATGTAGGTTGGGCCTCTAACCAGTCTATCTCCTTAAGAAGTTCCTTCCTCTCTCAAATTTAGCCATCTTTCCTCTTCCTCCGCAACTTTTCACATCCACAAATGAGTATCTTCATGCATCCAAGATGGATCAAATGAACTTTTAGAATGCATAGAGATTGAATCTTCTTGCACCTTGTGGATATGATTCCACAGTAGGGGTGGTACATCTCTAAAGGTGTAATCCTTCAAATTGACTTTGGTAGTGACCCCTAAGTGCTGCAAGTACAAGGCATTGGTTCCCCAATCTTGTAGTATTTGCACTTGTCATAGGAAGGGCCTTCCTAGGATCATTCATAGACATTATTTTTGCCAAAGTCACATTTAGCATATGTGTGTTCAAAATATACACCACAAGTCGTTAGAGTATCCCTTATAGCAATCCTAGAGGTCTCTTAACATGTCCATCAGCCATTTGAAGTTTCATTCTAGTTGGTCTTAATGCGGGTTTGCCTCATTGCTTCCACAAGGAGATGGTTGCAATTGCAACACTAGCACTTGAATCTAAGGTAACTTTGGTTGTGTAACCTTGGTAGCTGATTGGAAGATATGTATGACCTTCTTCACCTTCACTCATTTCTCCTTTTCTTTCTAGAAGTATCTCGGGTACTGTTTGCTTAGAGCCTACTTTTGGCATATTGGAATCAAGTTCTATGACCTGATTTGCCACATGTTTCCACAACTCAAGTTTTACTTTGAGCAGCTCTTCTAAAGTGAGATGACACTAAACCTTAGTGTTCTTCACAACTTCAGTGGTTCTTAGAACCATTGAGTCTTCATTTCTTATCAATATTGTGGGAGCTCTGATCTGAATCGATTCAGATTACCATGGGCCTATGAATTGTGCAACTCTTATAAGGAATTAGATTCAAAATTTAATCTTTCCTCCTCTTGTTTCTCTGCTTGATCTTCATAAATAGATGGAATGTCTTGGGGAAATTGATCATGAAGATTATCAATCTCAGGATTAGGAGGGGGATTACCCTTCGCTTGGGCGCATTTATCCTCTTGTATTTCCTGCAAGAACTCTTAAGAGTATTCTTGAAGTGAAAGAGGTGTAGCTCTTGTCTAGGTTTGTAGCTATAGGCCCTTCTTGAAGGCGAGTTTGGTAGGCCTTGAACATTATGTCCAAGCCTTGTGGGGTTCGATCTACAAGAACAGACCCTGGTTGTGGTCTATTTACAATGGGTAGTGGGGTGGGATGAAGTGGAGTATGGAGTTTTGGCAGGTGAGGGGTTCTAAGATGCAATGTCTTCTATTTTTCTTTTTATATCTTTCAAATTTTATTCTAGTCTGGATAATTTTTTGTTCCACTTACGATTGGGCTTCTCCCTAGTATCCTTCCATGTTTTTGTTTTCCTTTTACTAGGCTCTCCTCGACTCTGATTGTTTAGTTATGGGTGTAACCTTGAGCGCACTAGAGGGGTTCCTTGGACGATCTTTGGGGAGATGTTCTTTGCCACACTCATGAAAAAAGCCTTGTATTATGATGTTGTGTCCTTGTCCTGGAGTCGATGAGTGGGGACATTGACGAATGAAATGGTCACCCTGACATCTAAAACATGGTTCTCTAGGGGCTTGTGGTCTGGCTCCCAATTTTGTTCAATAAGTGGTGTCTCGTATTGATAGGAATAAGCCTCACTATGCTCTAGTGACTCTATGTAATAAGCTTGTGGTCTATCTTCATGGGAGTAGTCTGAACTATGTCATGAGAGTCATTTTCTAAGACCAATGGGGTTAGTGGCACCAATGATCTATTAGGGTTTTTGTCTGTCACTACATACTTAACTAGAATCACATTGGTAGGAGGTGGTGGTTGGTTTCTGAGGACTGGTTGTGGCCTATATGGTGCCTGATATTGTTGTGGTGGCATATACTATGGTTGTTGGTATTGATTCTGATACCTACCCTGCTGGTAAGGTTGCTGATAATTTTTTTTGATAGCCGACCTATTGTATGGATAATCTTGAGTTGTATGGTTTGTGTATTTTCTCTCAATACTGCAATATGGAGCATTTGGTTCTCTCATGTTCTGGTTTTTCATTGGGCATACATTAGCTATGTGGTCACCTCTGCATGTATAACATCTCTTTAGTGAGGTGACCCTTAGTGTTTGTCTATTTTGAACTCCTCGCTTCTTGGCAACCTGCTCACCTATTGCATCTATCTCAGTGGAGGTTCTGGAGGTATGACTAGTAGAACTGTTAGAATCCTTATAGAGTTTGGACACTTCTAACTCCTGACCCAAGTTATCTTCTATGTCTATGCACATCCTCAAGCATTGATCTACTATGATTGGCTCCTTAAGATACACATATGATCTAAGTTCCTGCTTAGAAGTCCATCTAAAAACAAGAAAACTTGCTTTGTTTGTGTAGGTAACTCAGGTGTAGGACATCTCTCCACATATTATTTGTTAAATCTCTGCCTAGCTAGTTGAACTGTTTCCTGAGGTGTCTACTTAAAGATGTGGATCAAGGATGATGTGTTATGCCTGATGCCACTCTTGGAGAATTCTACAATGGATTCCTCTAGCACTTGACCTATATCTCAGTAATTGTGACTATTTAGGGGTTGAAATGAAGCTAAGGTAGTACCCTTGAGGGTCAAACCAAATTCTTGGAACTGAGTTAACAAGTCCTCGACCTGTTCAACTCTTAACACTTGTTTGAACTTGGCCACATGATCATAAGGATCTCCTGAATCAGCAAAGTAGTTCTTCATTGCCTTGACCACTTGAGAAGGTCTAAGGGTCCTTGGGTACTCTGAAGGTCTAGTCAATGGAAAATCATGTTCATCTCTTTGATGCCTATGTGTTCGATGTCTCTCTTTATCAAGTCTTTCACCTTCAAGTCCTGATCTATGTCTACCCATAGTGTGTGCAAAGCTTACCTCATGTCTCTCTTTAGCTCTTTCCATCGGGGTTTCATGAGCCTTGGACGATCTTGCTTCTTGGAGACCATTGGAGACATTAGATCTTAGTGGATGGAAAATCAATTCATGCTATCAAGTTTATGCATGCTTTCCATGCTCTGTTACCAAGAACATTTTCTTTGATGTTTTGTCCAAATAGACAACTTTTCCAAGTAACTTGGGATCTTTAAACTCATAGATGATGACTCCGCCTATTTTGCTAAGTTGATCTAGCTTGAATCTCCAAAAGGCTTCCTACATCTCTCTATTCAAGAATAGTTCTATGCTTTTGTTGTCTTGGGAAATCCAATCTAGGGTGATCACCCTAGTCAAGATTGACTTACCTCTGGGAGTCTTGGGTTCTCATCCTAGGTCTCCTTGCTCTAGGACTCTTTTATTGTTCTCCGGAATGATGTTTCCAAACTCATAGGTCCTGTCTAGTAAGTTGGTAACCACATACATGGTTCCTTGCTTGTCAATTTAAGAACCATTTTCGAACTTGACTACTAGGTGTTCAAGTCCGAAGGGTTGATCGAGATTTATGAGTTGGACTATTGATTGCCTCAGAAAATCCTCATAGATGCAAGCACCTAATTGGTTGGTCCTGATATAGTCCAATTGCATTCTATAGAGACCTTCTAGTGTCTGTAAATAGGTAGTGCTTAAGCTACCTGCAGGTCTCTCCATGCTAAAAGACATTTCTGAGTCACTTGTTTCAGAACTCAGCATGTAGGGATATGCACTAAGTTGTTGTGCCCACAACCTAGTTGTATGTTTGACACTGGCCTTAGATGATCTAATGCTTTGTCTATCCCTGCCAAGGTGTCTACCAGATCTCTGGTTCATAAGCTTTGTCTTCTAGTCCCAATTTTCCCTTGTATTTCTCACAATCCTTTGGGGCCCCTTGGCTCCTAATCCTACCTAAGCCTTGAGGTTTTCGTGGGATTTGAAACTTTCCAATGAACCCAAAATCACAACAAACATATTTTGTATGAAGACATTATGCCATTCCAAGGTTTTGAGGTTAAAATAGGGAAACATGATCTCTCTGGGCTTACTTTAGAATAGACGATACACGATACTTAGGAAGTATCGATGATACTTAGGAGCAAATGATACAAGATACTAAATTTTCATGATACGATATCGACCTTCATGATAAACGATACCTGTGAGGTATCATGATACACAGTAGACGATACACGATACATGAGCCTCGCGATACTTGACCCGATGATACATGATACCTATAAGGGATCAAGATCCTCAGGGAGTAGGTATCTGTGATACATGATACCTACCAAGTATTGCGACACATGGGAATTCTAGTATCAGAATACCTGAATTCAACTAGTCATGATACTTGTACTTTTTGAAGTCCAAGTTCAAAAACTTTTGCAAATATGTGTACCTAGTGTCCTTCTTGTCACTCCTATGTGTCTGCAGATGAAAAATCTCTCTCCAAACTCAAGATATAGCCCTCACAATACCTGGTGTAGGTCGTCTCATGTCAGGACTGGTCTTCTAGATTTTTGTTTTTTGAAGAGCTCTAACCTCTCTATTTCATCCATGTTTTGGTTCTAAGATCCCTCTAGGCACTTGGCACAGCCTCGAAATGGAAAAGGGAGTAAAAAGGGGTGAAAGTGAAAAACAAATGCAACTAAGGTGAAGACGATGATGATGAAGGTGGAGAAAAACACAGAAGCCGAACTAAAAATGACTAGTTTTTTGCCTCCAATGTTGCTACTCTACATCTTACCGTCACATGCTCATCCTCGAAGCTCTCTTCCTGACAACAACACCGAATTTGGTGTCACCCTAACATAATGGCAAGTACCAATGTTAGGAGATTCACCTCATAAATGTGAATCTATGGAGGCATGAGGATTGGTATGAAGACTATGAGCAAGTGATGGCACAAGCGCATGAGTGAGAAGCACACAAGCATGCACATAGTTCAGAAACAAAGAGAGAAACAATGGAAAGCTTCTATTACAAAAGAACTCTCTTATAAAGCTCAAATCTCTAACAAGCTAGCCCCAAAAATGAGCTCTCTAGCTCTTTTTATAGTTTTTTGAGTGGTTTTGGCCCTATCCAAACCTACTGTTCGGCCTAGTTGAAAATTAGGTTCCAAAGCTTATTTGAGGGCTCAAATAGAGTCTAAAAATTATGAAAATTGGTAGCTAGCTACTTCTAATACTCATCAAGCTCTAGGACACCTTGACTTGAACAAAGTGGAGTTACAAAAATGTGAAATGGTTTTTAGAACAGTTTTTAGCAATGAAAATCACTATTTTCATAGGGATTTCTCCAAAAAAATTGACATATACTTCTTGGAGCTCCCTATATGCTCCTTCTTCTTGTGTGTCCACTTCTTTGATGTGTTCGTGCACCTTGTGCTTGACCTTGAGTGTGAAGAGGGTCCAAAGGAGTTATGGCCAAGTTACCTAATCCTCCACAAAACATTCTTGTGAAAGAGTGGCTTGCTAAGACACTACCAATATCTACCGAATTCAGCTTAAAGGATTTGGAGCTTCCTACATTAAAAATCAATGAATTCATTACTACTATGAAAAATTTGGAACAAGTAAGACAACAATATGGAATCAGGTCTTCACCTCTTCCATACTCCATGGAGCCCTAGGATGGGGTATACAAATTAAGGAATGAACTTAAGAACTCAAGTACTAGTAACACTCACAAGGAAGAAGAAAGTGGAGTGGAACAATCATGACACAAAATTATTCTTTGAATCTTCAAAAAGAAGAGCAAGCATAGAAAGAAGAGGTGGAATAACTCATCAAGAGCTACAAGAAATTCATTTAGGAAGTGGTTTCAAAAGTGGAATTTGATGTACAATGTGGAGAAGGAAGGGCATTTGATAACTAAGTGTCTAGTATTAAGTATAAATTGCCAACAACGCGGGAAGCCTTGCCATGCCACTTTGGAATGCTACTCAAGAGGGACTTTGAGTGAAGCATATTGGGCACAACTATGAGCTCGAACATGAACCTTTTCATCAACAAATGTAACAATTGCAACTTCAACTCAAGGTAACAATCAAAACTCATATCCTCAAGGTCATTTTGGAAATGTTCCAAGGATGCTAATTTTTCCTAAGGTGTGGGGAATGTAGGCACTATTAGAGAAAATGCACTCGATAAGAAGGTCCTCTCCTTGCCAAAAATGTCCAGATGAGAGAGATAATTACACCATGTATTTCCCAATAAAATTTTTGACATCAACAACACATAGATAAGGGATTTCTATGGACAAAGAAAATAGATAGATGTAGCCACTATGTGGTCACCACCCATGAGTGTCATTCAGTTGGAAGAGATTGAATTCCTAGTTATGTAGAAAAGCAGCAAGGGAATACTCCCTCATGAAGAACCTATTTACGATTCCATGACATAAGGAGTGACTAGGGATAAGGATATAATTAGAAAAGGTATCTCTACTTCTAAATAGAGTGAAGATACAATAAAGAGAAAATCATATGGACATGAATGACATTGCTGGAAAAGCTTGCAACATGGTCCCAAAGGAGTTAGAGGATGTGAAGTAGAATCAATGAAAATTAGAAGCTTCAATATACTAAAAACAATGAAGAAGAAACCAAGTTTTTTAAATATTCTAAGAATATATGTAACATTTAGGTTAGAGGTGTTCACAATTTGTAGATTATTCTTCTACTTCAAGTCATGTGCCAAGGACTAGCACATTTATAGAAGAGAGTGGTTCAAGATGTCCTCCCTTATTGATTATGATATCCTTGTACTAGCTATAAGCATGAAATGACAAATATTCCAAGGAGTTATAGTGGATAGCACATCTAACATCAATGTAATGTTAGACTACACAATGGAGAGTTGTGGACTCAAAACTTCAAAACTAGCCAATGTTATAGTATATTTAGCATACTTGATTAGATTCAAGCCTCTAAGACTAGTGCCTAGGACACACATTTTAATATAACGTAACATGTTCACTTTTGACTTTGTTGTGTTAAGACTCTCACATGTAGCTAGAGAATATCCATTTTTTTTTATTGGAAGGCCTTGGTTGATTCATGTTAGCATCTGCATGGATAGGGAAAGGATATGATGTCATATAAGCTTAAAGGCATGGAGGTAGAGCAATTTTGATTTGAAGAAGGACCAAATAGCCATGGAGGAACTAATATGATAGATAATTAGCATTAGCATTGAGTTGGGTATGATGGAAGGTCGAAGTTTGGGTGCAAAAGAGGAAGAGTATATTCTAGCATGGTTAGAAATAATAAATCATTCCCTTGCTATGACATTTCTATATATGTGATAAATATAGATGGGCATGCAGAAATTGAACCAGCCCTATAGGGTGTTGGATTTGGTGAGCCTATAACATGTCTTGGATAAAGAAGAAAACACTTCTCAAGTACATATACAAAGTTGATTTAAAATTACAAAAGGAAGGTAAAGCAATCTTGTGAAGAAGATCTAGATCCAATTCATGGAATTCCTATATGACGGATGTAAGAAGATGAAGGGTTGGGTTTAGGTATATAGCGAGGGGTAGGAAGTATCCTTGGTCTAGGGGGCGGGGGAAGAGAGAGAGAGAGAGAGAGAGAGAGAGAGAGAGAGAGAGAGAGAGAGAAAGAGAGAATGAGAGAGAGAGAGAGAGACTGAGAGAGACAGACAAAGAGAGAGAGACAGACAAAGAGAGAGAGAGAGATGGGAGATGGGAGAGAGAGGTGAGAGAGAGTAGAGAGAAGGTGGGGAGAGAAGGAGAATAGAGAGAGAAGATAGAGAGAGGAGGAGAGACATAAGGGAGGTGTAGAGAGAGAGAGTTTTGGTGAATAAAAATAAAAAAGCAAGTGGAGCCACTATTTGTGGAAAAAAATGTACATAAATTCCAAAAAAGTCTAGACAAAATTCAAGAAAATGAGCAAAAACTCTCAAACAATTTCCACAACTTCTAGATAGTTTGCCACATTCAACCCTAGAGAGACCCCCTTTTTCCTTCTATTTTGACAAGAAAAAGAGCATTGAAAAAACAAAAACAAAACTTTTAAAAAATCCTAAAACTTACAAGCAAATTCTTAGGTGCTCATAAATTGCAGTATGAAATGGCCTCTAAATTGAATGAAAAATTTAAACAAAAATCATGATAATTGATGAAAAATATTAAAACTAAGAAAAAAAGGGTACGAGAAGGCTATGTACAATCTAGATAGATTTTGCAACTTCTAGGTGATCCATAAAGCTTCAATTTTGTTCATGATAGGCCTTAAGCCTCGATATGATGAATAATAGCACTTGTTCACCATCCATAGTGTCTAATTCTATGGCACTCCATTTTGGTTGTCTTTCTTTTGGGCACAATGGCCATGGGATAAGGCCACTAAGAATTCTTCAGTGGAGTAATAACATCCTCCATCTTTTGTATCTTTGTGTAGACAATTTTAGCATACTTCGGAATTAATCTGTAACATTTTCCCCTTACTGGCTTGTCTCCTTCAATCAATGGAATGGTGTGTTTCTTAACATTAGTTAGTTCTTCCAAATCCTTGCAATGCCCTACACTTACTACCATCAAAATTATCATAACAGATATTATCCATAGCATTATTTGTAACTCGATGTGTCAATATATTTTATTTGAAACAAAGCCATTCCCCCATCAACTTGCATAAATTGAATGCCCAAATAGTGATGCAAATGCCCTAAATGTGACATCTCAAAAGATGCATAAAAGTTAGCCTTAAGTTCAGCAATATGCTTCTCATTAAGAACATAGAGCAACATGTCATCAACATTGACAACAATGATCAAAAGTACATAATCTAGATTATAATCTAAGGTTCTCTCACTTGGACTATTCCCAAAACCATGTGCAATCAAGTAGGGATGTCCCTTTTCATACCAAACACCTCGTGCTTGCTTCAAACCATATAATGCATTTTGTAACCTGCACAATTCGTTGCTATGCCCTTTTTGAAGAAAACCATGATGTTGAAATACATACACTTCTTCATGTAAGTAACCATTTAGAAATGTAATTTTAATTTCCAACTCATGTACATTCTATAATAAAGTAAGTCTATGATCTAAGGGTCTAACCGGTTCAGACAGATCTGAAATAAAACACCATTTGGTTGCTCATATGTATGACCAAAGATCTCAAGACTAGACTTACTAGAAGGTCATTTACTCTTATAACCAAATGATCCACTTAGCCTAGTGGTTAAGTCTCAAGGGTTTGAAGGAGGAGGTCTTGGGTTCAATACTCATGGAGTACATGGGGAGAGTATTTTTCCCAAAGAGCTCTAGAACCTTCTAGAAGCATACACTTGAGTTTGACTCCAATTAACTAAGACCCTTTGCACACATGCAATGACATGGTTGACACATGGATGGTTAGAATCCACCCACCCAAGAAGGCAATCCCTTCGAGAGAGAGATATATATAGAGAGGCATATGGTTGGGATGAGAGTCATTGATTCATGAGCTAGTCTTGTGGTTACCCTGTTGTTGCATTGGTATCAGAGCAAGGTGATTGCTTCTTTCATCTTCCTTCTCTCATGCTTGGCATTTTTTCTTCTCATAGGTGTGTAGAGTTTTATCTGAATCCCTCTTCACGATACAAAATGAAGCTCCAATTGATGATATTGCAAAAAAAGAAAGTTATCTACAGAAGGTGGCATCTAGGTCTTGGACCCCAGAATGCCAAGAAGAAGAGACCTCTCCTCTATCCACAAGAGCAAGCCATATTCCTGATATTCTATGATCTTGATTTTGGTCATATGTTGTTATTGAGTGCTACAGAAGCTTGCGTAAAAAGAAAAAAAGAAGAAGGTCAGGTGGACGCATACGAGATTCGACCTCTCGACCTCTGCAAATGAAGGCACTTATCTATACCACTCAACCAAATATATTTTGACATTTAGTCTTGTCGATCATCTCCTATGAATACATATCTCTTGTTGCGTAGAAGCACTCATTATCAGAGACAAAAAAGAGAACTCTTTTGTAGCCATTGCTCAGGATGATGGATCTATGCACATCATCAACTAGAAGGAACGACTAAACCATTACAGTAACATGCCTTCAGTGTTTCGATTCTCTACAATATTTTATATGTTCTAATTATCTATATTCTCTATGAGTCCCGAGCATAGAGCCCTTGGTTTTTTGTATTTTCTTGATTTTGCTGCTATCCTCAACCAAACCTGAGTGCATAATTTGAAGTCCCTTGGTGATCAAAGTCAAGTTATCTTCAAATCCAAGCCAAAGTCTTTGGAGATAAAGAACGTTCTTTATCTATGTCGAACAAAATCATCCATGAAGTGCCATCAAGTGTTCGAGACAGAAGGTGAAGCATGCCGTAATTCTAGCACCCTTTTCTAGAATCAAGTCTACATCAAAGTAGCATTGAATTGGGAAGTACTCTTGTGAAATTATGCATTGCCTTTTTATTTTATCACGCACCACTCATGTTAGGAACTCTAAAGAAAGTTTAATAATAGATTGTGTGGGATGAAGGGTCCTTCAAGCCATGCCATGCTTATAATTAATACAAGCATATATGTGCATGTTTCAGTACCACTTTCATCAATATCTTCATTCATGTTTAGCCCACCTATAGCATCATGTGCATTGGATGCGTCTGCAAGAATGATTTCAATTCTAACTCATGCATCTACAAAACCGATTTTAGTTCCAACTCATGTGCTTGATGCACTAAACATAGAATCAAAGGTGTTAGCTTTAAATGTTGAGGGTACCATGCAGCAAGGGGAAACCAAACCACTTCAAAAGAGAGGAACGAACTTGAAGATAGGTTGTTTAAAGTAGAGAAGAGCCTTGGGCATTTGTCCAATTTCCAAGATGAGTTTGCAGAGCTTCATCAATCCATTGACAAGGTTCAAAATCATCTTGAGGATATTTTGGACTCACTCTAGAAGCCCAAAGAGGTAGGTAGGGTTACCCTGGATAGCCATACTGATACAATCGTGAATTCACCTATGTCTGTTTTGTTGAAAAAGGATATTTCCATTTTCCTAACGAACTTGTTTCCCTTAATTAGTAGTTTGAGTCATCTTAGTTTCATGACTCCTATCACTCCTTTTTTTGCCAATACTTTGGGGCAGTCATTAGGTGTAAGCCATCCATCGGATCTTTTTTAGGGAAATATTTACGTCCTCCTTACTTCTCAGGAGAAGATAAGGATCGAAATAAGGATGCCATCTTAACATTCTTAGAAAGTGGAATGATGTCCACCAACTTAAGAACGCCTCCCAACATGTGCGAGTGGTACGGGCCACTTTGTCTTTAGGCCCTTAGGCCTACATGTGGTGCATGAATCTCTATGAGACTCATAAAAGACCCGCAACATGAGCTAGATTCACCCCCCCTTCAAAAAAGATTTTCTCCCGAAGAATGAGGAGGAATGTAATTGGGAGGCTTGGGATTGGATTCAGCAAAAGAGAAGGTCACTTGTTGATGCAAGGGAATCCAAGCTCACATACTTGGATAATTATCATATATCTCATGGAGTCATATATGATCAATCCCTTGTAAAATCAATTACCTTTTACCTTTGTAAAAGTGCCTTATTTCCATGTGGAGTTAGGAAGCATCAAATCTTGAGTTATTTGGTAGATGATTGATGAGAGACTATATTTTATAGTTTAGGATTTACTTTTAGGTGAACATTTGAATTTGAATTCAAACATTGTATCCAAACTCAACTATAAAAGTGGATCAAAAGACTCATGTGAAATGCCCCACTTTGGAGAGCAATAGAGAGGGACCCTATGTGATTTGAGAGCTCATTCCATAGCTCAATCACTACCCTCACATTGTGCAATCGAATATTTCCAATGACATTGTATTTCTATGTGATCTAATATATACATTTTGATTATATCTCGACTTCACTTCTCTCCTATGACTACATGGGTACAATGATCTTCTTAGAGCTTGTTCTCAGTGTATGGTTGATCATTTGACATGATTCAAAGCATCATAGATTCGGTATACTATCCAAAATTCATAAATATAAAATCTCATTATAATTGGTTCTCTCAATAGTGACATACCATCATATCTTTACTCTTTGGTTTGTACTCTGATGCATCCCAAAAATGTCCGGGAAGTCCTATGATTTGCTAAGCATCATAATCAACATGTAGTTCATCTTTTTTATTGAAATTACTCATGATTGATAGCTGTCTAAGTTAATTAAATACCACCAAAAGGAAATAGACTAATTGCTAGGAAGCGCATAACACCATTCATTATACTAACCATGTGTAGAGATGAAAATAGCAAGTCTATGACCTTGGATCAACTTCCTACTTATTTGTTTTGATCCATTGTTTAGTGGATCATGTTCCAAAGCACATAAGTAATCATTTCTGATCATCAAGAAGCTAAAGAGGTACACTATGCTCTCCCACCACTTGTTTTTGATTGGTGTGAAGCAGGCTTAAGCAGCACCACTTCATCTTTGAATACTATCCACCTTTTCCTCCAACAATGGTATCAGAGCAACAACAAAGAAGATGGGAGATGGATTTCCATCATTCATTGACAAATTGGATAGAAGCAACTACCTAGAATGGTCACTAAGGATGCAAACCTACCTCCAAGGAAGAAGTTTATATGGATATATCTGAGGAGATGAAGAAATGCCATCATTCAGGAGCAAATATCAACCCAAAAGGGAGGAACAAGAAAGACTGACCACATGGTGTGCAAAGGATGCTCTTGCTAGGTCTTATCTACTTATCTCAATATCTGATTTCTTATTACCTCACATTAGGAATTGCAAGACCTACCAAGAGACTTGGGAATTACTTTCTTCATACTTCTCAATAAATACAAGAGCTTCGAAGAACCAACTATGGATGGGGTTTACAACCCTAAAAAAGCAACCAAAAGAAAGTGTAGCTAATTATGTGAGCAAGACAAAGGATGTGGTTGATTAGCTTGCAAGCATTGGAGAGGAGATATAAGAAGAACACATAGTAAGGTAGATCATAAACGGCATCCAAGCTGATGATAGGGATTCCTTCACCACAGCAATGGACCTTTATATGGATATGCAGATACTTGACCTCAACAAGTTGATGGGGCAACTCTTCACCTATGAGACAGAGTTCGACAAGAATGGTGAAAAATCTAGAGGTAACCAATCTTCTGCCCTTTATACAAATAGAAATAAAAGTAAGGATAAGGATAAAAGCAAAAGGAATGAAGAAGAGGCTAGTACCTCTCAAGTTAACTTCATTGGTAGAGGAAGAGGTACTATAGGAAGGGGCAGAGGAGGAAAAAAAGGCAGCGGGAGATCCTACAACACTCTACCTTGCAACATTTATGTCCTAACTAACCACATCATAGAAGAATGCTTCAAGAATACAAGGAAACAAAGGGGAAGAGGCTTCCATAGAGGGAGCTATGGACAATCTAGAGGCAGGTTCAACAATGGAGGAAACAATTACAATCACAACTACAACCAAGGCTACAACAACAACAATTATCAAGGAGGTTTGAGAGGTAGAAGAGATTATAACAACTACATAGAAGACCAAGAGGATTCTTTATTCATTATGAACATGACATCCAAGCAAGGAAAAGATGATGAACATCTTTTCTATATTGATTGTGGTTGTTCCAATCATGTGGCTCAAAATGTAGCACTGCTATCTGATCTTGAAGAACCTAAAGGGAAGCATGAAATGCAGACAAGTGATGACACTAGACACTCTGTTAAGAAAATTGGAAATTTCAGGGCTTTTGATGGTAACATGAAATTCTTAAGTAAGATTTGATATGTGCTAATTATAACAAAAAACCTGATCAGTATTGGTCATGTTGTTGAGAAAGGCTTAGAGGTCAGATTCACAAGGCATGGAGCATATGTGGAAGAACCTCAACAAGGCTTCACGAGGATTGCAAAAGGTAAGAAATCTTATAGAATCTTTACATTTGAGATTGAAGACACCAAAAATATTCCACTCTTCAACTACAAAGATCAAACCCTATCTGACTAGAGATATGGCATAAAAGGCTAGATCACATAGGAGAAAGAACACTAAAGCAAATATGCAAGGATCAAAGTGTGCTTGCCATTCCAAATGTGCCCAAGCAACACATGATATACAAATGTGGAGCATGCTAGTTTGGCAAAGCTCATAGGCAACCATTCAACAAAAAGGGGTACATGTATGAAGACTAAATGGAATTTATGCACACTGATGTGTGGGATCCTAGCAGAGAGCCATCAATCTCAGGTTCAAGGTACTATGTTTCATTTATAGATGATTATAGTAGATGGACAATTCTTGAATTCATGAAGCATGAGGATGAAGTATTTACATGTCTCAAAAAGTATTTGGCATTTGTTGAGAATCAAACAAGTAAAAGTTTGAAGAGGATAAGATGTGATGCAGGCACTGTGGAGGTGATCGCAATCCGGGTGGATCGGGTCCGGTCGTGGCACACACAGGGTGTATGAAGCTAATGAATGTTGGAAGGTTTAAAGATGTGAAGGTGAAATTAATGTTGAGTATGGAGAAGAGAGAGATGTTGAAATAATTATGGGAATGGGAATGTAGGAGTGCAAGTTAGATTTATGAACATGAATGATAAGAATGAATAAGAACCATACATACAAATGAAATTTGGAAGGAAGAATGGTCCATTGAAGGAGCTTCTTAAACACTTCCTAATTCCAATCCATATGCATAGTCTTCTTTGGATGATATGTATGCATGACGAGAATACATGGAATCCTTTCACATAAATCAGTTTCGAAAGGAAGAATGGTCCAATATTGGAGCTTCTTATACACTTTCAGAAACTAATAAATATGTATGGATTTGTATGGATTATATGCATGCAAGTGAATTATGATGATGGATTTTACTCACAAGCTCAAAGAAACATCCTCACTGGTTCAACGCAATACTGCGGAGCCTTCTCACACATAGAAGAAATAGAAGACATGTAAAAATACTTAAGAGACTGAGAGAGGAGACAAGAGACAAGTGACAAGTGACATGAATTAAAAGGATTTGAATTAAGTTACATGTAAAATATCGTCGTGGTATGTCATGCTAAGCAGTCTACTGATCAAAGGTGGTTCCGACCCTCAAACCATGACAGTTCAACCGAATGTCACACGTAAGAAGGTGAGTTCCACTCCAGTGACCCTATGTCTGTCTAGGCTCGTAACGTCTAACTAAAGAAGTCTAAGACTCATTAAAATCAGCTCTAACTCACTCACACGCTCCACCGAGGGTGAGTCAAGATAGAGATGTTGGTTTCAAGAGCCTATCCTAGATTGGAGTTCTAACTTAAATTTGAAACTAGGTTCTATACTCATACTAGCTCACCTTGGATCCTCACTCGCTCAACCGAGGGTGATCGTCTCAAGGAAACCGTAAGCTAGCATGAGCCCTATGGATGCCTAACCATGATGCTCTAGGAGTTTGGAGGGGGGTTTATATAGTTTTTTGAATGAATTTGGGCCCTTGGATCTAGAGAAATCAACTCTCAACTCTAGGATCACTACTTTCGATTACAACCATTTGATTAATCAAATCAATGGCTTGGAATTGTTCTTTCTATCAAATCTAGTGTAAAGGAGTGAAATTTAGGTGCCCTCATTCTCCACCATTGGATCTGGGGATGATCTGGACCGTCGGATGAGTGCTGACATCAATTCGGATAAGATAAGCCACTATTTTTGGAGAAATGCTGCATTATTGATCTTTGATTGTAAAAAAGGTCCTCTTTTATGGAAAAAATTCGTGGATCCTCCTTCCTTTATGCTTTAGTGCATCTCCACCCTTGAATATGAGCTCATCTTGACCGTACAACATGGTTCAATCATATTTTGACATGTGGCAGACATTCAAGCCTTCAATTTTCTTATTCTAGAAAACTGCGGTGACCTTGAAAACTGGACTTTGTGCTCTTTGACCCTCCAAAAAGTCTTTGATGAAGATGAAACATTGTAGGACTATGTTTCCAAAGATCTCCTTCAGGAATATGCAGAAAAAACTCCCATCTGAATCTAACTTGTACAAGTTTGACTACATTTGGAAGCTTGCAAGGTGGCATTAAGGTGTCTAAGAAGCTCGGATAGCCTTGAAACTTTATACAAATATGTAGCCACATATGGTCTTTATACATGCCAAACCATATGGCTAACATAAATTTCTATACAAGAATTTGTAGGGTCAAACTAGAAAAAATACATTTTTACAAAATGAACATAGCATATCAATGTGCTACCAAATCCATTTTCTGCTGAAATTTGGGCTATAGACTGCCTTTGACAATCTTTACAAGTATATGGATTTTCATCTAATTTGGTGACAATGAAATTTTTGCCCTAATTTCCCAACTTTGACCAGCTTTGACCAACTTTGACCGCTACCATGGACTTTCTTGATTTCTTTGAAACTTTGTATGTGACCTTCCTTTGACATCCTTGATGCATCCTGGACTTCTCGGGGAATTCTGGCTACCTTCACCAAATATGTTTTTTGTAGGCCTTCACAAGTGAGAGAGGAGAGAAAATCTCGACGACATTCGCCCCCACTAAACTTGCGATTCCTCCGGAAGCGCCACTCTAGCATCTGTGAAAAACAAAATGTTCCAGGCATCAAATTCTTTTATAGGCAACATAAGAAAGATGGAAGGAAAATTGATTATATGCATGAATAAGTAGGTAACGTGACATGAAGCAAAATTTGCATGAAAGAAATAATTGAAACACGCAACATGAATATGCATGAAGAAATAGGCAACATATATGCAAATGAACAAGCAACATTGGCAACAAGAAAGAAAAAAAAACAAGCATCAATATGAAGTGGAAGTGGATGTATTGAGTCGTTTTAAGCATCAGTTCCTCTCATCTTGAAGAAAATTTTGTACCTTTTTCATAAAGCAATCTACCTTAAATATGATTATAAACAAAGATTTAGGATTTTCAAGAGACATCTTTCATCTTTAGCTTATTTTAGATCAACTCCTTTCCTACATAAATATGAATATGCTCTTTCTCTAATAACATGCAAGGAAATCTAACTAAACTCCACTAATGCATAAATCTGCCTATATAGCCCGTGATTTATTCTACTATGCCTCTTTATCCTCCTTTGGCTTGCCTCTTTTTTTTTTTTTTTTTTTGATGATGATGATGATTCGGCAACTTTATGGTTACGATCACTTTTTTGGGGTGGAAGAAAGTGTAAACTTCTTGGTAACATGTAGCTTTTTTTTTTTTTTTTGACGAGGAAAAATTAAACCCCGATACAAGGTACAACCATTTTTGATGACGGAGAACAGTCGTTTAAACTCCGATACAAGTGCTGTGAGATGGACTAAGGATGTAGAAACATGCAATAGCAGGAGCTAGGATTTCAACAATTATGCTTTCGATACTGGATACATATGCATGTTTATATATGAAAGTCTTGTCACCAAAATAAACCTCCAAATCTACATGCCCTATCTTTCCACAATCCTAAATTATAATCAATTTCTTAGTAGATAAGTTACTACTTAAGATACAATTTTACACAAGTAGAGAAATCATCATTTGCCCTTTTTTGACTCAAGTGATGTGGATATGCAATGCAATGCAAAGACTGAAAAAAAACATGCATGAAACAAGCATGGAAAAAAAATAGAATGAACTTGAAAAAAAAACAAAGCAACATGAACTTGAAAATTAATGATTTTTTTTTTTTAGTTTTTTTTTATTTTTTATTTTTAATAACATGGATACTCCTGTTTATGAATTGGCCTCATTGTTGTCATCTTCTTCAATGTCCTCATCCAAAATGTACTCGTCATTATCACGCTTCTTGAATAACTTTATCCTTTTACCTGCAATCAAAGTTTTTAGTGCAACACCATTTAATTCACAAAGAGCATACGTACCATTGTTGTTGACTTTTGATACTATGTATGGCCCAAACCACCGTTGAGTGAGCTTTTTGCGTGCATCATATTGAGAGTCAAATGTACTATCATAAATGAGCACCCAATCTCCTACTTCAATTGGCTTAGGACGCAATCGATGAGTTTTATCAAAATAATGCTTGTTCTTCATTCTAGATTCTCTTAATTTTTCAACAGCATCATCAAGTCTTAATTTACCTTGTTCTAACTGTTTAATACGCAAACTCAAAAAATCATCAGTAGACATGTTTTCAGACCAAGGGAAATTTGACCATGCAGAAATATGAGACTGAATTGGAAACAATGGTTTTTGACAGTACATGAGTTCAGCAGGCATATATCCAGTAGTACGTGTGCATGTCATTCTATCTGCCCAAAGTGCAAAAGGTAAGAATTTAGGCCATTGTTTGATGTCACCATTACATGCTTTAGATATGGCTTTCACAATAGGTGGATGCCCTCTCTCTATTTTACCATTGGCCTCTGGATTATATGCAGTAGTGAGATACAAACGAATACCGTGACGCTCAAAGAACTCTTTAGCTTCTCTCGCATTTAACTCTCCACGATCGGCAACTACTTTCTCTATGTACCCAAAGCGACTTATGACATCTTCAAGCAAGAATTTGCAAACATTGTAAGTGGTCTTAGATCGTAGTGCACGTCCCTCTACATGATTAGTTAAGTCTTCTCTTGCAAGTACAATGTAACGCATTTTGTCGATACCTTTAGGCATAGTTACAAGATCTACTACCCACTTGTAGTGAATACAAGGTGGATAAGTAGGATGCAACGGATCTCTATGTTTGACTGATGAATGAAGTTGACAAGTAGAACATGTAGAAACATAGCTACTAATGTCAACATACATCCTAGGCCAATAATAGGTACTTCTAATTTTTTCATATGTTCCAAAAAATCCTTTATGACCTGCCCATAATGTCTCATGCATTTCCTTCATTACTTGCAATTGAAGACCTCTCTTTCCTAGGACTCGTTGTGGATTCTTAACCTTACCCTTAGCATGTCTCCAAAGATAACCATTACATAGGAAAAAGTTATAAGCTCGTTTCCTAATGTTACGGAATCTATTCGTAGTCCAGCTAGGTAATGGTTGTAGTGTACTGAGATACTTTCCTATGTCTCTCCATTCATCTTCGTACTCAGACTCATGAAATTTCTCATACTCATATATATGTGGAACATAGTCAACTAAATTCACATTCTTTATTAGATCACTTTCAAGATCATCATCAAATCTAGCTCTCGATAACATATCAGCAACTGAGTTTGACTTACCTGAAATATGAACTAACTCAGGATTTATGAACTTAATATATGAGATCCATCTAAGCATGGCTATATCAGGAGATGAACAATTGGCTATCATTCCAATGAGAGGCAAACAATCAGTCTCAACTTTGACATTTGCACCAATGAAATATTCTTTGTCTGTTTTCAAAGCTGTTACCATACCCCATAGTTCTCGTTTGATCTGTGGATATTTTCGTTGTGTTTCATGTAGAATTTTGGCACCAAACCTAATTGCATATCTATTCCCTTCACTATCATCTTGACTTATGACCCAACCTATACCAATAGGACTAGTATCAACAGTCAATATAATAGGTTTGTTAGCAGAATAGTCTACACGCTTAAGGATGGGAGCTTCAAGCAATAATTTCTTCAATTTATGCATAGCTTGAGTGTGTTTGTCAGTCCAAATAAATTTTCGTTTCTTCCTCAACAAGTCATAAAGACAATCAGCAACATGAGCAAAGTGAGGGATCCAAATAACATAAAAGATGCAAGCACCAAGAAATCTACGTACCTCACTCACGTTGTTACATGTTTCAGAAATCTTGCTAATGGCATCAACTTTTTGTGGGTATGGCTTTCGACCATAATGGCCACATAAATGTCCAACAATAAGTACCTCGTTGACACCAAAAACAGATTTCTCTATGGAAAATGTGAGACCTACCTCTTCAAATCGTTGAAATATTCTTTCACAATCAGAGATATGGTCAAGAACAAATTTACGACATCCCGATGAATCTAAAGTAATGTCCTTTACACGTTCCTCACTCCCTTTAATTGGAATATCATCAATGAATGGCATAGTTATATGAGGGATAAAGTCATGTAAGACCATATTCATAGCACTCATCATATGAGCCACAGAATTAGTCGCTCCTTGAGGTAAAGTACACATTCGCACTAAGCCTAAAGGAGTTTTCATTGTGGTTATGTCACGACTATCAATTGCTAATTGGAATTGGTCATATCCAGAATATAGATCACCCATTGAATAGATAGAATGTCCTGAAAATGATTCAGCAAACTCATCTACAATGGGTCCTGTTCCTACATTCCTTATGGTGACTTTATTGACGGGTTGGAGATCTTGAATAAAACGTAGTTTCCCATTCTTTTTAGGCACAGTGAACCATCTGTTTGAGTAAGGTGCAAAAGATGGCTCTAAAATTCTTATGTTTATCTTCTCCTTAAGTAGTTTCATTAGCTCAGGTAAGTGAGCCTTTGGAACAGGTATAGGACGAAGATTCCATGGAATATGTGGAATAGTAAAGATTATCATGGGTGCAACTAGCTTAGGATCTACACAACCAATCTCATGAGGATACATAGTAAAGGCTTTTCCATGGCTACGTATGACTCTCTCAAATTTATCTCTCTCTGCTGGCAAAAGAAAGTCATCATCTCTACCAATTTTCACCTGTTTGATTGTCTCATCCGTGAATGTATGTCCTATGTTTTTCTTATCCCAAAGAATTGGATCATTTTTCACATCAATAATTTTTTCATTACTTCCTTGAGGTAACGGTTGAGCTATGGGTTTGATTTTTTTGTCTACAGTTTTGTACTTTGTTTCAACTAAGGCATCATGTGTTTGGTTAAATTTTGAGCACTTGTCAACATTGAGAGCATACTCTTGGATTAGAGCATACTCATCAAGGGAAGAAAGAAGAATAATATGGGAATTAGAATTTTGTTGAAGACATAACTCTAACTCCTCAAGAGTAGAGAAACAATGAGATGTTTCAATCACATGCTCAATGTTCTCATCATGTTCCATGATTTTGTTGTTTTTATAATTTTTTTGGGTTTTTTGGATAAAAGACTTGGACAATTGACTCTTATGAAGAAAATCTAATCTAGAATGTGGAAAACAAAGTGACAAACTATTGTACATGTTGGTTGGATGCGAGATGTCAAACCAATATCCACTGTTGTCCCGCTCAACAATGGATTCTATCCGAAATTTTGATCATATGTAGCTCCAAACATGAATCGAGGTGCACAATCACTACAAGCATGCTCATGACCCTGAGTAACAATAGGTTTCTTTCTAATTGACAATCGATTCCTAGGATGATTCACTCCTACCACCATGACTTGAAGTGATTGCATTCCATCCTTAGACTTAAATCTAGCATAGGTAGACCCATCATCCATGGCTTTAGTTTCCATACGACTCTCACAAATAAAGGGTTGACCTAAGAGAACTTCATAGGAGCAATTATCTTGAATAAAAAAGTGAAACTCTTCTGTGATTCCTCCTATGGATATGGGCACACTAGCACAAGCTCCATACAGGGTACCTACACCATTATCTGCAGTTCTCATACGCCATCCACAATCTTTATCTATGGGCCATCAAAACTTATCATAAACTTCTCTTGAAATCACATTGATTTCAGAGCCGGAATCTACTAATGCATTTACAGTGATAGTGTTCTTATCATTTCCTATTTTAACATGCATCTCTGATGTACCTCTAGACCAAAATATTCTTTTAAAGTGGCTTTCAGGATTGTTTTCATGATTTTCATGGTCAGGTTGAATAGGTCCTAAGAAATTTTTATTAACATTTACTTCATCATCATCAAAGTCCTCTTCATCAGATTCATCAAAGTTTAAGGCTTCATTCATAGCTTGATCTTGATCTAGAGAATCTTGCATCTCAGTATCTAGATTAAGCGGAAACCTCTTCCTTTTAATTAGGCCGATAAAGTTATCTTTAAAAACAGGCTTTGCAATAGAGAAAACTTGTTCTAAAGACATAGTCACTTGACTCTTAAGCAAAATGTCATCTAAAATCTCCATAGGATCTATTTTTCTCTCAATTTCTGAAATCAAGATGGCTTTAGGTTTTCTCTTTGGTTTCTTTTGTTTTTGCTCAGGGTCTTGTTTTTGTTCATGTTCTCGTGTTTGGTCTTCAGTTTGTTTTGATTGTTCTTGTTTATCTAAAGGCTTTGGTTCTGTTTTTCTTTGCTTTGTCTTCTTCCCTTTTTGTTTCTCCTCTTGTTTTTGTTCATTGGGTTCTGATTCTTGTTTTTTTATCTTTGGATTGTGATGTTTCTCCTTGCTCTATGATTGTTTCTATTCCCTCTGAGGTTTGTTTTCGAGTCACTCTTCTTTCACTAGGCTCAGCTTCATCTCTTTTTCGTTTTTCTTCTACATTGGATATGTGAGAAATAAGAGATTGATCTTCTATCGGTGACTCCCAAGCCGTTATTCTCCTAATCTCATCCCGTGCTCTTACTAAAGCCTCTATGGAAAAATCACCTTCCTTTGTTGTGGGTTTACTCGATTCTACTTGTTGTTCATCAAGAGCTTCTAGTTTCACTCCTCTAGTTCCTACGTCCATTATGGTTATATTTTCATAATGTTTTTTCATTCCTCCCTTACCATAATTTCCTTGCAAAGGTAGCCTAGATCGATAGTCACAGATTTTCTTGTCTATGTCTATTACTAGTCGTTGCTCCTTAGCAGCCTTCAATAATTCACAATCTCTCAAAAAGTGCTCTAACGAATCACACCAAGGACACCTACGAGGGCCACGCACAAAACCATTTTGATTTTGAGGATTTTGATTAACTTGTGGTGGGAAATTTTGAAATTGAGGATTTTGTTGATAAGGTATTGCTTGAACAGGATAATTAGGATTTTGAAAATGCAATTGATGTATTTGAGGAGCTTGGGGAGCAACATGTGGTACTTGAGGTGCAAGAGGAGCTTCCATATTATACGGTTGATGATTTTGAAAATTTTGATTTTGAGGATTTTGAAAAGCTATTTGAGAAGCTTGAGGATACATGTTTTGATACATTTGAGGATTTTGCACATGAGGATGAGGATTTTGCATTGAAGGATTATGCATTGGAGGATTATGCATTGGAGGATTATGCATTGGAGGAACTTGATATGCTTGAGTAGGAGCTACTTGTGGATTTTGATTGGTAGCTATAACATGTTGATTAGGCTCTTGAAAAGTCATTGGGTTCATTTGATTTTGGAAAGTTTTGGTGTAATTAGATTGTAAAGCATCTATAGTCTTGGCCAAATTGGATTGTGTAGCAATAAGACTTTCCATTTGCTTAGTGAGAATATCCACTTGAGATTGTTCAACTACACTTTTATTTGGCTCTACTTTAAAACCTTGATTAGGCTCCATCATTTGAGGAATAGGAGTAGAGTCAAAAAGCATAGCATGGGATTGTTCTCTAACTTGCTCCTTAGTTTGTGGAAGGCTAGCTTGAGGAAGACTAGTTTGCTCATAAAGCATGGATTGTCTTTGATGTCTATGGGCTACAGCCTCTACTACTTTACACACTTTTTGCCAATTGTCAGTAAGACCATAGCGCTTATCTGGTTCTTCTAATTGCCGTTCAACTTCCCTGCGAGTTTCAGGATGAAGAAGCTTAAGAAAATTGATCACAAGATCAGGTTCCAAAGTTATCTTATCCTCATCAGGAAGTTGTTCATAGCGTCTAATATACTCATTTTGTAAGTGAGTAATAGAGCTACTAGGCTTTGGAGAATTGACCCATCGTAAGAATCCATCTCGATTATGTTGGCTATAATCTTCAAGATAGAATTCTTTGAGCATCTCCTTTCTAAAATCACTCCAAGGAAGACTATCATATTGAGTGACATGGTTTATGATAGAGCTATCAACAATTCGTTCAAAGAATGATATCAAAAGATCTTCGGGAAGACCAAAAATCATAGCTTGCTCTTCAAACAAATCTAAGTAGCTTGTGATGTTGATGCCATTGAATTTTCCCTTCTCTCTCAACATAGAAGAGACTATTCTTTGGCCTTGTTTCTCAACAATAAGGGATTTGAAACCTTCCTCCATCTTATGTGAATAAACAAGTGATGCACGATGCTCTAGATCTCTCACAAATGGGTTTACTTCACGACGAAGATGTGCACGATACTGTGAGAAATCCAGTGCAACACTCAAGAATGATGATGATGATATGATGAGGATGAAAAATATGAAACAAAAGGATATGGATCACAACCTCCCAACAAGATCAGAAGCAAATGCCACGAAGCGTTTCACGTCGGGTTCAAATGTGGAGGTGATCGCAATCCGGGTGGATCGGGTCCGGTCGTGGCACACACAGGGTGTATGAAGCTAATGAATGTTGGAAGGTTTAAAGATGTGAAGGTGAAATTAATGTTGAGTATGGAGAAGAGAGAGATGTTGAAATAATTATGGGAATGGGAATGTAGGAGTGCAAGTTAGATTTATGAACATGAATGATAAGAATGAAAGAGAACCATACATACAAATGAAATTTGGAAGGAAGAATGGTCCATTGAAGGAGCTTCTTAAACACTTCCTAATTCCAATCCATATGCATAGTCTTCTTTGGATGATATGTATGCATGACGAGAATACATGGAATCCTTTCACATAAATCAGTTTCGAAAGGAAGAATGGTCCAATATTGGAGCTTCTTATACACTTTCAGAAACTAATAAATATGTATGGATTTGTATGGATTATATGCATGCAAGTGAATTATGATGATGGATTTTACTCACAAGCTCAAAGAAACATCCTCACTGGTTCAACGCAATACTGCGGAGCCTTCTCACACATAGAAGAAATAGAAGACATGTAAAAATACTTAAGAGACTGAGAGAGGAGACAAGAGACAAGTGACAAGTGACATGAATTAAAAGGATTTGAATTAAGTTACATGTAAAATATCGTCGTGGTATGTCATGCTAAGCAGTCTACTGATCAAAGGTGGTTCCGACCCTCAAACCATGACAGTTCAACCGAATGTCACACGTAAGAAGGTGAGTTCCACTCCAGTGACCCTATGTCTGTCTAGGCTCGTAACGTCTAACTAAAGAAGTCTAAGACTCATTAAAATCAGCTCTAACTCACTCACACGCTCCACCAAGGGTGAGTCAAGATAGAGATGCTGGTTTCAAGAGCCTATCCTAGATTGGAGTTCTAACTTAAATTTGAAACTAGGTTCTATACTCATACTAGCTCACCTTGGATCCTCACTCGCTCAACCGAGGGTGATCGTCTCAAGGAAACCGTAAGCTAGCATGAGCCCTATGGATGCCTAACCATGATGCTCTAGGAGTTTGGAGGGGGGTTTATATAGTTTTTTGAATGAATTTGGGCCCTTGGATCTAGAGAAATCAACTCTCAACTCTAGGATCACTACTTTCGATTACAACCATTTGATTAATCAAATCAATGGCTTGGAATTGTTCTTTCTATCAAATCTAGTGTAAAGGAGTGAAATTTAGGCGCCCTCATTCTCCACCATTGGATATGGGGATGATCTGGACCGTCGGATGAGTGCTGACATCAATTCGGATAAGATAAGCCACTATTTTTGGAGAAATGCTGCATTATTGATCTTTGATTGTAAAAAAGGTCCTCTTTTATGGAAAAAATTCGTGGATCCTCCTTCCTTTATGCTTTAGTGCATCTCCACCCTTGAATATGAGCTCATCTTGACCGTACAACATGGTTCAATCATATTTTGACATGTGGCAGACATTCAAGCCTTCAATTTTCTTATTCTAGAAAACTGCGGTGACCTTGAAAACTGGACTTTGTGCTCTTTGACCCTCCAAAAAGTCTTTGATGAAGATGAAACATTGTAGGACTATGTTTCCAAAGATCTCCTTCAGGAATATGCAGAAAAAACTCCCATCTGAATCTAACTTGTACAAGTTTGACTACATTTGGAAGCTTGCAAGGTGGCATTAAGGTGTCTAAGAAGCTCGGATAGCCTTGAAACTTTATACAAATATGTAGCCTCATATGGTCTTTATACATGCCAAACCATATGGCTAACATAAATTTCTATACAAGAATTTGTAGGGTCAAACTAGAAAAAATACATTTTTACAAAATGAACATAGCATATCAATGTGCTACCAAATCCATTTTCTGCTGAAATTTGGGCTATAGACTGCCTTTGACAATCTCTACAAGTATATGGATTTTCATCTAATTTGGTGACAATGAAATTTTTGCCCTAATTTCCCAACTTTGACCAGCTTTGACCAACTTTGACCGCTACCATGGACTTTCTTGATTTCTTTGAAACTTTGTATGTGACCTTCCTTTGACATCCTTGATGCATCCTGGACTTCTCGGGGAATTCTGGCTACCTTCACCAAATATGTTTTTTGTAGGCCTTCACAAGTGAGAGAGGAGAGAAAATCTCGACGACAGCGCTGAGTATTTATCACATGAATTTTATTCATTCTTATACGAAAAAGGTATAAAGAGAGAGAATACAACAAGATATACTCCAAAACTAAATGGAGTGGTAGAGAGGAGGAATAGATTGATAGTAGAGGCTATAAGATCAATGTTGAATGAGAAGAAACTACCCAGTTACCTATGGACAGAGGCTGTTTCCCTAGCCACATACTTTGTTAACAGGCTCCCGTCCAAATCCTTGGATGGAATGACACCCTATGAGGCATGGAATGGTAGAAGACCCTCATTGGAGCATTCCAAAAGTTTTGGGGTGCATTGCTTATGCACATATTCCCTCATTGATTAGAGGGAAGCTTGATCCTAAAGCTAAAAAGTGTGTACTCGTTGGCTATGACCAAAATGAGAAGGGTTATAGGTTATACAATCCCACTAACAAAGGATTTATAGTTAGTAGGGATGTAGTGTTTGATGAAAATAATTCATGGTTTGAAGATGATTGCATGAAGATCAAGTTACCTTATGATTTGGAAAGTGATTTTCCAACTCTCACTCAAGAAGACCAACAAGTACCAAAAGATGTCAATTCAGAAGACAAAGAGAAGATTGACTTCAAGGCTTGGAAGTCAAAAGAACCAAGTTCAAGCAATTGGAAGACATTATAGAGTCCTCCAGTCAAGCACTTAGAAGATCTCAAAGGAAGAGTAAAAAGCTAATACGGTATGGCTATGACACATCATTAGTGTTGGAAGAGAAATAATAAGACAATGTTTCCCAAGTCTCTTGAGATATCTTACAGTTCCTAATATGTGGAAGAATAAAATCAGAGATTGAGTTAAGTAAGTAGGACCTTGCTAATGCATCCTTGCCACACCATGTGTTCAGTCTTTCATGCTCCTCTCTTGTAGGTTGTCCTTTGCTTCTCAATATGGGCATCTCCTCATCTTGTGAGATGTATCCATAGAGGCTCCTTCCTTGTAAGTATGTCTTCATCCTCAAGGACCATGCTTGATAGTTTTTCCTATCCAATTTATCAATGAAAGAAGGAAAACCATCTCCCATTTTACCTTAGCTAAGCTCTCATACCACTGTTCGGATAGATGGATGGACACTCCAAGAAATATATAGGTACTGCCAAATCTTGCTTAGTACTAGCATCTTCAAGGTTTAGAGTTGATATGCGGACCCTCTTAGCTTTCCACTGACACTATACAAGTGCCTATGTACTTTGGAAATGATGTAAGATAAGATTGAATCAAAATAGACTACTTCTAAATAGAAGGATCAATGAAAACCTTCTACTTTTTATCATACACCTGCTGCTTGTTATGCTCAGTGCTACCAGTATAGTAGGAATTAGAAAAATTCATTTTATAGATATTTAACTAGCTTAGTAAGCTAATGCTTCGAAGTGAAATCACTTGAAATGATGCACTATATATAGAGCGATCAATTTAACAAATGAATCATTACCCTTGATTTTTTAGGACCTCTACAGAGTTTGACTAGTGAATTCTTCAACGTGCTTTTCTCTACATTGGCTGAATGGATTCCCTTCAAAATTTTTCAGCACGTAGATAACTTGGAGATTATTCCAACAAGCTTTAGATCATTGAAATTGGTCAAGAATTGACTCAGATATAAGCAACACAAGTTGACAGTTATGAATGACTATAATAGAGAGATCATAGATGAACAATGTAGATGTATTGTATTAATGAACAATGTTGTACAAGATCATAGGCTTGAAAATCATAGCCTAATGATGGAGAATAGTGTAGGTTAAAATTTAATCCTCACACTCTTACACAATGGCAATGGAGAGCTCGGGAATAGAGACTTCTAACCGCGCCTTTTTCAAGTCACTTTATATAAGTGTTACATTCAAACTTGAATTTGAATTCAACTTTTGGCTCTCGCTAAAATTAATCCTTCAATCTATGAAATATTCCCTCAATGAAGTAGTTAATTTTCTGACTAATAAATGCATGATTTTTTGGTAGATGATTACAAATATTCTCTCAAGTAAAATAAATGACTTTTACAAATGTAAAAAGATAAAGTTCTCCTAGCAATGGTTTCATGGAGCTTCATGTGTTTATGAACTTCAAGCCAAATGTGTGGGCTTGGACTTTGCACCAACAAAATGAAGGGTTGTTTTACCCATTCATTTTTTATTTGAACATAAAGATTTATTCTAATCCAAATTGGGTTGGCTCCAAGGACGATAGGAGGAGCACCTCAGGGTGCTTGTCTTTTGCAAGATCAAAGCTAATATCATGTTCATCTAAGAAGCAACCAACTGTGGTGTTTTCATCTACAGAGGCAAAATATAGAGGTTTAGCAAATGCAACACGAGACTATGTGGATCAAGCAACTCTATACAGATTTGGGGTTACATTCTTACACTCGAATGATTTTTGGAGACAATACTAGTTCACTTCATTTGGCTTGTCCTATGTATCAACTCAATTGCAATGTGCAGATATACTCACAAAGTCTTTAGATGGAACTAAGATGAATAGGTTCAAATTGATGACTGGTTTGCAAGAGATCAAGAACGAATGAAGACAAAGCATGTTAGGCTTGAGGGGGAGCAGTTGGTGCAAGAGAATCCAAGCCCAGATACTTGGATAATTAGCATATAGCTCATGGAGTCATATATGATCAATCCCTTGTAAAATCAATTACCTTTTACGTTTGTAAAAGTTCCTTACTTCCAGGTGGAGTTAGGAGGCATCAAATCTTGAGTTATTTGGTAGATGATTGATGAGAGAATATATCCTATAGTTTAGGATTTATGTTAAGGTGAACATTTGAATTTGAGTTCAAAGATTGGCTCCAAACTCAACTATAAAAGTGGATCAAAAGACTCCCGTGAAATGCCCAACTTTGGAGAGCAATAGAGAAGGACCCTATGTGATTTGAGAGCTCATTCCATGGCTCAATCACTACCCTCACATTGTGCAATAGAATATTGCCAATGTCATTGTATTTCTATGTGATCTAATACATAGCTTTTGATTATTTCTCTACTTCACTTCTCTACTATGACTACATGAGTACACTGATATTCTCAGAGCTTGTTCTCAATGTATGGTTGATCATTTGACATGATTTAAAGCATCATAGATTCTTTATGTTGTCTACTTCATAACTAAAAAAACTCATTATCATTGGTTCTCTCAATTGTGAGATATCATCATATCTTTACTCTCTCGTCTGTACTCTGATGCATCACAAAAATGTCAGGGAAGTCCTACGATTTGCTAAGCATCATACTTAGCATGTAGCTCATCTTTTTTATTGAAATTACTCATGATTGATAGCTGTTTAACTTATTTAAATACGACCAAAAGGAATCAAATTAATTCATAGCAGGCTCAGAGCACTATTCATAATAGTGGCCATGTGTAGAGACTAAAATAGCAAGTATATGACCTTGGATCAACTTCCTACTCATCTGTTTTGATCCATTGTTTAGTGGATCATGTTCCAAAGCAAATAGATGATTATTTGAGATCATCACAAATCTAAGGAGGCCCACTACACTCTCCACCACGTGTTCTTGGCCGGTGTGAGGCAGGTTTAAGCAGCACCGCTTCATCTCTGAAGACTATCCACCATCTCCTCCAACATAACTATGTTGGAAGCATGCGAACAACATAAGGAAGAAGAAGAAGATTGGAGCACAACACACAATAATAAATGTATTACCACTAGAATGTACAAAGATATTTGACCCTTTAGGGCAATAGGCATAATACAAGCCTAAGGGAAAAACTCCTAAAGAGGGAAAAAAGTGCCCTGATAGTCCTAGTGTGTTCACACACATCACTACCTAAATATATCAAAAAAGCCCCCCTCAAAGTGATGTGGTGATTAAGGATCTAACACTCATGTATAAGGAAGTGTCAAGCTATGTGGAATCAATCCACAAAAGGAAGCAAGCCCAAAGCTCTGTGGAAAGCTTCAAACTTCTCCCTATGCAGAGCCTTCCTAAGGATCAATGAAAACTTTCTATTTTTTATCATACACCTTTTGCTTGTTATGCTTAGTGCTACCAGTACAATAGGAATTAGAAACATTCCTTTTAGAGGTATCTAATTAGCTTAGTAAGCTAATGATTCCAATTGGAATCACTTGAAATGATGCACTATACACAGAGCAATCAAGTTAACAAATAAATTGTTACCCCAATTTTTTAGGACCTCTGCAGAGTTTGACCAATGAGTGCTTCGACGTGCGTTTCTCCAAATCTACCAACTAACATGTCCACGAGTTTTTGGTAGGTGATTACAAATATTCTCTCAAGTCATATGAATGACTTTTACAAATGTAAAAAGATAAATTTCTACTAGCAATGGTTTCCATGGAGCTTCATGTGTTAATGAACTTCAAGCCAAATGTATGGGCTTGGACTTTGCACCAACAACACACTCAACAATCATTGTGAAGGGTGCCCTATACTTAGCCTCACAACTGGAAGTGGCTAGAGTAGGCTACTTTCTTAGCCAAGATATGCATGAGCTACCAAACATGAAGCAAAAACCAGTGGTGGACATACGAGTGTCATAGAAACCAGCCAAGTAAGAGTCAGAAAATGCATGTAAATCTGGCGGTAGTGACCCCCCTTGGGATAAAACAATCCAAGTAGTTCGGTACTGCTCAATTAGCAAAAGATGCACTTAACCGCATGCCAATGCTTGACACTTAGGCAATGCATAAACCTGCTTGTCTGTGAGATAGTAAACTAAATATCTAGCTGAGTAATGCATAAGTAAATCAAGCATCCAATAGCCTGCTTATAGAGAATAGCATCAAATTCATATCCAGCATCATGAAGACCCAATCGTAAACTTGTCTCCATAGGAGTGGCAATATGACATAAACTACTCTCAGTTGGACTGTTCTCAAAACCATGTGCAATCAGATAGGCATGTATCTTTTCATACCAAGCACATGGTGCTTGCTTTAAACCATATAATGCCTTCTTCAACCTAGACACTTGGTTTTCATGACCTTTCTACACAAATCCATGGGGCTGGAAAACATACACTTCTTCATGCAAGTCACCATTCATAAATATAGTTTTGATGTCCAACTTATGTACATTCCAACCATGATGAGTTGAAAGTGCATAGATGCTATGAACAATAGTCATTCATCATGTAGGTGCAAAGATCTCATCAAAATCAATGCCTCTTTCCTATGTCTAACCCTTTGCAACAAGCCTAGCCTTATACCTTTCAACTATTCCATTAGGCTTACTGTTTAGCTTGTACACCCACTTAGTGCCAATGGCCTTCCTACTAGGAGGCAAGTCACATAAAGACGAGGTACCATTTTTCATGATAGCATCATATTCAGATCTCATAGCACCCATCCAATTTTCAAAATTTTGTGCTTCATCAAATGAAAGAGGCTCATACTCATCAGAGATACTAGAGGCAGCCATAGCATAGAAATCGAATGCAAAACAGGCACTATGAGAGCTTGATCGAGTACAATATGACAAATGTGCATCTAATTTGTTGTCACGCAAAGTCTCCACCAACCATTTTCACATAGTTTTTTCCTCCTCAATATCAGCTCTCTCATCAACAAGTGCATCATGTAAATCTGCATTAGAAATGGAATGATCTACATCATCACATGAAACCTACAAAGGCTGAGAAGTTGCCTCATTAGGACCAGCACTAGATTGTCCACCTCTAAAAAGAGGCAGCAAAGTGTCATACATGTCTTTAGAGCTAACTGATGTCTCCTTAGTACATGAAAGTAATTTATGAATAGCATCTTCCACAAAAACAATATCACAGCTAACCAAAATGCATTTGGTCTATGGATGATACAATTGATAGCCTTTGCTTTCACAATTGTACCCAACAAAAATACATTTCATCACTTTATCATCCAATTTTCTGCATTGTTGTTGAGACACTAATGCATATGCCAAACAACCAAAAACATGCAGATGAGCAACATATGACTTGTGAACATGCCAAGCCCTATATGGAGTGATAGATTGCAATGCTTTAGTGGGACACGTGTTAAGTACATATGCTGCACACATGCGAGCCTCAAGCCAGAAACTATGTGGTCTTGACCATACACCTTGCCATCTCCATGAGTGACATGTTCTTCCATTTAGCAACTCCATTCTATTAAGGTGTATATGGCACTATACAATGATGTTTTATCCTACATTCAGCCAAAAATGCATTAAAGTCAGAAGACATATATCCTCCCCTCGATCAGAACAAAGGGTGCCCATTTTACATGCTGATAGGTTTTTAGCCAAAACCAAAAACTGTTTGAAGCACATAAACTCTTTGGACTTTTGTTTCAATGGATATACCCATGCATGCCTAGAAAAATCATCATTGAAAGTCATGAAGTAAAGATAGTTTCCAAAAGAAGGTGTCTGCATAGGACCACAAGCATCACTATTTAAAAGTTGCAATTTCTGAGTACCTCAAACTAAACCATCTTTTGGAAAGGATGACCGTTGCATTTTGCCCAAAATATAGCCTTCACAAAAATGTTTACCGGGTGCCTCAAGTTTGGGCAAAGAGGACACGATTTCAGATTTCTACAAGCATAGCCAACTAGCAAAATTCAAATGATCAAAGCATGCATGCCAAAGCTTTGCATCTGACATAGCCTAAGGATCATGTATTGCACATGCTAAATCATTCATTGATTTTTTATAGTCTATGAGCTTATATAGACCACGACATAAAATGCTAGAAGCAATAATCACATCACCATTTAATAGAACATGAACTATACATCTGTCATCAATAAACTTCACAACAAAGTGAATATTGGTTAAAACTTAAGCTGACAATAGATTCTTCTTGATCCCTAGCACAAATAAAACATCCAACAATGTAAAAGAACTACCATCAGTAGTAGTCAGAATGATCTTACCAACTCCCATGATAGGATAAGAGGATTTGTTGGTGCATGTGACAGTATTCCCTATAGGGGCAAGCTCAAGTGAAGTGAAGTAATTGCATTGCAAGGTAACATGTTTGGTTGCCCCACTATCAAAGTAACAAACATCTAAATCTACTACAAACATACATTATTCAGGAGAATATGGGTCAAAACTGCAAACAATAGTACATGCCCATTCTTCATTTTGCATTAGACTAGTAGACTCTATTTTTGATGTGGAGGCCTCTGCAACAACCATTCTAGGCTCTTTTTTGTTTGCCTCTTTTGCAGATAGTTTTGGACAATTATTTATGACATGATCTTTTGCTTTACAATACTTGCAAAATAATTTCTACTTTTCTCTGTTCTTATCATGTCTGTGATCCTTCTTTCATTGTGCAGAATTAGGAGATTTTTGCTTACTAGTAGAAGAGCTCCATTCACCTTTGCCCTTCTACCTAGCCAGGAAAGCTTGATCTGCAACATGCATAATGGACCTATTCGGCCTAGACTGATCTTCCTAGAATAGAATAGATACTAACTCCTCAAATGTTAAGGCATTTCGATTTCCTTTCATCATCAAACAAAGATTAGAAGCAAAACTCTGATATGAATTAGAAAGACCATTCAAAACAGTGTGCAAAAGTGAACTATCAAGCAAGACTTCATCAGCAAAAATCAATGGTTCTTTCAAATATTTGATCTTTGTCATAAAACTATCCATGGAATCACCTTCATTCATGTGCTCACTCTCCAACTGTTTTTTAGAGGTAAGAAACACGAGCCTCATTCGTTGCCTGGTACAAAGTGGTAAGTGTATCCCAAGCATCCTTAGCTATCCTATAAGAGCAAATGTGAGGAATAATGGTAGGTTTGATAGACAAGGCTATCAATGCATGTACCTAAGCATCTCTACCATCCCAATGAATTTGGTCTACAATAGATGCATCACGAACCACAACACAAACATGAATCTCCAGAATATCACCATATTCCATGTCATATGCATCAACTTTAGTACATGTATTTATAGGTGTAATAGGACGTTTTTCAACACCCTGCACAATATTCCACAATCCTTTTTCCACCAAAACATGATGCATCATATAATCCCACAATGGGTAATTTGTACTATCCAACTTACCCTCAGTAGCCAACATATGAAATACATCACTGCTTTTAGCCATAGCCACTTATAAAAATACCCTGATGTAGAAAAATGATTATATCTGAAAAATTTGAACAGAAATACCTTGATGAGTTTTGTTAAACATGTAGCAGACTTTCAGATGCTTATACTAACCAACCGAAACCTATACATATCTTTGGAACAAAAAGACAAAATAGCCTGCACAAGCACTATGATAATGCGTTCAGAGGACAAAATGAGCTTAGATCATGATTTTGGCACCACAAAGCGAAGCAATTTTGATCTCCTAATCACCCTAAGTATGCTCACCAAATTTCATGCATTGTGAGACTATAAACAGAGGGGTGTCAACGATTCCCTAGATGAAGCAACAACCTGCTCTGATACCAATTGTTGGATTTTCAGATCTTTGGAAGCATGCAAACATCACAAGGAAGAAGAAGAAGCATGGAGCACAACACACTTTACTAAATGTATTACCAATAGAATGTACAAAGATATCCAACCCATTAGGGCAATAGGCTTATATACAAGTCGGGGTAAAAAACCTCCTAAAGATGGAAGAAAGTGCCCCGATGGTCCTAGTGTGTTCACACACATCACTACTAAATATATCAACACACTAATGGTTTACATTTTAGAATATCAAGACATTATTCTAAAATTGAAAAACCTTGATGACTTCCATCAGCTTCGTGGTTTCGTTCAAGGACTTAACCAATGAATCCATTATGAAATAAAGAGACATGCACCTAAGTCTCTTGATGAAGCTATTAAGGTTGTGCAAATCTATGAGGAAAATTCTTGTATAGATTTCCCACAGGAAAGTGGTCAGTGCCAAAGAAATACCGCTAAACATAAAGGCAAAGGTCCAAGAACATTTGAATGCACATCTAAGAGACCATGTGTTTTTAGACATCTACTTTTTCAAAAAGAACTTGCCAAAGCACAAAAAGAGAATTTTTGTTTAAAATCCCTTAAACCAGGACATTGTAGTAGGGTGTGTCCAGTTGGAAGAGACAATAGGGCCACTTTGACTGATAAAGGTAAGGGAAAACAACAAATACATCTTATACAGACCTTGAACTTGGATGAAAATTCAAATGTTGGGAAAGTTCAAATAGTGCATTGTGATAGTACCCATAAGTGTCAAGTTTCCGAAAACATGTGGCAACGTCAATAATTTGGTCCACATGATTTAGTCAAGCTGCACGAATCAGTCAAAGGTGACACCATCCAGATTATAGTGGATGATTCGACCGCATAATTTTATAAATTATGCACTTGTTAAAAAATTAGATCTTCCTTAGAGTCCTTCTCGTCATAGATATGTCATCTCTATGATGCACAAGCAAGACATTGTGAAGAGAGATGGTGGATGCACTCCGAAGATGAGTTGGTGCTGCTACAACTGGCTTCACACCAGCCAATTGAGACTTCAGAGTTGATTAGTAGACCCTTTGAGCTTCCTAAATCCACCAAAATATCATCCAAGTACTTTGGGACATGTATCTCAAAAGTTTAAGTCAAGACAGACTAGTTGTGAAATGAAAACCTCCCAAAACTTGCTATTTTTGGACATACATCTATTGGAAAAAATGAAGAGTGCTCTCAATCTGGTAGGAATTAGAAATCTTTCTTTTTGACATAGCAAAAGATTCATCCAATATTCCATGTTAACCAACTTAGGAAGAGTTTGACAATTCAGATAATCTAGTTGGACATCAGGTTATACTTCCACTTCCATTAAGTGAAATAGTTCCTCATGAGTCTGAAAGGACACTTTGCACCCGAGATAAACATACAAGAAGTCACTTTTAGAAGAGTGCTTAGTAAAATGGAAGGACAGAAATGAAGAAAATTCAACATGGGAAAGATTTTCCACAATCCAATGAATTTTTCCAACTTTTTAGTTTTAAGATAGTCCCCAATAAATAAGGTTCCCTACTTTCAAATTTGAAGTGCATAAACCAATCAAATGGACGCATGTTCTTCAAGTTTTAGAACATGATAAGGTTTTCTACTTTAAAGTTCTAAGTGGATAAATTGATCAAATGAATGCATGATCTTCAAGTTTTAGAACATGAGGCTGGGGGGTTGCCTATAGTATATATAGATCTAATTTTGGACGATTAAAATATTTTCCAAGGGCAGAAGAATGTAATAAAGTAAGTCTATGATCCAAGGGTCTAATCAATTTGGAGGGATCTAAAATCAGACACCATTTGGTCTGTCATATGTATGACCAAATATCTAGAGTCTAGACTTATTAGAAGATCATTTACTTCTGTAACCAAGTGATCCACTTAGCCTAGTGGTTAAGTCTCAAGGGTGTGAAGGATGAGGTCTTGGGTTCAATCCTCATGTGGTACATGGGGGGAGTATTTTGTCCAAAGATCTCTAGAACCTTCTAGAAGCATCCACTTCAATTAACTCCATTTAACTAGGACATTTGGCACACATGTAGTTACATGGCTGGCACATGGATGGTTAGCATCCACCTACCCAAGAAGGAAATCCCTTGGAGAGAGTTATGTATAAACGCATATGGTTGGGAGGAGAGTCATTCATTCATGAGCTAGTCTTGTGGTTATGTTGTTGTTGCACATTCCAACCATCATGAGCTACAAGTACATAGATGCTATGAATCATGGTGATTCATCACATGGGTGCAAAAGTCTCATAAAAAACAATGCCTCTCTCTTGAGTTATACCTCTCAATTGTTACATCAAGCTTATATTTTAGCTTGTATACCATTTAGTACCAATGGCCTTTTTGCGAGGAGGCAAATCATATAAAGACCATTTACCATTCTTCATAATATCATCATACTTTGATTGCATAGCAACCATCCAATTTTCTTAATTTTGTACTTTGTCATAAGAAACAAGCTCATTTGCATCAAAAAGACTAGAGGCGGCCATCGCATAGCAATATGATGCAAAGGAAGCACTATGAGAGCGTGAATGAATACGATATGATAGATGTGCATCTAATTTGCTATCTCTTAAAGTGTGCACAAGCAATTTAGGCATAGTTATTTCCTCCTTTATATCAGCTTTCTCATCATCATGTAAATCTGCATAAGAAATGGGATGATCCACATCATCATGTAGAACCTATAAAGGCTATAGAAATTGCCTCCACTTGTAAAAAGAGGCAATGAAGTGCCATACACATCTTTGGAGTTAAATGATCTCTCCTTAGTACTGTAAGTAATGGCTGAATTGCATCTTCCACAAAAAAAAACATCACGGATAACCAAAATATGTTTAGTGTGTTGATGATTCAAATGATATCCTTTGCTTTTCAGAATTGTAACTCACACAAAAAAACATTTCACTACTTAATCATCCAATTTCCTACATTGTTGTTCAGAACTTATGCATATGCGAGACAAACAAAGACATGCAAATGAGCAATAGATGGCTTGGGACCATGGCAAGCCTCATATGGAGTGATAGATTGTAGTGCTTTGGTGGGATACATATTAATTTAATATGTTGCACACATAATAGCCTCAAGCTAGAAACTATGTGGTAAAGCTTGACTTTTGACCATACACCTACACATCTCCATAAGAGACATGTTCTTTGTGTTTGCAATTTGATTTTTTTGAGGTTTATACATCATTATACACTGATGACTTATCCTATGCGATCAGAAAGTAAAGATACTTCCTAAATGAAGGTGTCTGCATAGGACCATAAACATCACTATTTACAAGCTAAAATTTTGAATTGAGAACCTCTAATTGAACCATTTTTAGGGAAGGAAGAATGATTCATTTTTCCCAAAGTATAGCCTTCACATACATGTTTACAAGGTGCCTCAAGTTTGGGCAAAAAGGAAACCATATCACATTTCTCCAAGCATAGCAAATTATCATAGTTAAAAATCTTTGCATTTGAGATAGCTTGAGAATCTTGAACTATGCATGCTGAATTATTCATAAATTTTGCAAGATCTATGATCTTATATAGTCCACGGCATAAAATGCTAGAAGCAATAATTTCAGTCTATTACAAGCATACACTACTCATGAGAAAATGGGTCACAATTATGTACAATACTAAACACCCATTCTTCATTCTAATAAGATTAGGGGCCTCTATTTTTTGGTATACAAGCCTCTGCAGCAACCATTCAAGCCTCTTTCTTCTTTGGATCTTTTTGTAGCTATTTTTGGACAAGTTTTATGACATGATTATTTCCTTTACGGTATTTGCAAAACTATTTCTCCTTTCGTATTATCTTCTCATCTTTGTCTTTCTTCTTTGATTGTGTAGCATTTGCCAGTTTTTGCTTACTAGTAGCTGAGATCCACTTACCCTTGCCCTTCTGAAAAGCTAAGATCTCTTGATCTACAACATGAATAATAGACCTGTTCTACTTGGATTGATCTTCTCGCAGAAAAACAAAGAAGAACTCCTCAAATATTAAGGAATTTGGATTGCCTTTCATCATGAATCAAAGAGTAGAAGAAAATAGGAACATGAATTTGAAGATTGTCATCTTCAATGACATCTACATCATCTAACTATATTTGCATGCATAGTCGGACATTTTTCAACACCATGCACAATATTCCACAGTCCTTTTGCTACCAATACATGATGCATCATAGATGCCCATAATGGGTAATTAGTACCATTTAATATATCCTCAATAGCCAACAAAAATAGAATACATCATTGGTTTCAACCACTGCAACTAACTTAAATACCCTGATGCACAAAAATGATTGTATCTCAAAAATGTGAACAAAATATCTTTTTAGTCGCTAAAGTTATAGTAAACTTAGAGGTGCTCATACTAGTAAACTGGAACCAAACAAAGGATAAAATTACTTGCACAGGAACTATGATAGTGCATTCAGAGGCCAAAAGGAGATTAGATCAAAATTTTTATGCCACATAGCAAAGCTATTTTGAACTCCTAAAACCCTGAGTATGCTCACCAATTTTTGTGCAATTATGAGACTCTGATGAGAGGGGAGTTGATGATGCCCTAGGTGGAGGGTTGACCTACTTTGATACCAATTGTTGGAGTTCAAGCTCTATGCAAGCAAATGAAGAACACAAGGAAGAAGAAAACGCTTCCAGCACAACACAACACTGAATCATTTACTAAGTGAATGTACAAGGATAAGGGATCCATTAGGGTTATAGGCATATATACAAGCAGCGGGCAAAAAAACCTCCTCAAGAGGGAAAAAAGTGCCTCGATGATCTGGAGTGTGTTCACACAAATCACTAACCAAACATATCAACAACACTCATTTTTTCTTTTTTGACTTTCATTAACTTCTTGAAGTTTGTCTAATCATTATCAAATTCAAAGTCTTATACATGCTTTAATGATGATTCTATGCAAATTCTTATTCTATGCTTTAATGGAAAGGGTAAGTTGGGTGAAATTTGAACTATGATTTTAGAGAAAGCGCAACCCATGAGATCATAAGAGATTTACGGCATGGTGGTTAGCTTGGAGCCTTCTCAATGATGGGACCTAGGTTCAAATCCTCCACAATGCATAGCTACACAAAAGTGCAACCCTTGAGATCATAAGAGATTTATGGCATGGTGGTTAGCTCGGAGCCTTCCCAATGATGGGAACTAGGTTCAAATCCTTTTTACTTTTGCTTCACAAAAGCTCATAGAATGACACACGCATATGAGAGCTCTATTGAAGAAACCAATTCAAAACTTTGAAGAGGTAGTATGTTTGCACATGCACGGAATGATCTGTATAATCGAGGAAAAAGAGCTAAAGGTATCCATGAAATGTTAGAGAAGGTATGAGTCTATTCAAGATCTCCATGAGAACTTGAAGATGATGATGAGCCACCAAGATCACTATGGAAGTTTAGTTATGGTATAAACTAGACTATTAGGACCACCACACATTTGGGAGATGAAACTCCTCCACACGTTATGCCTCTATAAATAGCTACTCAAGTCCATGATGACCATACATGTATCTGAGTCCACAAGTGCATGTGTGATCTCCACCACTACTTTCACATCTTCCACTAGAATCCACTAGTGGTAGGTGTTCTTGCCACTAAAACTAGGCCTCTTTGGAATCAAGTTAACTCAATTTTAATTGAGTTAGAACTAGCTAGAGATGTTTGGGGAAAAAAATATCCCCATGCTCCCCGTGGGGAGTGAAACCAAGACCTCCTTCTTCCCAAACTTTAGGATTATCTATTAGGCTAAGTGGATGACTTGTTTTAGAGGGCATATGAACCTATGATTAACTCTAATCTTGAGATCTTTGGATTTTCATAAGAATTACCAAACAATGTTTGATTTCAGATCTATTTGAACTGCCTAGACACTCAAATCATAGAGTTCCCTTTATGATAAAGGCTCATCATGTTGGGGTTTGAGGTTTGTGGAAGCATGCAAGCAACAAAAGTAAAAGGAAGAAGCTTGAAGCATGACACATAGTATTGAATGTATTACCAAGTGAATGTACAAAGACAACTCGCCCGTTAGGATTATAGACATATATACAAGTCTGGGAAAAAACCTCCTAAAGAGGGAAAAAAGTGGCTCGACATTCCTAAGTGTGTTCACACACATCACTACCAAAATATGTCCACAAATTCCCCATTAGAGTGATGCTTTGAAAAAGGACTTGGCACTCATGTATAAGAACGTTCCAAGCTATGTGCAAAGAGATCAATCTAAAAAAGGAAGTAAGTCCAAAGCTTTGCAAAAACATTCAAACTTCTCCCCAGGTAGAACCTTTGTGAAAAGATGTGTAGTGTTATCATGTGTGGGCACATATGTAAAAATCATCTCTCCAGCAGAGAACCTCTCTCTGACATAATGATAATCCACCTCAGTATACTTTGTGCAAGCATGGAACACAAGGCTCCTTGCATCATTTCCTTTAGATGATTTACAAAACACTTTTTTCTTTTCTAATTTCTTCTTGTCTTTGTCTTCCTTTTTTGATTGTGCAAAATCAATAAATTTCTCCTTAATAGTAGATGAGCTCCATTTACCTTTGACCTTCTAAATATAAGAAAGCTTGATCTGATATACGCATAATGGACATGTTCTACATGGACATATCTTCTTGCAACAAAAAAAAAACTAATTGCTGAAATGTTAAGGCATTTGGATTGTGTTTTAGCATTAAGCATAGAGTAGAAGCAAAACTTTGTTATGAATCAAGAAGATCATTCAAAATAGTTTGCACCAATGAACTGTCTAGAAAGACTTCATTAGCAAAAATCAAATGTTCCTTCAAATCTTTGATCTTTGTTAAAATACTATCCATAGAATCTCCTTCATTCATATGCTCACTCTCCAACACTTTTTGGAGGCAAGCAACATGAGCCTTATCTCTTGCTTGGTATAAGGTGGTGAGTGTATCTGAAGCATCCTTTATTGTTTTGCAAGAGTGAATATGAGGGAGGTGTAGTAGGTTTTTATTCAACATCCTATACAATATTCCATAGTCCTTTTGCTACTAATACATGATGTATCATATATGCCCATGATGGGTAATTGTTACAATCCAACTTTTTCTCAACAACCAACATACAAAATACATCATTGCTTTCATACATGCAATTGACTAAAATACCTTGATGTAGAAAAATGATTGTATCTCAAAACATTGAAGAGAAATATTATGTTGATGTCTAATATACTTGTAGTAGACTTTGAGGTGCTTGTACTAGCAAACCGGAACCTCAATATATTTTTGGCACGAAAGGACAAAGTTGCCTCCATAGGTGCTTCAATAGTGCATTCGAAGGTTAAAACAAGCACATATCAAAATTTTGATACAAAGAAAAGCAATTTTGACCTTCTAATCACCCTAATTATGCTCACCAAATTTCGTGCAATTGTGAGACTCTAACATTAAGCATGTTGAAAATATGATAGACGAAGCAATGGCTTGCTTTTATACCAATTGTTGAAGTTTGAGGTCTATAGAAGCATGCGAATAAAACAAGGAAGAAGAAGAAGCTCAGAGCACATCACACAATAGTGAATGTATTACAAAGTGAATATACAAAGATAATCATTAGGGTTATAGGCATATATACAAGCTACAAAAAAAAGCATCTTAAAGAGGGAAAAAAGTGCCCCAATGGGCCTTAGTGTGTTGGCACACACTACCAAAATATATCTAGATCATTTTCCCAGAGTTAAACTAAACGAGTAGGACATTGGAGTGCATGATGTGTTCATGGATGTTGGCTTATTCACTATGTGTGTTCTTTGATGGTATGAAGTCAATAAATTACTCAAGAAAGGGAAGTATCTTGAAGGAGCTATCTCTATGCAGAGAAAGAGATTGTTGATGAAAAGTAGGCCCAATATGATTATGATAAAAAACTACACATGTATGGGAAGGATATACCCTTAAGAAGTGCATGGAAAAGAGGAGCAACAAAAAAATTCTTAAGATGGCCCATGAAGGTCATGGTTTCATATACCTCCTCTCTCACATTATGAGTCCAAAAAACCTATATGCTCGCTTATTGTAGACAACTTTGTTCAAAGATGGAGAAGAGAATGCACAAGCGTGTGATGCATGTCAAAGATGTGGAGCCAAGCCTAGCGATGAAAGGAAACATCCATTGGTTGTCACCACTTCAAAGGGTTTGGATTTCATAGGACCTATGTATCCTACATCTAGTCCCCAAGAAGGATAATTATTTCTGGTTGGAACACATTATGCCATTAAGAGTGAAAAGTCCATTGGTTCACCACATTATACTACCCAAACAACTTGTAGTTTTCTATTTTCCATGATCTTTTGTAGGTATGGGTGAATTAGAAATTCTCACTTACTAAATGCAATATTTTTTCAAAAACATAGTGTAGGAAATCTTTAAGAGGTACCAGATTCTCTATCACACTTTATATGCTTACTAACCAAAAGAAAATGCATAGCCACAGTCACCAAACAAGGAATCGATTATCGTGCTAAAAAAAGAGTGCATTCAAAGGGCCTACTACTTAGGTTACTACATATTTAGGAACCTTATGGCATTAAAAATTCGCATGCAAGGAAGCCACATGTCACTCCCACTTCAATTGTTGTATGGAGTAATTCCAATTGATCCTTTTGAATTTTTACATGTCACCCATAGGACATAAGTTGTAGCAACAAAGAAGTCTCACTTGGTTTCTCACCGACTCTTATCATTCAAGAGGCTAGAGGATGTTTGCATGCATGCCAAAAGGCAATCATAGGTAATACAAGAAAGGATAAAAGAATTTCATGATAGATATTTGTGGTAGAGTAAAATTCATGTGGGAGTGTTGATCCTTCTACATAGAACATAATCCTAGACACAATTACGAGGCAAATGGATCCCCCATTGGAAAGGTCCTTACAACATCAAAGAACTCCTCAAGGGTGTAGTGCAATTGAAAAATTTTTTCAGAGAGGCTCTACCATTGGTTAGTGTTTCAAGGCTGAAGGCCTATCGACAACAATTGAAGTCTTTTTTCTTTTGTGACATTTTTCTCATTTTGTTCAGGTTGTAAATAGTCGTCTCCTTTGTTTTCTTTATCTCACTAGTTTTGGTATTAAAAGTTCATGTTGGAAGCATGTTTTTGGTATTTTATTGAAATAATGTCAATCAATAGGTCAAGTCAAGAGGATGCTTCTGCAATTTTTTTTTTAAATTGGAAATCTTTGCATTTTTTTCTAAGTCTTTTTGCCTCATCTTGGAAGCTAATTGCAAAATGAAGGTTCCCCAAATGCTTTTAGGAGAAGAGTGTACGGTTACAATTTTGGTATTGTCTTCAGCATTTTGTTGGATTTTTTGTATTCATTTTAGTGGTTTTTTGTAGTTCCTTTGATACTCTTGGGATTTTTGTTTAGTTTTTTATTCTGAATAAATTAATGGAAAAACCCCCATATTTCTTATTTTTTCCTTTCAAAGAAAAGAAAAATTCCACCAAGTCTGTATCACCCCGATGCTCGGTCTCTCTCTCTCTACCATCTCTCTCTCTCTATCTCTCTCTCTCTCCCTCTTTCTACCCTCACCCCCAGCCCTCCCACGCCCCCAACCCTCCCTCCCAAAAAAGGAAGGAATCATAGTATATAACTTTATACTAAATTGTTTTATACCCCTTCCCCCATGGGAACTTTGTTATTTTTAGTTTTCACTTATATCTTTTTATTCTACTTTTTATTATTCTTCGAAATACACACACACACACACATATACATACATACTGTTGGGGGATTCTTGGACAAGAAGGGATTTGAGTGTTTGTAGGAGAAAAGGGAAAGACAAGAAGAAAAATACACACTGGAAGTCTTTGTCGATTGATTATAATAAGAGAAATACAATGGTGATGCACAATACAATGGTGATGCACAATACAATCCAATGCTTCTATGCAAAATCCCACAGAGTGCTCAATTACAAAATATCAAATACCCAAGGGTCTTGTTGCTGTCGGCCGCCTCTGCACCAGACCTCCACCTTCTCCAAACCTGCACTTGTGCACACCTTGCACCAAGCTTCCAATAAGGGGGAGGGATGGACACCTTCTGTCGGCATGCACACACTACAATGGGACCTTGGGATCCTTGGGGAAATAGCTTAACACTTCTCTACACACTTCTTAGTCACTCTTCATGCACACCTTGCACTTCACTTCTCTGCATCGCACACAGTGTGTCTCTTGCACTTCTCTCTCTTGCCTAACTTAGACTATGGTCCCCGTGCTTAGTCTTTCTTACACTTGCTTGCCCAAGAATAGTCCTTGCCCTTATTTGAGTGTTGATTCACGTACGCTCCTAACTACAAGAGTATCTTGGTGCTCACTTTGATGTCCCAAGATTGTCTTCACAAGTGGGTAGCCAACGTTGTCCTATAGTGACTTTAGACTAAAACAAAAAATTTAATTGGGGGGCCATACTTTCACTTCTGTGTACGCTCCCACTTCACATACTTTCACATTTTCCTTTTAAGTCTTCACTTGTGCACTTATGGTCTCAACAGTTGCCCACCACCTAATGTGCTCTTTGTCCTAGAGAGTTATATCCAAAACTCGGAGCAGAGAGGACACCATGACTTCTGAGCTGCAAATACTTCAAAAGGACACCTAAACAGCAACCAAGTGCACCAGAAGTAGGAGAGAACAAGCACTAGAGAAGAACCCAATATTGGAATTTTTGCATGTAAAAGCAAAGGAGGGCAATGGGAGGGTAGAAAAGAGGGGGAAGGGTGGGCTAAGGGGCTGAGATGGGTAGGGCAGGGAGGGGTAAGGATGTTGCTGGGCAAAAGGGTAAAGGGAGGCTGAGGGAGGAGGATTAGGGGTCTAGAGAGGGAAAAATGATCAAACAGTAGAGCTTTAGAGGGTTCATATGGGAAATTGTGAAACATAAGGTAAAGAAAGTGAGAAGAGACTATGTGGACCTCGGGGAGAAGTAAAAACATGTGAAAAATGTGCTCAAAACATGGGGATTTGACCAAAAGTTATAGAAACATTGGCATTTTGGAAACATTAATGCAAAAATTGAATTCGGTGGCGCCAAAATATATGAAAATGACCCCAAATTTGAAAAAATGGCCATCCAAGGTGCAATCCAGAGCCAAAAGGTTTGAGCCATGAAAAATAAAAAAAATAAAAGTAATATATATATATATATATATATATATATATATATATATATATATATATATATATATATATATATATATATATATATATATATATATATATATATATATATATATATTCTTTTTATTTAATAACTAGAACTTATGCTGGTAAAATTTAAAAATAAAGCAAAAAATAATAATAAATAATAATAAATAAATAAATAAATAATAATTTAAAAAGAAAAGAAAATTTATAAATTGCCTGAAAAATTCGCAAAAAGTTCCCAAAAATTGTACTTCTACAAAGGTTATGAAATGGTATCTAAATTTGCTAAAAACTCAAGGAAAAAGAATGAAATGACTAAAGAAAACTGCTAAAACTTAACCAAAACGAAATGAGTAGGCTATATATAACCTGGACAGATTTTGCAAGTTCTAGGTGATCCATAATTCTTCACTTCTGTTGATGATAGGCCTTGAGCGTGGATATGTTGACTAGTGGCAAGGCCTCTCCTTTTAGCGTCTCTAACTCCACAGCACCCTAATTCAGCATTGTTTTAACTTGATAAGGTCCTTCCCAGTTTGGAAGCCATTTTCCTCTCACTTGTGTTTGAATATGAGGTCTATGGAGAAGAACTAACATGCCTCGCTCTATATTGTTGTTCCACAGATTTTGATCATGTGCCTCCTTCCTCTTCATTTGAGTCTCTATCAATTGTTTTGTTGCTAGTAGACGTATCTCATCCACTTTATGTAGTGCTCCAAGCCTCTCAGAGACACCGCAATCTTTCTTTCCCTGCATGAATTCTACTTTAGGTGATCCATGTAAAAGATCAAAGGGTTCAATTGGAAATATCTCATAAACCAGTTGGAATGGAGAATATCCAGTAGCCTCTTTGTAAGCTAACCTGTATGCCCATAGGGTACCTTGATAAGCAATGTCCCAGGAAGTGGGTTGTAACATACATTCTTTCCTTAATATGGCAATTAATACCTTATTGGTGGATTCTGTCTGTCCATTAGCTCTTGGATAATAGGCACAAGAGGTCCTATGTAGAATTTTGTACCTGTTGAAAATTTCCTGTAGGACCTTATTCACAAAATGAGTACCTTGGTCTGTACAAATTTCAAGTGGACATCCAAACCTGCGAATGATGCTACTGTAAATGAAATCAACAAGAGTTTGAGCGGTGCAGTCAAGGGAAGCATTATCTTCAACCCAGTTTGTAGCGTAGTCTGTCGCGATCAATAGATACTTCTCTCTTTTTGGAATCGACGGAGGGTAGATGGGCCCTACAAAATCTAGCCCGCAATTCTCAAATGGTTGCCAAGAAGTGGAAATAATCAAAGGGTTGTGCCTCTACTTTGTTGGTTTGGGTCCACACCTCTAGCAAACATCACATGCCTTCCCCCATTCATCTGCATCTTTGAATAATGTAGGCCACCATAACCCAACATCAAGGATCCTCTGACTCATAATATGTCCTGGAAGGTGCCCACCACCTATTCCTTCATGTGCAGAGCGAAGGACTTCCCTCACGTCTTCTTCTTCCATGCACTTCCTGAACCTATTGTCCTTTCCCTGTCTATATAATTTTTCTTCAATGAAGGTATGAGGTCTGCTCTGGATTAGCAATCTCTTTCTTTGCACAACATTTGCCTTCTCTGGATACACTCCAGTTTTAATGAAATTCTTGATATCATAATACCAACCTTGAGCTTGTACAATGAACAGATTAGCATCTGGAAAATCATCATTGACCCCACTAGCTTGATCCATCATATTGATCCTGGATAGGTGATCCGCCATAACATTTTCTTTACCTGGTCTATGGCCTACATAAAAATCAAACTCCTGGAACAAAAGTAGCCACCTCCATATCCTCCCACTTGCTTGTGGCTTGTTCAATAAATACCTGAGTGGTTGATAATCAATGATGATGACAAACTTCACACCTAGCAAATAATGATGAAATTTTTGTACTGCGAAAACCATTGCTAGAGCTTCCCTTTCTGTTGTGCTATAATTCTTTTTAGCCTTAGTCAAAATTCTACTAGCATATTGAATAGGCCTGTCAAGTTTGAATTCTTCACTATGTTGAGCCAATACTGCGCCCACTGCATATGCACTAGCATCTACATGCACATGAATTTTTTTTTACCAATTTGGGGTGATAAGAATTGGTGCAGCCACCAATTTGGACCTTAATGTCTGATAAGCCTTCTCTTCTTCCTCTTCCCATTTAAAGGGCACTTCTTTACCTATAAGTCTAGCCAGTGGCCTGGCTATCTCTGCATACATTTTTATAAACCTTCTGTGGTATCTAGTATGCCCCAAGAAACTCTGAATTTCTTTAGGAGATTTAGGTTTAGGCAACTTTAATATAGAAATAATTTTATCAAGATCTGAGGCCATACCTTTAGCCGACACCACATGTCCCAAGAGAGTTCCTTCTGTCACAAGGAAATGACATTTGCTTGGGTTGAGCTTTAGCTTAGTCTCCCTACATCTCTTAAAAACATTCTACATCTGTCGCAAGCGATGGTCCAAGCAATCTAAAGGGGTCTCATTGTGAGAACCTAAAAAATGAAGAAAAGTCATCCATGAAAATTTTAAGTGTTTCGAGCAATAAGGGACCAAAAATGAGGTTGACCGTTTTGTTAAAGGTGGTTAGAGCATTTCTGAGTCCGAATGGCATTTTTACATACACATATGTTCCCCAAGGTGTGATAAAAGCAGTCTTTTCACGATCCTTTGGGTGTATGGATATTTGATTATAGCCACTAAAGCCATCCATAAAGCTATATAATGCATGTCCAACCGCTTCTTCAATGGCCTGCTCTGCAAATGGCATTGGGAATCCATCTGGAATGGTCACCTTGTTGAGTGCTCTAAAGTCAACACAAATTCTAATTTTGTTGGTATTCGTCTTTGGTACTATAACCATAGGTGAGAGCCACTCTGAGTGTTCCACAGGAATGATGATTCCTGCATCCTCCATCTTCTGTATTTCCACATAAACAACTTCAACATATTTTGGGTTAAGTCTATAACTCTTTCCTCTTATTGGTTTGGCTCCATCAACCAGAGGGATTCTATGCTCTGCTCTCCATAATTGGTAGGCACTCCTTCCAAGTCTTTATAATGCCAAGCAAAAACATCTGCATAGTCGGTCAAGAAGGATTTTACCTTTTCAAGGAGCCTTGGGTGGATCCGCAACCAAGTGGCTACCAAAACTGGATGATTATTGTCTTGAGTGCCTAATTGTATTTCTTTGATAGGGTTTCTCTCTACCATAGTACCTTCGTGCTCATCTCCAACCTTGTTTTCTTCCACTAGTTTTTTGTGCATTGTTTCATAAGCAGGGGTATTTTGGATCTCAATGCATTCCTCCTTGTCCTGCATCCATCCTGCAGGGATTTCTTGAATTGGGAAACAACATTCTTCACTAGTATGTTTTACCTTGTCTTTAGCTTTAGTAACTTCCTTCTCTATTGTTGTTACATCCTCCTCCAAGCTGTATTTGAGGGGTGTCTTCCTGCCCCTTCTGTGGTTTGTGATAGGCTCTCCCAATCCATCAACCTGAACTTTCTCCTGATTTTCATCATAACCTTCAGCTGTGCAAGAATTATTAAGAAAAATTCCAAAATAAGAGGAAGAGTTGCATGCTTGGAGCCAATTTAGAATATCCTCTTCTTCCTCAAAATCTATTTGGGGTTGGTCCTCTATTTTTGCTTCCATGCAAATGCCAACTGTTTGCATCATGCTCGTGTTCCCTTGATTATCTAGGCCCTCCTCTAAATGTATCTGTGTCAGCTCTTGCCCTTTATTTTGTACCCACATAGTGTCTCTACCCCAATCATGGATGACACTTGCATGCCTCAACCATGGTCTTCCAATTAAGAGGGGAAATCCTCCTTCAACCTGGGGCAGTCTTAAAACCACAAAATCCAGAATGAAGAGATTACCTTGTACTTCAAATGGAACTTTTGGGATCACTCCCAAGGGCCTTACTTTGCTTTGATCTACCAAAGCAACAGTGAAATTTGCAGGCCTTGAAGGGTGGAGTCCAATCTTTTCCATTGTATGTTTAGGAATCAAGTTAATGCCAGAACCACCATCCACAATAACTCCTTGAAACTCATGACCTTTGATAGATACTGTCAGCTGTAAGGGGTGCTTCCCCTATAATTTAACCTTTATGCATAACAACAGTCTTTGCCACCAAATTTGTAGTGGAAGCCTCATCAATTATCTGCAAGAGTTCTGACCTGAATTTCCCGTCCATCTTTATTAAATAAAAAATACTAACCTCCTTTTTCATGGACTTGAGTAGTTTCGAAGCCTTTGATTTCTTAAGAACATGGGTTCCAATAGACTTATCAAACTCCTCATGAACCCTGTTGAATGCATTCCCAATGGCATCACTGGTACATATGAGATCTCCTTTTTGCCTTGTATCTGCACATGTGATGGCCGTGTCTTCATATGTCTCTTTGTCCTTGTTCAATCCATTAATTCTTGATTCTTGAGCTATATCTACTTGAGCCTTTCCCTTGTTTCTTGTCTGCACTGTAAAAGATTCAATTTCTTCTAATTGCACCACCCTGGTAGATGGTGATGGCCCATTGACTTGATCTAACATTTCTTCTTTGTGCATAGAAATCATTTGAATGTGGGGCCCAGATGAAGAGGCTTGATTCTTAGGACAACAATTTGTATAGTGGTCTTTGGCCTGTGGGCAGTTCCTGCAAGGAGGGGCATTTTCTGGTAGAGTGCACCTACTTTGATAGTGCCCACATTCTCCACATTTGAAACAAATGATTGGCCTCCTAGGCCCATTTCCAAAGTTATTCCTCTGTCTAGGGTTGTAATTGTTACCTTGATTGGGTGCAGCTACCATCACATTTGCTGGTGGTAAGGGTCCTCGTTGTGTCCAATATGTTGTTGCAGGTATTCCCCTTGATTGGCATTCCTAGGCCTCATGACCAGCTTTCCTACATAATTGGCAAGTCACACTTAACACAGGACATTCACTTACTATATGACCTTGCTTGCTGCACATGGTACACCAAAGTCCACTCTTGATGCCACCTCCTTTGAGTTCCTATAGCTCCTATCGCAGCTAAGCCAATTCCTGTGCTTGGGCCTCCTCCTCCTTTTGGAGGTTTAATGCCTCAATCTCCCTCCTCAATTGAGTAACAATGTTCTCCTCCTCTTTGTGGGGCTTATTACTTTTTAAGCCCTCCAACTCCTTCCTTAGCTAGATTACTGGATCCTCCATTTCTATAAAATATGGTAGTTGAGGAGAAATTGCATATTGTTGCCTTATCTACTCCACTTGTGTAGCTGTGTTGATGAATTCCTCTATGGAGGTTGTAGGCAAAACTAATTCCTTAATTTTACATTGGGTGGTCACTCGAAGTGGCTTAGCTAACCATTTCTTAACAGAAAAGTCATGTGGTGGATCTGGTAATTTAGCCATTAGTGCCTTGGCCCTAGTCACAAACTCTGAGAACGTTTCACCTAGACCCAATCTCAAATTTTCTAATTCCTCTATGATGATCTCTGCAGTATTTCCATGCTAAAATTGATTCTTGAATGCATCTTTCATTAAGTCCCAAGTTGTAAAATGGTTCTCAGCAAACTGGCTGAACCATTTATCTGCTAACCCTTCTAATGTGGTAGGGAAGAGTATAAAAAAGGCATCCTCTCTTCCCATTAAGCCTCTAGTTTTGCATAGTGCTTAAAACCTTCTAATATGCTCGCCCGGATCTTCCTGAGCTAGACCTTTGAAAGAAGGAAATTTTATATTTAATCTTGATAGTAGGGTTTCCAAGTCTACCTGGCCTGCCATGCTCCTTACTGATGAAGTTGATGAAAGTGGACTAGAGGATCTTCTAACAGCCTTCCTTCTTGTTTGCTTGCAGGTGACCCTCAATATTTGGGATCGAGTTGCAATCATGAGCCACTCATAGTCCTCTTAGTATGAGACAATTGATAAGAATATGTACCTCTTAGCCCAATGAAGTAGTATTGTCGGCACTTGAATAGTGCTTCTCCACTTTGCAATATGAAGTAGTATTCCAGGCTGTCCTCCTACTGGTGGTCGTGGTCTGACTGGTGGTCGGTACTCGTTACCTATCCCTGTGTGGGCCTGATTGTGTGTTTGCACTCTTGGAGTTGCAAACTATACGTGAGTACGGTTGGGCACACTTCGTTGGCTCGTCTATCCTGATGTGGCATGTTCCATCTCTTGTTGATTCCCAAAAGGATTTTGTGAGGTAGTTACCTGATCTCTCTGAGGAAATGCCCAGTAATCAATGGTTCCACCTTCAACTAAGCATGACACGTTCATGTTCCATGAGCCAAACCTTGGAACAAGCTCTCTCTCTCTCTCTTCTCTTCTTTCTTTTTTTTTTTTTTGGAACAATGTCACAAAACAAGAGGACCAATGTTAGTATCAGAAAAAATAGTTGACATATGTCAATGTGCTCTTGTGCATGGGACTCTCAAATGTGTCTATGCACGGCCATGTAATGTGGCCCTATATTAATGCATACTTTGGAAATGCATGACCTAAATGGTGCAAAAGACTAGGTTGTGCAAGGAGCACATCGTTGTTGCTCGTCGAGGCTTTCGATGTTATTTGTGGATGTTGATGCTGCCTTTGGTGGAGGTATCCATTGGGTCTTGAACTTATGTAATGCTCCTTATTGGGGTCCATTTTAGAACAGCATTTGGCACTGTAGAGATCACTTCAGGCATCGCCCTCTTTGAATGCTTGCTGAACTGTCGTATCCAGTGTGGTTGGCGCTTTGGTTTGGTGGAGGCTACTTGTACTTTTGGCTTCCAAACCCATACCCTTTTTGCATGTCTTCCTACTATTGTCGAAGAAGTGATTTGATCTTCTTTCGGTCTCTGTATGCAGTTCTTACCCTTTCCTCTTTTTTTCTTCTTTGTTGAGACCCTTCGCATGTGGGAGAACATAGGTTGTTGTGGCTGTAAGAGTTTCTTAGGTACCCACATCTGTAATAGCCCTTGTTGAGCTGCAGCTAATTTCTTAGGCACCCAAACTTGTCAGATATCTTGTGGTTGAGTTTGTCCTAGCTTCTTCAGTTGTCTTCTGGGCTGGTGGGGGTCCCTGGAGGGGAATTATGGGGTTAAGGTCGATGGTTGCTCTCCTTTTCGTACCCAGATCTGCTTCATGCCCAGCACTACTTTCCTTTGGAAACCCCATTGTCTATTTGATATAGCAGTTGTCCTGTTCCGTTGTGCTTGCCTTGTTGGTTGAGTTGTAGTGGCGGCATTAGTCCTTGCACCCGAGGAGGAGTCCGCTTGTCTTTGAGCCTGTTCTTCCATGATTGAGTTTTCCTGCAACATAGAGCTTTTGACGCATACAACATCTCTTTTGCTAAGATTAGTCCTAGGAGAACTACAAGCTGTGACATATGGATTTGTGAGCATGCCATTTTCTAGTTCTAATGTAAAGTATTGTCCCTGGACCCAAACTTGAAGAAGTTGACTTCTTAGGTTCAAGTTGACTGCATTGTCATAAATCCAATCTTGTCCTAAGACAAGTGCTTCTGTAAGGTTCTCATCTTGACACACTAGCACTTTGACTTTCATTGGAACATCTTGAAGGTAGATGGGAAGTTCCATCTCGCCCAAACAAGGGATTTCCACACCTCCCAATCCTATGAGATAAGCTTCTATAGGATTGATGTTCAACTGCAGGTTTTGGCAGTAGAATAGTCTAACTGCACTACTTGCTGCACCTGAGTCAATCAATGCTTTCACAGTCCTTGCACCCTTTCCTTGTCCTATCTCTATGGTCACAAAGGGACGTCGGTCAATGACTTGAGAAGTAGTTATGCGTGATTTTTGGCACATATCCATGTGATATTTTGGGGCTTTTGAGTATCTAGGCCTAGTCGCCTTAACTTATTTCGCCTAATACGCTCTCTAGCCTCTGCTTGAGCTTCTTCCCTCACCCTTAACTCCTCTTCTTTTCGCTTCTTAGTAGTGTTGAGTCTCGTAAGCATATCCTCTGTAAGAGGTTCTTGGTATAACTTGACTCTACATCCACTAATATAGTTTGGCAAGATATCCCCTTCTAAAGTGGCCAACTGAACTGCACCGCTAGTGGAAATTCTATTAATGATCATGGGTCCGTATCCTCTTTTTTCCAACTTACAGGCATGTTGTTTTAGTGTGTAAACCAACACTAGATCTCCCTCTTTCAATCCTTTATCTTTGATGTGTGCGTCAAAGTATGCCTTTTGTCTTTTCTTTGCAGCATAGATGCCTGCCACCGCTCGTAGCCTCGTCTCACCTAAGCGTTCTAGGTCAAAGATCCTAGAGGACAATTCATGTCCATTCCACTCATGCTCTTGTGCTACTTTTAAAGCTGGGATTAAGAAATCTAATGGTAGCACAACATTTTGTCCAAAGACCATCTGAAATGGGGTGGCATTGAGTACCGTTTTGTAGGCAACTCGGTAAGCCCAAACAGCATGATGGAGTTGTTTGTCCCAATCAGAGTGTTTATTATTTACCAGTTTTGTCAATACGTTACAGAGGATCTCGTGCTCTCGGTTTGTCCGTTAGCTTGTGGGTGATAAGGGGCAGACTTCTTATGTATCACCAAGAATTCCTGGAGAAGATTTTCAATGACCTCATTCAAGAAGTGTGTGCCTCACTAACTCTATTGGTAGTCCATATCTCGTGAACACATTCTCGAATAAGAACTTAGCCGTAGTCTAAGCATCATTCTTTGTTGTGGCTTTCACTTCTACCCACTTTGTAAGGTAATCTGTGGCTACAATAATATACTCTGCATGGGAGTTTCTAGCTGGGGGGTTAATAGGACCTATGAAGTCTATGCCCCACTTTGAAAATGCACGCCCTCCCATCATTGGCCTCAAAGGCATCTCATCTTTTCTAACTCAATATTGTGCATGTTGACATGTGTCACATTTCTTCACATAGGTATGAGCATCCATATGAAGAGTGGTCCACCAAAGTCCTGAGAATAGAATGGACTTGATTACTCGATCAGGACTGAAGTGTCCACCTGCTACACCACTGTGTGTAGTTTCTAAGACTTTCAAATAGTCTGATTCATGAACGCACAGTCTTAAGTAACCATCTTTGCCTCTTCGGTATAGGTTGTCTCCTACTAAGGCATAGCCTTGAGCCTCTTGCTCCATGCTTCGTCTTCTTGCTAGGCTAGCCTCTTGGGGTAATCTTCCCGCAGGCATAAAGGGGTCTAGCTATGATCGCGTACATGTGGATAAACCTACGGTAATATCCATAATGGCCCATAAAGGCTTGTACCTCCTTAACATTCCTTGGCCTTGGCAGCTTCGCTATGGCTCATACCTTATCTTCATTTGTTGAGATTCCCTTCTTAGAAACAATGTGACCCAAGATTTTACCTTGACACACCATGAACACACACTTTTCTGGGTTCAAACACACTCGATATTCTCTACACTTGTTGAAGATTTGTCTAAGCTCAGGGATGTGAAATCTTCTTTCTTGGGAATGAGCACATAAATCATCCACATACACTTCTAAGCTCTTCCACAACAACTCTTTGAAGACATGACACATGAGCCTTTGGAATGTTGCATGTGCATTGGTGAGCCCAAATGGCATCACACAAAATGCAAAGATTCCCCACTCTGTGACAAAAGCTGTTTTGTGTTGATCTTTTGGGGCAATGGCTACTTGATTGTAACGTGAAAATCCATCAAGGAAACTATAAACTTCCTTGCCTGCAACACGGTCCAATAGGTGTTCCGTGATTGGAAGTGGATAACTATCTCTGATCGTAGCGGCATTAACTTTTTTAAGGTTAATACACACTCGCAATTTCCCATTCTTCTTGGGCACCACTACAATGAGGGACACCCATTCAGTATGCTCAATCTCATAGATGAATCCAGCTTCAATCAGCCTATCAATTTCTTCTTTTATTTTGGCTGCATAAGTGTCATTATATGTATAGGGCTTCTGTTTGGTGGGCTTGGCATCAGCCGTCATGGGGATCGTATGAGAGCATATTCTTGGATCTACCCCCTTCAAGTCTCTAAAGTGCCATGCAAACACATCCCTATATTCCCTTAATAGAGCTACGAGCTCCATTTCTTCTCTTGCACTTAGGTCATCTCCTACATATGTGCATCTCTCTTCGTTCTCTTCAATGGTCACTACACTTTTTTTGGTCTTTTCTTTATTATCATATGATTCTCCTATGATGGCCTCTCTCTTAGGCATTCGTACCAAAATTTTGCGGTCATCAACTTCATATTTCTTGAAGTTTTCAGGTACTTCAAACAATGATTCCTCCTCCTCTTGTTTCACCGCTTTTCTTTTCTTTTTCTTTTGACTGCCCTCACTTCCATCCTTTGAATTTACCGTTTTAATACTTGTGAGAGGTTCTTCTTCTTTCTGGGTGAACATTCCTATATCTTCTAGATAGTGCTGCTCTGAATTAAAGTGACTATCCATCACAATGGACTCTATATCATCGTCATTCTCTTCTTCTTCTATGACATCACTAGGGTCACATTCTTCTAGCAGGGGCTGACACATGAACACTGAAATATCATAACCCTCCTCATCACAATGAGGTGTCCATTGTTCTTCATTGACAACAATGTCCATGGTGGCTAAGATTTCTGGCCAGCCATGAGGCTCAAATTCCTCATCTGGAAAGATCATTGGAGTGTAGGCTGGATCTCTAACTGGTCTATCTCCTGGCGAAGTTCCTTCTTCTCTTGCCTTTAAACGTTTTTCCTCTTCCTTTGCGACCTTGCACATCCACAAATGAGTATCTTCATGCAGCCATGATGGATCAGGTGAACTTTCAGAATGCACAGAGATGGAATCTTCTTTCGCTTTGTGGATAGAATTCCACTGTAGGGGTGGTACATCTCTGAAGGTGTAATCCTTCAAATTGACCTTGGTGGTGACCCCTAAGTGTTGTAAGTACAAGGAGTTGGTTCCCCAATCCTGTACTATTTGCAATTGTCGTAGGAAGGGTCTTCCTAGGATCATCTCATAGACGTTACTTTTCTCAAAGTCACATATAGCAAATGTATGTTCAAACTCCACACCACAAGTGGTTAGAGTTATCCCTTCGAGCAATCCTAGAGGTCTTTCAAAATGACCATCGGCCATTTGAAGCTTCATTCTAGTTGGTCTTAATGTGGGTTTGCCCCATTGCTTCCACAAGGAGGTGGTCGCAATGGCAACGCCAGCACCTGAATCTATGATTGCTTTGGTTGTGTAACCTTGGTAGGTGATTGGAAGATAAGTATTACCCTCTTCACCCTCACACATGTCTCCTATTTTATCAAGAGGTATCTTAGGAACTTTTTGCTTAGAGCCTGTTTTTGGCATATTGGAATCAAGTTCTGGGACCTGATCCTTCACATGGTTCCATAGCTCAGGTTTTGCTTTGAGCAACTCTTCTACAGTGAGATGACACTGAACCTTAGTGTTCTTCACGACATCAGTGTTCCTTGGAACCACTGAGTCTTCATTTCTTACTAGTATTGTGGGAGCTCTAATATGGAGAGATTCAGATTCCCATGAGCCTGGAAATTGAGGCAATTCTTCTAGGGTATTAGATTCAAAATCTAATCTTTCATCTTCTTGTTGTTCTGCTTCATCTCCGTAAATAGATGGAATGTCTTGGGGAAATTGATCATGAAGATCATCAATCTCAGGAATAGGAGGGGAGTTACCCTTCTCCTTGGCCCATTTCTCTTCTTGTATTTCCCGTAAGAACTCTTGAGAGTACTATTGAATTGAAGGAGGCATTCCAGCATCCGTGGAATTAGGAACATAAGCTCCCATTGGTGGTGAGCTTCCTCTCTCAATAACTAGTTGAGCATGTGGAGGTAAAGAAACTTGTGGTTTGTTTACCAACTGCTCTAATCTCTCTAGTAACCCTTGGAAATGCAAATATGGTTTGACAGAGTTTGTCTGATTGAACTTTTGACTAGTCTCAAGTATAGCTTGAGCTTGTTCTACCATTTTCATGCACATTTTCATTCGTTCAATCTCTAAATCCGCTCTAGGGTAACTCTTGTCTAGGTTTGCAACTGTTGGTCCTTCTTGAAGAAGAGCCTGGTAGGCCTTGAACATCATGTCCAAGCCTTCTGGGGTTGGATCTACAAGAACAGACCCTAGTTGCGGCCTATTTACAATGGGTGGTGGGGTGGGATGAGGTGGAGTGGATGGAGTTTCGGCATGCGAGGGGCTTTGAGATGCAATGCCTTCTATTTTGGTTTTCGCTTCTTTTAAGCTTTCTAGTTCTGATAACTTTTTATTCCACTTGCAATTGGCCTTTTCTCTGGTATCTTTCCATGCTCTTGTTTTCCTCTTACTAGGCTCTCCTGATTCACTTGACTCCGAATGTTCTATTGGTTTATCTTGTTTTAATGCTTGTGCCCTAGTAACTGCCTGTATAGGTGCCACATTACTGCTACTGGCAATTGAATCCGCCACTAAGCCTACCACATTAATGGGTGTAATCTTGGGTGCACTAGAGGGGTTTCTTGGACAATCTCTGGGAAGATGGTCTTTTCCACATTCAGGACAAAAAGCTTGTATTGTGATAACCTGACCTTGACTCGGAGATGGTGGGTGGGGACAATCACGAATGAAATGGTCACCTTGACATCTGAAACAAGATCCTCTAGGGGCTTGTGGTCTCATTTGTCTCAATTGGGGCCTAGGGTTAGGATTTGTGTACATGACATTGGAGTATTCTGGCTCCCAATTTTGCTCCATAGGTGGTGCCTCATATTGATACGAGTAAATCTCACTATGTTCAGGTGACTCTGTGTAATAAGCATGTGGACTACCTTCATGGGAGTAGTCTGAACTATGAGCATGAGAGTCATTCTCTGAGATCAATGGGGTTAGTGGCACCAAAGCTCTATTTGGATTTTCCTCTCCCACAGCATACTTGGCTAGAATCACGTTGGCAAGAGCTGGTGGTTGGTTTCCCAATACTGGTTGTGGCCTATATTGTGCCTGATATTGCTGTTGTGGTCGATAATATGGCTGTTGGTATTGGTTCTGATACCTACCTTGTTGGTAAGGTTGCTGATAAGTTTGTCTAACAGCATGCCTATTGTAGGGACAATCTTGAGCCGTGTGGTTTGTGTATTTTCTCTCAATAGTGCAATATGGAGCATTCCTTTCTCGAATGTTTTGGTTTTGCATTGGGCATACGTTAGCCATGTGGTCACCTCTGCAGGTATAACATCGGTTCAATGAGGTGAATCTTTGTGTTTGTCTATTTTGGACACCCAGCTTCTTGGCAACTTGCTCAGCTATCTCATCTATTTCCGTGGAGATTTTTGAAGTATGACTAGTAGAACTATCAGAATCCGTATAGAGTTTGGACAATCCTAACTCCTCACCCAAGTTATCTTCTATGTCAATGCATGCCCGCACACACTCTTCTATGGATCTGGGCTCTTTCAAATACACATATGATCTCAACTTTGTGCTCAATAAGCCATCTAAGAACAAAGCCACTTGTTTGGCTGGTGTGGGTAACTCGAGAGTAGGGCATCTCTCTAAATACTGTCTGAATCTTCTACCTGCTAGTCGCACTATTTCTTGGGGTGTCTGCTTGAAGCTCTGGATCAGGGATGATGTGTTATGCATGATTCCACTCTTCGAAAATTCTATAATGAATTCCTCTAGCAGTTGACCTATACTGTGATAGTTTCGACTACTCAGTGGCTGAAACCAAGCTAAGGCAGTGCCCTTAAGAGTCACACCAAATGCCTCGTACTGGGTGAACAAATCCTCAACCTGTTCAGCTCTTAACACTTGTTTGAACTCGGCCACATGATCATAAGGATCTCCTGACCCGTCAAAATAATTCTTCATTGCCTTGATCACTTGAGTGGGTCTAAGGGTTCTAGTGTGCTCTCGAGGTCTAGGCAATGGAAAATCATGTTCATCTCTTTGTTGCCTATGTGCTTGATGTCTCTCTCTCTCAGGTCTTTCATTTTCAAATCTTGCTCTATTTCTGCCCACCGTGTGTGCAAAACTTACCTCAGGTCTCTCTCTATTTCTTTCTCTTTGGGCTTCATGAGCTTGGGATGATCCTACTCATTGGAGGCCATGGGAAACATTGGATCTTGATGGAGGGAAAATCAATTCACTCTTCCAAGTATATGCATGTCTATCATGTTCTGTTACCAAGAACACTTTCTCTAATGTGTTATCCAAGTAGACAACTTTTCCTGGTATCTCTAGGTCCTTGAACTCGTAGATGATGACTATGCCCAATTGGCTAGGTTGATCTCGCTTGAATCTCCAAAAGGCTTCCTCTGTTTCTCTATTCAAGAATAGTTCTATGCTTTTGTTATCTTGAGGAATCCAATCTAGAGTGATCACTCTGATCAAAACTGACTTGCCTCTAGGAGTCTGGGGTCCTTGTCCTACATTTCCTTGTTCTAGGTCTCCTATCTCATTCTCAGGAATGATATTTCCAAACTCATCAGTCCTATCTGGTAGGTTGGTGACCACATACATGGTTCCTTCCTTATCAATGTATGAACCCTCTTTGAACTTGACCACTGGGTGTTCAAGTCCAAAGGGTTGATCTGGATTTTTGAGTTGGACCATTGATCGCCTCAAGCCATCCTCATAGATGCGAGCACCTAATCGGTTGGTCCGAATATATTCCAGTTGTGTCTTATAGGGACCTTCTGGTGTTTGTAGATGGGCAGTTCCTGAGCCACCTGCAAGTTTCCCCATGCTAAAAGACATTTTTGAGTCACTTGTGTCTGAGTTTAGTACGTAAGGATAACCACTTAGTTTTTGTGCCCAAGACTTAGCTGTATGGTTGTCACTAGCCTCAGATGATCTAATGCTTTGTCTATCCTTGCCTAGGTGTCTACTAGATCTCAGGTTCATAAGCTTTGTCTTCAAGTCCCGAAATTCCCCTTTGTATTGCACAAAATACCTTGGAGCCTCCTTGGTTCCCTAGTTCCACCTGAGAGTCAACTTCAACATATCGTATGTGAAAATCAACGCATTATTCTTATTAAAAATAGTTGAGGCCATGTAGGATTCAAAACGAGCTTTCCAATGAGCTATAGAGCTCAAAAAATGGACTTTGGATGAAGAAGTTATGTCAAATTAGGCTCCTGGGGGTCAAAACAGGCAAACAGGACCTTTTGGACAGAATCGCGATTTTGTGAAATCAAGAGAATCTCGATTTTGTGAACTTCAAGAGAATCGCAATTTTGTGAACTTCAAGAGAATCACGATTTTGTGAAGTCAAAGAATCGTGATTTTGTACCTTGAGAATTGTGTTTTCACCAAATCGTGTTTTGGGTAGAAAATCGTGATTTTTGAGAATCGCGATTTTGAGCAGAGAATCGTGTTTTCACAGAATCGTGGTTCACAAAATCGTGTTTTCACAAAATCATGTTTTTGCTGAAAATCGTGATTTGTGAGAATCATGATTTTGAGCACAGAATCGTGTTGTTGAGAATCGCGATTTTCAGTAGAGAATCGTGTTTTTGAGAATCGCGATTTTGAGCAGAGAATCGTGTTTTCACATAATCGTGTTTTCACAGAATCGTGTTTTCATAGAATCGTGTTTTCACAGAATCGTGTTTTCATAGAATCGTGTTTTCACAAAATCGTGCTTTTGCTAAAAATCGTGATTTGTGAGAATCGTGATTTTGAGCAGAGAATCGTGTTGTTGAGAATCGTGATTTTGAGCAGAGAATCGTGTTTTTGAGAATTGTGATTTTGAGCAGAGAATCGTGTTTTTGAGAATCGTGATTTTGAGCAGAGAATCGTGTTTTCAAAGAATCGTGTTTTGAAAATCGCGATTTTGTCTCAGAATCGTGGTTTTCAGAAATTTAGAGAATCGCGATTTTGAGCAGAGACACAGAATCGCGATTCTGAGAATGACCACAGAATCGTGTTCTTTTCAAAAGGCTTTTAGGCGGGAAACAGAGAATCGCGATTTTCAAAAACAAAATTTTGAATTTTCATAGAATCACGATTTTCATCACAGAATCGTGCTTTTTGGCGGGAACTTTGAATTTCTGAGCATCGAGCAATGGCGAGCTCTGTATGTGCAGAAAATCATGAAAAAACACAGCGCTTGCACTCTCTTGCACTTCCTAACTCCTCCTCGCACAATAATGCATGAAAGATGGTATGAAAATGATGCAAATGCACTAGAAAACCAGAAATTTCTATGAAGAAGAAGATGGAAGAAGATGGAGATGATGATGATGATGAAGATGAAGAAGAAAAAACAGAAAATGAACAAAAATGACAGTTTTTTTACCTTCCAACGTCGCAAATCTACGATCTTACCATCACAACACTCGTCCTCGAAGCTCTCTCCCCGGCAATGGCGCCAAAATTTGGTGTAGCTCAAGCGTAAGCACCACCTCCTTTACTTATCAATCCACAGAGACGTGAGGACCGGTTTGAAGACCACGAGTAAGTGAAGGCACAAGTGCGTGAGTGAAAGCACACAAACATGCACACACATACACACACACGTGCACAAAGTGAGATCAAAGAGAGGAACAATGGAAAGCTTATATTGCAAAAGAGTTCTCTTACAAAGCTCTAATCTCTAAACAAGCTAACCTCAAAAATGAGCTCTCTAGCTCTTTTTTTAGTTTTTTGACTAGTTTTGACCCTGTCCAGACCTAGTGTCTGACCTAGTTAAAAATTAGGTTCCAGGGCTTATTTGAGGGCTCAAACGGAGTCTAAAAATTATGAAAATTGGTAGGATGATAGTTCTAATACTCCTCAAGCTCAAGGACTCCTCGGCTTTAACAAAATGGAGTTACAAAAATAGAAAATGGTATTTACAATGGTTTTTAGTGATGAAAACCACTATTTTTGTAGGGAATTCTTGTGAAAATTTGACATACACTTCTTGGAGCTCCCTGCTTGCTCCCTTTCCTTGTGTGTCCACCTTTCTGATGTGCTTCCATGCTTTGTCCTTGACTTTGAGCTTCAACAAACGTCGTACTGCATAGTGAGAGCACTTACCCATCACACATTTGTACTGGTGGAATATGGTATCATTTTGATGTGGACATAGAATACTCTCTATAATGCTAATTGATCGAAGTGTAGTTGTCGAAGCATTGCACGTTGATGTCTTCCCTCCTTGACAAATAGAATATTCACAATTACAAAGACAAGTATGTATGATAGAGGATGATTGACGTAGAAGATTGATTGCATCCTTAAGGTATGACATTTCAATGTCATAAATTCAACAAGATGTGAAGTTTTTATCTTTCAATCTCTTAAAAAAATATGGCTTCAGTGATTTGAACTTTTGGAGTTGGATACTTATCATTGGATGGCAATTGTTTGAAGCATATAAAAAACTCCATCTACATTACACAAACAAGTGGCTATTAATAGTCGATAATTATCTTATTACTAGTTTGCTATTACCAAGTAGCTCGTTCTTGGTTAGTTCTTACAAGGTGTTAGCTTGTTACTAGTTAGCTATTACTGAGTAGTTGGTTCTTAGTAAGTTTTTAGTAGTTAGCCCTTAATATCTAGCTTGTTAATAGTTAGTTATTAATAAGTTGCTAGCCCTTGAATACTTGTTTGTAATTAATTATTACTAATTAGCTTTTATTAACTAGTTTTAAATTAGTTAGCTATTACTAAGTAGCTAGTTCTTAGTTAGTTTTTAGTAATTAGCTATTACTAACTAAATTGTTACTAATTAGCTATTATTAAGTAGCTGGTTCTTAGTTAGTTGTTTGTAATTAACTATTATTAATTAGCGTGTTACTAGTTAGTTATTGCTAAGTATCTCATTCTTAGTTACTTGGTAGTAATTATCTATTACTAATTATCTTGCCACTAGTTAGCTATTATTAAGTTGCTGACTCTCGATTACTTGTTAGTAATTAGCTATAAATAATTAGCTTGTTATGAGTTAGATATTACTAAGTAGCTAGTCACAAATTAACTATTAATAATTAGCTTGCTACCAATTAGCTATTAATAATTAGCTTGTTACCAATTAGTTATTACTAAGTAGTTGGTTCTTAGTTAGCTTGTTAGTAATTAGGTATTACTAATTAGCTTATTCTTAATTAGATATTACTAAGTAGCTATTACTAATGAGCTATTATTAAGCAAATATTCTTAAGTAGCTTTTATTAATTAGCTATTATGAATTAAGTATTATAAATTATCTATTACAAATTAATTATTACTAATTAGCTATCATGAATTAGCTAATTAGCTGTTACTAAATAGCTATTGGTAATTAGATATTAGTAACTAGCTATTACTAACTAGCTATTACTAATTATCTATTATTGATTAGCTATTACAAATTAGCTATTAGGAATGAACTATTATCAATTAGCTACTATGAATTCGGTGTTACTAATTAGCTATTACTAATTAGTTATTAATAATTAGCTATTACGAATTAGCTATTACTAGTTAGCTATTACTAGTCAGCTATTACTAACTAGCCATTACTAATTAGCTACTACTAAGTAGCTATTACTAATTAGTTTGTTACTAATTAGCTATTATTAAGTAGCTAGTTCTTGATTAGTTGTTAGTAATTAGTTAATTACTAATTATCTTGTTATCAATTAGCTATAAATAAGTAGCTAATTCTTGGATACTTGTAAGTAATTAGCTATTATCAATTAGCTTTTTGTCATAGTACTTATTACAAAACTAGCTTGTTATTAGTTAAATTCTATGTTATTTAGTTTATGTTTAGTTAGATATTACTAGCTAACTTTTTACTATGTCTAATTAGCTAAGACCGTGAACTGACAATTTAAAATAGCATTACTTGAGATACATCAAAAAGGTGAATAGGGTGCTCCAAATATTGATTTCTACCAAGTCAGGTCTTGCTTATATCCTTTTTATTTAGTGACACCTTGTTCTCTATTGTCCAAAACATGATAATTAGATCCTTGACCTCTTGTGTGATACATGTGGTATGTGTTGATCTACCAGTTGTCTTCAAAAAGCTATGATGGGACTCAACTACACTTAACCATTCAATCGTATCATAGATGACTTTCCTACTTACTCCTAATACCCTAGAAAGTCTTGAAATATTTATCTGATTTGTTGACGAATATGCATCACTATTAAAAATCATCATCAATGTTGATCTCTTCAACACAAGGTCATCAGAATTCTTTCTCATACTTTGTAGTGTATTTCGAAGATTGATGAAAAGTGCACATGTTACATGATCTCTGCTTTTGACCATTGCATCAAAAATTTCCCAATACATGGATTTACTTCATGGATTAAGCAAAAAAACACAAACACAACTCTTGACATACATTTTGTAATCTCAAGTATATCAAGATGTTTAAGACATATCACAAAGGCAATCAAATTCTTGTTTATAATCAACTTAAGATATGACAATCATTCTTTCTTTAAAAATGCAACCATACATCCAATAATAGCCCATTCAATCTATCATCTTCACCTAACATTGGGTATCTAAAAGTTATTAAGATGTTATGAATCATATGAATTCAAAAAACTAGCTCATTACATTGCACCATCAAGTTTAAGTTGTTCATGGGTTAGCACCCTTTTCACAACTATAGCTACACCATCATGTTGTCCCTTCCCATGCCCTAACTCAAAGAAGCTCCATATCATATTCATGCCTGATAGCCGTGCATATCTTCCTAAGAAGTAAAACGGATGTTTAGCTTTAAATTGAGAAGTTGCACCATCCAAACATACACAATGTTGGCTTCAGTCAAGGTTTAGCTCTCTTATCCATTGTCAATGTAATTGGAAACAATGTTGCACAAAAAGGGTGTCGTGCTTGTCATCAAATATGAAAAAGTGGATCACCTTTTTAAGAATGACCTCCAAACAAAATGTGATATGCATAATGTATAGACCACCAATGTGTAGATTGTATTTCATTTTGATCACATAATGTATAGTTTCTGCAAATCAACCATTGAAACCACAACATCACTCGGCAATTCATAGGCACATCTTAAACTCATTCGTTTTCCATAAATAAATGAAATTCGAAAAGGTTTGCCTCATCCGTAGAACTTTTCTCTCCTCCCTTTTCTTCCTCTCTACTAAACTCTGATGTTTCTTCTCATCTCACAAACATGCTCCTTGAAAAACAATCTATCTTAATATTCCCTAGTTAGGATGTAGTATCTAGAAAAACTACCGATAGTGATGGCGTGTGTCATGAATGCTCCTCCTTGAAAAACAATGTCTCTCAATGTTCCCCACTCAAGAAAAAGTGTGCAAAAAAATCCCGATAGAGAGCACACCCATTATGAATGCTCCATGCTCTAGTATGCAACATGCGTACCCTCACCCCCGCTATTAATGCTTTTAATTTTATCTTTCAATAGGTCATAAACATAGGCTTAGATAAGAAGGATCGGCTTTTTCCATCTAATTAACAATGTCCCAGACTTCACTTTTTGATAAACATAAACATGCTTTCACCCATATATTATATTTCTTGAAACATGATTTTTATTTTAGCCATATATTATATTTTTTCAGCCATGATTTTTAGTTCAAACATGTATTATTGTAGATATAAGTTTTAGTTTAGACATATATCACTTTAGACTTCTATTGTTGTAGACATGTTTTTTTTATTGTGTTAGACTTCTATTGTTGTAGACACGCATTTCTTTTTATATGTAATCTAATTGGTTCAAAGTTAAACTTAGGTACGTTAGTTCATTTATTGATTCTACCATTTTCTATAACTTACATGTTTGTGAAAGGAGTATCTTTATAATCATAAAACACTTAGAATATGGATGTTTCAAGGATAGGGCCTCAATTTTCTAAGTGGAAATATCTTAAATATGTCGTGCTTATTACAACAATCATAAATGAATCCTACATTTTAAAAAATGAGGTTCAATTAAACATTTTTGTTGTGGAGAATCCAAAAAAATGATACCCAAATTCTGTGAGAAAGTAAGTAGTGTGCACTACCCACTACCCAGCCCTCCAAACTTGAGTGCTCTTGAAATGAAGTAGTGTTATTTTATCATCGGGAGTTGGAAACTGCTCAACTTTTCTACACTAGGCCCATCTTTTTGGGGCATGCAATGTCAAATGGTAGTTGTAACAGTAGCACACAACACAACCAAACGCGCCTTACCATTGTTACCAAATACTTCCTAACAAAGGCCACCACTAACCAGTCTTGCTTGCATGGCACATATCCCCATCTTATTGAATGCACCATACCTTTTCGGCTATCATTCTGCAAGCTTCTACCCACCTCTTGTCGAGAGGCTTTCAAGAAAAACAAGAAAGGAGAATAAAATTAATAAAGGTATGTTACATAATATGCCAAAATTATCTATCCCTAATTAATTTCCATTACTCGATTGTTGTATGGACACAAGCCCCTTGTTTAAGCCACTTGCTGGCTTTCTGTATCTATCTTCTTTGTGGTAGCTGGGGATGTTGTCCTTTGCATATATTTTACTATTTTTTCTTTTGATTTAATTCTCTTTCTTATTGCCTTCAAAAAAACAAAGTATACATGGAAGGACTTCACACTAAACATGGTCAGAATACCTAAATAGTAATGCATTAGTTGACATGGGATGTGAGAGAGGAAAATGCTCAAGATTGTTGGAGGAGATGGTGGATACTTTCCAGAGATGAGATGGTGTGGCAAATTCCTGCTTCACACTAGCCAAAACTGAGTTGAGTCGTGCAACCTAGACCCCTTGAGTTTTCTAGGAACCACAAATAATCACCCAAGTACTTTGGAAGATGATCCTCAAATCATTGGATCAAAACATATCACTTGGGCTTTTCACTATGAACCAAAACTTGTTATTTTGGTCACCATACCTACTTAGGAAAATGAATAGTGCTCCTTTCCTGGTGAAACCAAGACAAAATCCTTTTGGGAATATCTAATTGACTATGATAGCTAATGTTTTCAAGTTATCTCATTTGAAAGGATCAACTATGATCAGAGAATGATGCTTAGCAAATCAGAGATACATCCCAACATTTTAAGGAGTTGATAGTGTGCAGATTAGAGGGTAATGTTTTGCACATAACTCACAAATGACTACACCAATTGAAATGAAATTTTTAGGAAGAAAATAGAGAGTCTACTAAATTCTATATCAATGTAAATCGCTAGGAATGATGTACACGCTGAGAAATGGATCAGGGAAGTTCACTATTCCGAGTGATACATGACATAGTAGAAGAGATGAGATATGAGAAAACTATATGTATTAATTAACATAAATTACATTGACATTGGTAATGAATGATTGCACAATGTGCATGCAATGGTAAAGTGATGGTGTGAGCTCAATATCCATATAAGATCCCTCTAAATATCTCTCCAAATTGGGCTCTTCTGGCTACATCTCCACACGAGTAGATAGTCCTCTTGTTAGAGTATGATCAATGTCTACCCCTCATGATTGTATGCACATTTTGTAAGGCCCCCTTTATGAGGAGAAGCCAAGCGTGCATTACCCAATTGATGGGAATCCCAACTTGAATGTTGGATGAAGGTCATATTGGACCATGTAAGATATTATAAGGAAAGGGAGTTACCAGGGTCCCCAATTGTGGGGTCCGGGGCAGCGGTGAGCAGCCCCGGCTGGGGGGTCCAAGGGGGCCAGCGGGCCCCCTGGCTGGGGGGTCCCAGGGGGCCAGCGGGCCCCCTGGTGGGGGTCCGGGGGCAGCGCCCCCGGCGCGACGGTAAAGGGAATATTCCATGGAATATTCCCTGTCGGAGTCAGAAATCATTTATATTTGTTAGGTCGGTTCAACCAGTCTAAGCCGTGTATGGCAATTACGCGGGCGGTGGCCGCCCACGCCCTACCGCCCATGTATAGCCGTCCATGGCAGGCCACCCATGATCCTATATATACATGACTTCTGCACTACCTAAGACATTGAGTTGAGCCAGCATACCTCTACCTTGTATCTCCCTATCTAGAGTTGTCTAGATCACCATTTAAGCTCTACCTTGAGAGCGCACGGGTGGACAACGCCATCATCTTTGTACTTGCTGCTAGTAGAAAATTGTTGAGATTCTCCTATATCTGTTATCTTCTCTGCTATTGCTCCTGTGTTATATTGCGTAACTATTGTCTTACATGGTATCAGAGCTGTAAGGTTCGAATAGCTTGAGAAGTATCATTATTTTAGCCTACTAGCAGACTAGAATATCAGTAGATTATTCGAGTGATTACATGATGGCTTCATCGTCGAACACTAGTCTTGGTGCTTCACCTAATGTTAATGCTGCACCTATTCGAATTCGTCCACCTGCATTCACTGAAGGGAAGCTGGATGGAACCAACTATACACTCTGGAAGTTCAAAATTTCTGCAATTTTGGACTCCTATGAATTACTTGACACTGTCATGGGACCGATGGGATTGGATCCAGAGCCTATACCAGTTGAAGATCCAGCAAATTCAAGATTGATGATTCAGCCAGATCCAGATCTTCTACGAGCTTGGAAGAGGCGGAATGCTGATGCATTATGTGCGATTGTCACTAGTGTAAGTGATTCTGTGCTTACTTTAGTTCAACATACTACTAAAGCACATGAGGCTTGGGGCATATTGGCTCGACAATATGAGACCAAGAACCACACTAGGATACAGAATTTAGAAAATCAATTGGCAAATGAAAAGCATTCTGATTCTGAAAAGGCTGAAGATTTTATCAAACGGATAAAGCATCTTCAAGATCAATTGGCTGCAGTTGGTGTTGTTATAACACCAGAAGAGCTAGCTCGAAGATCTGTACGTGTTCTTCCAGCAAAGTATGATGGATTAGTAACAGCCCTTAACACTCAGGTAAGGCCAACTCCTCTTACATTTGAAGAGTTTTGTGCCATGCTTTTAGAAGAAGAGATGCGGCTGAAGAATCGGCAAAGTACAACTGATGCTGCATTCTCAGCAAATGCAAAAGGTAAAGGCTCTTCAGAGGGATCAAAGAAGAAGCCAAAGAAGAAAAAGTTCACAGGAAGTTGCTTCTATTGTGAAAAGAAAGGCCATGCCATCAAGGATTGCAGAAAGAAGCAAGCTGATGAACGGAATGGGACTGTAAAATCATCATGGAAGAACAAAGAGTCTGCAAACAACACAGAGCTGGAACTTTGGGTAGCTATTGAAGAGGTATGTTCATCTGCTCAAGCTCGTGTTGATGAGCCATGGATTTTAGACAGTGGAGCTTCTCGCCATATGACTAGTAAAAAGGATTGGTATAGTTCCCTAGTGCCTCTGCGGGAATCCATCAATGTAGTGGTGGGAAACGACTCCAAGTGTCCAGCTGAAGGAACTGGAACCATCTCTTTTATCACTTCTCCAGGTGTTGAGAAAAAGTTATCCGATGTTCTCTATGTACCTACACTCAAAAGAAATTTGTTGTCAGTTTCTGCAATAACAGATCGTGGACTCGAAGTTCACTTCAATAAGAGTGGTGCGGAAATCATGGATTCATCAGGTAATGTTGTAGGTAAAGGCACACGACGGGATAACTTGTATGAGTTAAGTGCTTTAACTGCTACAGAAGATAAAGATGTAAGCAGGTTATGGCACCAACGATTTGGGCATCTCGGATTTGCAGTTTTGAAGGAGATGCAACGAACAGGGATGGTTGCTCATTTGCCTGCATTTTCAGAGTTGCAGGAACCTTGTGAAGCTTGTATGATGGGCAAGCAACAACGAAAGGCATTTCCAAGAGAGACCAGCAATCGATCTCAAGCTCCTCTAGAGTTGGTACATGCTGATCTCTGCGGTAAAATGTCTACACCTGCTTTAGGAGGATCTTTCTACTTCTTGCTGTTAGTCGACGATTATAGTAGAAAGATGTGGGTTTATTTCATTCGAGAGAAGGCTGATGCTTTTGAAAAATTTAAAGCGTGGCATAAGTATGTAGAAAGTGAATCAGGAAGGAAACTGAAGAAATTTAGAACAGATAGAGGAGGTGAATTCTTGTCAACAGAATTCAACAATTACTGTAAGGAGCATGGTGTGAAAAGGCAACTTACCACAGCTCATACACCTCAACAAAATGGCGTTGTTGAGCGCAGGAACAGGACAGTAGTTGAAATGGCTCGTTGTATGTTAAAGGCTCAAGACATGCCTGATTCATTCTGGGCAGAAGCAGTCAATACAGCAGTCTACATCCTCAATCGAAGCTACACAAAAGCTCTGAAGGGGATGACTCCTCAAGAAGCATATTCTGGTAAAAAGCCTTCAGTTTTGCATTTCAGAATTTTTGGTTGTTTCTGTTATGCACATATTCCTGATTCAACAAGATCAAAGTTGGATTCAAAAAGCAAAAAGTGTGTCTTCCTAGGATATAGTGAAGAGTCTAAAGCATACAGGTTATGGGATCCTGAGGCAAGGAAGATTTTTGTCAGCCGAGATGTGGTGTTTGATGAACGACCACACTTAGTAGAAGATAAAGGTAAATCTACTATCTCATCAAACGGAGAAATATCTCACCTTGTGCCTATCAAAAGACAGGTTAAAGTTGAGGAGGAGGAAACATCTGATGGAGAAATTTCCTCAATAAAAAGCCAACCAATTGTAGCTGCACAGCGTAAGCCACTACCGAAGTGGGCACAACAGCTCTTTGATGATCACAATCCACATGTAGATGCACCAGAATCATCATCGGATGGATTACGAAGATCAAAGAGAATAGAGGAGCAAAGAAGAGCCTCAGAACACATTGTTAACATGGCTCTAATGGCAGATATCATGGGTTCGATAAAGGAACCTACCACCATTGAAGAAGCCATTGATGATCCAGATTGGAGAGCGGCAATGCAGTCTGAGTATGATAGTATACTCAAAAATGATACATGGGATCTAGTCGACTTGCCGCCAAAGAAGAAGGTAATAGGTACTAAATGGATTTGGAAAGCTAAGTATAAAGCTGATGGAACATTAGAAAAGTATAAGGCACGATTAGTTGCACAGGGTTTTTCACAGATTGAAGGATTTGATGTTCAAGAAACTTTTGCACCAACAGCACGCATGACAACTATTCGGACGGTACTTGCAGTAGCTGCACAAAAGTCTTGGCCTATTTTCCAGATGGATGTCAAATCTGCATTTTTGAATGGTCACCTCAAGGAGGAGGTATATGTATCTCAACCACCAGGTTTTGAGGTGCCCAATTCAGAAAATAAAGTTTGCAGGTTGAAGAAAGCTTTGTATGGACTTAAGCAAGCTCCACGGGCTTGGTACCAACGAATTGATCATTTTTTCAAAAATATGGGTTTTGAAAGAAGTACTTCTGATGCTAACTTGTATGTAACGAAAAGGGATAGCAAGCTAGTTGTTGTCATTGTATATGTAGATGATTTGATCATTACAGGAGATCATCAGGAACTCATCAATCAAACTCGGATCAGCTTGGGAACTGAGTTTGAAATGACAGACTTAGGTCTACTCCATTTTTGTCTGGGAATTGAAGTATGGCAAAGGAAGGATGGCATTTTCATCTCACAACAAAAATATTCCAAAGAAATTCTCAAGGCATTTGGAATGATGGACTGCAAACCAACTAGCACACCTATGGAGGTAAATCATAAGCTATCTATGGATGATAACATGCCTGATGTAGATGCTAAGAAGTATAGGAAGCTCGTTGGAAGTCTTATTTTTCTGTGCAACACTAGACCAGACATTTGCTATGCTGTTGGAGTGTTAAGCAGGTTTTCCAACAAACCTAAGGAGAGTCACTGGAATGCTGGAATGCGAATTCTAAGGTACATTGCAGGAACCTTGGATTTTGGTATTTTGTATACCACAGGTGATACACTCCAAGGATATTGTGATTCAGATTGGGCTGGAGATTGTGATTCTAGAAAATCAGTTTCTGGATATTGTTTCTCACTTGGTTCAGGAATATTTTCTTGGGTAAGTAGGAAGCAACCAACTCTCGCACTCTCCTCCACTGAAGCAGAGTACAAAGCAGCTTGTTTTGCTTCTTGTGAGGCAGTCTGGTTAAGGAGAATTCTTGCAGATATAGGCTTTCCATCAAATATGCCAATTGTACTCAAGTGTGATAATCAAAGTTGTATGGCTATTGCAAAGAACCCAGTATTTCATGCTCGCACCAAGCACATAGAAGTACAGTACCATTACATTCGTGAGCTAATTGAAGATGAAATTGTGGAGCTAGAATATTGCCCAACAGAGGCAAATTGTGCTGACATATTCACTAAAGCACTTGGAAGAGAGCAGCTCAACAAGCATCTTCAACAGATGGGCATAGGACCGAGACCTACTTGATTTATCATCGGTAAACATTGAGGGGGGGTGTTAGAGTATGATCAATGTCTACCCCTCATGATTGTATGCACATTTTGTAAGGCCCCCTTTATGAGGAGAAGCCAAGCGTGCATTACCCAATTGATGGGAATCCCAACTTGAATGTTGGATGAAGGTCATATTGGACCATGTAAGATATTATAAGGAAAGGGAGTTACCAGGGTCCCCAATTGTGGGGTCCGGGGCAGCGGTGAGCAGCCCCGGCTGGGGGGTCCAAGGGGGCCAGCGGGCCCCCTGGCTGGGGGGTCCCAGGGGGCCAGCGGGCCCCCTGGTGGGGGTCCGGGGGCAGCGCCCCCGGCGCGACGGTAAAGGGAATATTCCATGGAATATTCCCTGTCGGAGTCAGAAATCATTTATATTTGTTAGGTCGGTTCAACCAGTCTAAGCCGTGTATGGCAATTACGCGGGCGGTGGCCGCCCACGCCCTACCGCCCATGTATAGCCGTCCATGGCAGGCCACCCATGATCCTATATATACATGACTTCTGCACTACCTAAGACATTGAGTTGAGCCAGCATACCTCTACCTTGTATCTCCCTATCTAGAGTTGTCTAGATCACCATTTAAGCTCTACCTTGAGAGCGCACGGGTGGACAACGCCATCATCTTTGTACTTGCTGCTAGTAGAAAATTGTTGAGATTCTCCTATATCTGTTATCTTCTCTGCTATTGCTCCTGTGTTATATTGCGTAACTATTGTCTTACACCTCTTTTATAGCCTTTTGTTGGAGCCAAGATTCAAGTTTGAATTGGAATCTTTACCTAAAAGTTTTCCAAAGTTTCACGACCTTATTTTCCATAAATCCCCACCAATAATTCGTGAAAAGATTCTCCTAAGAATGTGTAGTTGGAAGTCATTCTATGTATGCACTTTTACAAGGAGTAAAAAAATAATCTTTAACAAGAGATCATTTATTTGCTAATACATGAATGCACATATGAACTTAGTGACCAAGCATTTAGGCTTGGAGTAATCGCACAAACAGCTCCCCCTCAAGCTAACATGCTTGGGCTTCAACTCTCTTTAATCTTCTGCAATCTAATCATCATCTTCAACCTGATTAATTTAGTTCCATCCAAAGATTTAGTTAGCATATCTGCACACTCCAAGTTTGTTGATACATAGGACAATTGTATGTCCTTGCTACATAGCTTCTCTCTCACATAATGATAATGCACTTCAATGTGCTTAGTCCTTGCATGATAGAAAGGTTTATCAGCCAAATGTAGTGAGCTAATATTATCTCTAAAGATCATTGGAGTATATGTATGTAGCCCCAAGTCTGAGTAGAGTAGCTTTAACCACATTGCCTCTTCTATTGCATTTTCTAGTCCCCTATATTCAGCTTCAGTTGATGATAATGCCACCGTTGGTTGTTTCTTCGATGACCATGAAATCAACTTAGATCCTGCAAAATATAAGTAGCCAAAGGTGCTCCTCCCATCATCTTTTGAGCCATCCCAATCTGCATCAGAGTATAACCTGATATCCAAGTCAGATGTAAATGGATAAAATAGCCCTTCATTTATGGTACCCTTCAAGTACTTTATCTTTTGGGTACCTTACATGTGAGGTTTTCTTGGTGTATGCATGAATTCACTCAATGTACTCACCCCATAGCATATATCTACTCTTTTTAGGGTTGCATAATTGAGACTCTTGACAAGACTTTGATAACCTGTAATGTCTTCAAGAAGCTCTCTTTCATGAGCATTGAGTTTGTGGTTCAATTCCATGGTTCTTGCAATTTTTTCATTTTCCAGTTTGAACCTAACTAGTATATCATGGATGTACTTTCCTTGAGTAATGAAAACACCAGAATCTATATAAACAATTTCTAAGCCAAGAAAATATGTAAGTAACCCAAGATCATTGATCTCAAACTCCTCTTTCATTGGGGTCTTGATCTTCTTGATGTCATTGGCATCATTTCTTGTAATGATAATATCATCCACATAAACACATAGATAAATAAACTTTGAATTAGTCTTCTTAATGCTATCTTACTTGCAACAAAACCTTGGTCCTCTAAGTATGCAACCAGCCTATTGTTCCAAGCTCTAGGAACTTGCTTTGAGCCATAGAGTGCCTTCCTTAATTTACATACATAATCAAGTTTTTCTTTGTCTTCATATCCTCATGGTTGAGCCGTGTAGACCTCTTCTGAGATCACCCTTTAAGGAATGGATTTTTAACATCTAAGTGGTATAGATTCCAATTCTTTGAAGCAGCAATACTTACTGAAACTCTGATAGTTGGCATTTGGGCTACAAGTGAGAAGGACTCCTCATAATCTACTTCATGGGTTTGAGCAAACCCCTTTTCTACTAGCCTTGCTTTATACCTATTTATTATGCCATTTGAAGTGCTTTAATTTCCTCCTGCATAGCTTCTCTCCATTCTTCTTTCCTTTTGGCTCACTCAAATGAAGATGGTTCCTTTGACATAAGATCTTTAGCTATGTATATAGAATGCTTGGTTACTAGTGATGTGTCATAGCTATACCTTATAGGTTACTTGCTTTCCCTTTGAGATCTTCTAAGTCCTTGATTGGATGAATCTAGAATGTCTTCCAATTTTTTGAGCTTCAATTTTCCCTTGGACTTCTAAGCTTTAAAATCAATTTGTTCTTCATCTTTTGAGTTGATATCCTCTGATGTATGTGATTCTTCTTTGGTCAGATATGGAAAATCATTTTCCAAATCATATGGTAGCTTTATTCCTACAATCATCCTTAAACCAAGAGTCATATTCATCAAACACCACATCCCTACTAACTGTAAATCCTTTGTTACTAGGATTATATAACCTATATCCTTTCTCATTCTAATCATAGCCAATCAATATGCATCTTTTGACTTTTGGATCAAGATTTCCCCTAATATGTGAGGGTATGTGTGCATAATTAATGCACCCAAAGATCCTACAATGATCTAAAGAAGGTATCCTGCCATTCCATGCCTCATAAGGTATCATCCCATCTAGAGACTTGAATGGAAGCCTATTGATTAAGTAAGTGGTTATGGAATCAACCTCTACCCATAGATAATTAGGGAGTTTTTTCTCATTCAACATTGATCTTGCAACCTCTACTATTAATCTATTTCTTCTCTCTACCACCCCATTTTCTTCAAATGTGTACCTTGTTGTAGTTTCTCTCTTTATGCCTCCATCCTATAAGAATGAGTCAAACTCATGTGAGAAATGCTCACCATCTCCATTAGATCTGAGCCTCTTCAAACGTTTACCTGTTCAATTCTCAACCACTGCCAAATACTTCTTGAAACAAGTGAAGACTTCATCTAAAAATAAAGTATTTTCCACCTACTATAGTCATCTATGAGTGAAACATAACACCTTGACCCTCAAGTTGATGGCTCTCTGCCAAGACCCCAAACATGTGTGTACAAGCTCAAAGAAGTCTTCATACATGTATCCTCTTTTGTTGAATGGTTGCCTATGTGACTTGAAAAATTTGCATGCTCCACATTTTTAAATCATGTGTTGCTTGGACATATTTGGGATGCCAAGCAACTCTGATCCCTAAATATTTTCTTCAATGTTCTTTCACCTATATGTCCTAGTCTCTTATGTCATATCTCTAATTCAGATAGGTTTTTATCCTTATGATTGAAGAGAGCAACATTTCTTGTATCTTCAACTTCAAAGGTAAAAAGTCTACCACATTTCTCATGTTTTGCAATCCTCTTGAAGCCTTGTTGAGGGTCCTCCATCTATGCTCCATGCCTTGTGAATCTAACCTATAAACCCTTCTCAACAATCTTTCCAACACTGATTACATTCTTGGTTATTGTCGGCACATACAATACCCTTCTTAGAAGTTCATGTTACCATCATATGCTTTAACAATTCCAATCTTCTTTACTGAATGCCTAGTGTCATCACCTATCTAAACTTCATGCCTTCCTTTGGGTTCTTCAAGGTTAGACAATAATGTTACATTGCTTGCTACATGATTGGAGTAACTAGAATCAATATGGAATAGGTACTCATCATCTTTACCTTTCTTGGCTATCATATTCATGAGTAATAGGAAATCCTCTTGATCATTTGTATATTTTTTGTATTCTTTCCTTCCTCTAAAGCCTCCTTGATAGTTGTTGTTGTAGCTTTGGTTGTAATTGTGATGGTAGTTATTCCCTCCATTATTGAGCCTCCCTCTTGATTGTCCATAGTCTCCTCTATGGAAGCATCTTCCTCTCTGTTGGAGAAACAATCACTAATTAGACATATATTTGAAGGTCAAATCTTAGAAAGAAAACCCCATGCCTATGTGAAGGGACAAATTCACAAGTGTATCATACTTGTAAAGTTAGTTCACTTTAGTTCTAGAAGTTTTTTAAAAATCACGGGAATGAGAAAATCTATATAAGTTAGTTAGTATTAACTGACGCGATGAGAAGAAGAAGGAGGAAGACAATGAGAAAGTGAGAAGAACTCATTTTTGTATGACGGAGTATAGTCGGGCTTCTCTGAGTGAGAAAGCATCTGTAAAACTTCTGAGTTTTTTATAGTTATGAGAAGAACTGAGTAAAGTTCTGTGTATGAGCCTCTCTCCATTATCTCCATGATTACCTATTGTGTGATAAGTTACAAAGATCAAGTTTTCCAAGCAACTCGATGCCTGGCATCGAATCTCTGTTGATAAGTCATATTTTCTTTTATATTTTTCATTCAGTACTGAAGTGTTTGAAAAACATGATGTTGTTGGAGCAACTCGATGCCTGGCATCGAATTCCAGTTGATAAGTCATATTCTAAATGTGCATGAAATCACCTATAGTTTTGGTGTCCAAAAGATCAAGACTTTATGCAGGAAGTCGATGCCCGGCATCGAATCCCTGCTGAAAAGTGGCCAAAAACACTCCAAGTCGATGCCCGGCATCGAATTCTTGTTGCAAGTCGATGCTAGGCATCGAATTCTAATTTTAAACAGGCGCTCTTACTAAAACAGGCAAGTTTTCCAGTTTTGGAAGGTCATACAGGGTCATCTTGTGAGGGCCATAACTTGAGTTCTAGAGCTCCGTTTGATGCATATGATAGCTTGTTGGAAAGCTCTACTCTTCTAGTTTCAGACTATAAAGTTTCATAGAGAAATAATATGTGAGCTAGGAGAAATTAGCAAAATACTGAAGGTATGTCATTTCGGTGACTAGGAATTTTTGTAGAAGCAAAGTTCTCACTTTAAGCTATCATTTCTCAAAGTTTGGAGTGGCAATGAGTTAATGGTGACCATAGAGGTGTTCTAGTGTCACATTAATTCATTTCTTGTGGTGTTTCATACATCAACAAGTGGTATCAGAGCAGAAAGATTCTCGAGAGCAGAAGACGACAAAGGTACGAGAAGTTTTGTAAAGTTTTCCATTAAAGTTTGAAAGGTGAAGCATTTGAAGACACAAGGCATCAAAAGGTTACTTCAAAAGTATCCTCATACACAAAGAACTTCAAAAGGTATTATCCTTTATCCTTTAAGCTCACAGGTTGCAGCAGAAGGAAAGAACTATGGCAGATCATATCTCCATTGACAAACTGGACAGAGATAATTACCCCGCATGGGTAATGAGAATGGAAGCCTTACTTATGAGTAAGGATCCCATGATATATGTTACAGGTGAAGAAGAGAAGCCAGTATTTGAAGATGAAAGCCGACCAAAGAAAGAAGAACTTGATGCTTTAAAGCATTGGCAGAAGAAGGATGCAAGTGCAAAAGCCTACATCTACAATACAATCTCAGATCATTTGCTACCACACATCAGAGGATTGGAATCATCAGAAGATATATGGAATGCATTGGAATATCATTTCCAAAGCACTACTAAAGCACGGAAAGCAAGTCTATGGTCAGAGTTTACAACATTCAAGAAGAAGCCAAGTCAAACCATTAGTGATTATGTCACTAAGATGAAGGATCTAGCAGATAGTCTTGGATCCATAGATGAAGATGTTGAAGATCACAGATTGATTGCTCAACTACTTGCAGGCTTGAGAGGGGATGAAAGGTGGAAACCTTTTGTCTTATCAACAGAACTTTCATTAAATCATTATGTTCCAGATTTGAACCAGTTGCTTGGTTTGATGCTCACATATGAGCAAGACTTGAAGGGAGATGGAGATAAAGGTCAAAGTTCTGCAATGTACATGAAGAATAAGAAGAAAGGAGATAAAGGTAAAGCAAAGGATGAAGAGGAGTCTAATTCTCAAGCTTATTATGCAAGAGGTAAAGGCACTGGCAGAGGAAGAGCAAGAGGTTTTGGAAGAGGAAGAGGTAATCAAAATAACAACAAAAAGGCTTGCTGGATCTGTGGATTGAGTAATCATTTGGCTCATGACTGTTGGCACAACCAACAAGGATCAAACCAGAATCAAAACAACAATAGCAGAGGTCGAGGTGGAAGATATCAAAGTAATTTTCAAAGAGGTAGACAAAGTCAAAGAGGAGGCTATGGTAGAGGTGGAGGAAGAAGTTGGGGACAGAATCAATCCTACAACACCACCTACTACAACTATGCAAATGACACACAAAATGAAAGTCATACATCATTGATGATGAATTCAATCAGCACATCAGACAAAGAAGATCTAAAGGTATTTTACATTGACTCTGGATGTTCTAATCATTTGTCAGGAAACATAGAATTGATGTCAGAATTGGAAAAAGGCATTTCTAGTCACACAGTTCAAATTGGTGATAATACAAGACATAGTGTACATTCAATTGGAAAAGTGAAATGCAAGAGTGGAGCAGATTTGCTAACCAATGTTTTGTATGTTCCTACAATACCTAAAAACTTGATTAGTGTGGGACAGATAGTTGAAAAAGGTTTTCAAGTCAGGTTTACAAATGAAGGAGTATTTGTGGAAGATCCAGAGAATGGATATAATCAGATTGTCTCTGGTAAGAAAGAAGGTAGACTCTTTACTTTAAGAGTGCAAGGGAACATTGGTCAAGCTTTGCTCACACATGGTGAAGCAGTGATTACAAAACTTGATCTCTGGCATAAGAGATTAGGTCACTTTAATGAAAGAGGAATTAAAGCTATGGTTGCTAATCAGTCTGTACTAGGATTACCAAATGTGCAAAGTCAACATATGGTTTATAAATGTGAAGCATGTCAAATGGGTAAAGCACACAGGTTACCATTTCAGAAGAAAGGATTCAAACATGATGGAGTACTTGAGCTCATTCATACAGATGTATGGGGACCAACAAAAGAAGGATCTATCAGTGGCTCAAGGTATTATGTTCTTTTCATTGATGATGCTACAAGATGGATAACATTATATGTTTTGAAGGAAAGATCAGAAGTGTTTGGAGCTTTCAAGCATTTTCATGCATATGCAGAGAGAGTCACAGGTGAAAAGCTTAAGAGACTGAGGTCTGATGGAGGGGGAGAATACTTCTCCCAAGAGTTCAATGATTATCTTTGGAATGCAGGTATTAAGAGAGAAATAACTTGCAGGTATACACCACAACAAAATGGTGTAGCAGAAAGAAGGAACAGGACTTTGGTTGAGTTTGCTAGAGCTATGCTAAAGGAGAAGAATTGTCCAAATTATCTTTGGGCTGAGGCTGTAAATACAGCTACATATCTTGTGAATAGATTACCATGTGCAGCTCTGAATGGAATGACTCCATATGAAGCTTGGTGGGGTAAGAAACCAACACTAGATCATTGTAGAGTGTTTGGATCAATTGCATATGCTTATGTGCCATCACAACTTAGGCATAAACTTGAACCAAAGGCAGAAAAATATGTGTTCATTGGTTATGATGAAAAGCAGATGGGTTACAGATTGTGGAATCCTCTAACCAAACAATTTATTGTTTCTAGAAATGTTACATTTGATGAACAGAAAAGTTGGTATGCAGATCAAAGTCATACAGCTGAAGAATTTGAAGAAGAGGTAAGAAGATGTGAGAAAGAAAAATCAATTGTGCAGGTGAATAGAGATGAAGACTATATGCAAGCAAGTACATCCAGAAGTGGATTAACAAGAATGAATGAAGAAGCTCCTATATTTGATGAAGAGGTGTATCCAGAAACTTATGAAGAATGTGAACCAAGAAGGTCAAGCAGGACAAGGAGACAACCAGAAAGGTATTCTTATGATACTTCTTACATAACTCAGAAGAACTATGCATATATGGTCAAAGATGATGAAGAACCTCAGAACTATGATGAAGCTAAAGGTAAAAAGCAATGGGAAGAAGCAATGAAGGAAGAGTTCAATGCACTGGAGGAGAACAAGACATGGGAACTTGTTCCTAAACCAAATGGTAAGAAAGTAATTGGAAATAAATGGGTTTATAAAGTGAAGAAGCTTGCAGATGGAAGTATAGCCAGATACAAAGCTAGATTGGTGGTGAAAGGCTATGCCCAGACCTATGGCATAGATTATGATGAGACATTCAGTCCTGTAGCTAAGATGTCAACTATAAGGACAATCATTGCTATTGCAGCTTCAAAAGGATGGACCCTAAGTCAATTGGATATAAAAAATGCATTCTTGAATGGATACATATCAGATGAGGTATACATGGAACAACCTCAAGGGTTTATAGATTCCAGGTATCCAAATTTTGTTTGCAGGTTGAGAAGAGCATTGTATGGATTGAAGCAAGCTCCAAGAGCTTGGAACTATAGACTGGTGAAGTATCTCAATGATCTTGGATATCAAAGTTCAAAAGCAGACCCAAGTCTACTTATCAGAAGAACAGAGGAAGGTACAATCTACATTTGTATTTATGTAGATGACATTATAATCACAGGTACTTCAGATGAAGGAATCAAGGAGGTAAAGAGATTGCTTGAAAAAGAATTCAAGATCAGTGACCTAGGAAAGTTGTCATACTTTCTTGGAATGGAAGTCACTTATACAGATCATGGCATATATGTATCACAAGAAAGGTATCTTCTGAATCTATTGAAGAAGTTTGATATGGAAAATTGCAGAGAAGCTTCAACTCCACTTGAAGTTAATCACAAGCTCAGTAAATATGATGGTGCAGACTACAAAGATATGAGGAAGTATCAATCTCTTGTGGGTAGTTTGATTTATGCTACACTAACAAGACCTGATCTTAGTTATGCAGTGGGAGTTTTGTCACAATTCATGCATTGTCCAAAGGACCCACATTGGATTGCAGGTCAAAGAGTTCTCAGATATATCAAAGGAACTATAAAGGAAGGATTATATTATCCTTTTACATCAGATTTGAAGTTGAGAGCCTACAGTGACTCAGACTGGGCAGGTAATCAAGATGACAGGAGATCAACTCATGGTTACATGATATACATTGGTGATAAGCTTGTAAGTTGGTGTTCCAAGAAACAACATACAGTAGCATTATCATCAACTGAAGCAGAGTACAAAGGACTTGTGGAAGCAGCTAAGGAAGTCATATGGATGCAGACATTGTTCAAGAGCTTAGGAATTGATCAAGGTACACCTACAATACATGGAGATAATATGAGTTCACTTTATCTTGCAGCAAATCCAGTATTTCATGCAAGGACAAAGCACATAGAGATCCAATATCATTTTCTTAGAGAAAAGGTAATGGAGAAGGAGATTGAAGTGGAGTACATTTCTACTAAAGATCAGTTAGCAGACATAATGACAAAGAGCTTGGATGGTGTGAAGACCAGCAGATTCAAAAGCATGGCAGGAGTAAAAGAAAAGAAGAAGATATGAAGAAACAGGGAATGTCAATTAGTGATTGAGGGGGAGCTGTTGGAGAAACAATCACTAATTAGACATATATTTGAAGGTCAAATCTTAGAAAGAAAACCCCATGCCTATGTGAAGGGACAAATTCACAAGTGTATCATACTTGTAAAGTTAGTTCACTTTAGTTCTAGAAGTTTTTTAAAAATCACGGGAATGAGAAAATCTATATAAGTTAGTTAGTATTAACTGACGCGATGAGAAGAAGAAGGAGGAAGACAATGAGAAAGTGAGAAGAACTCATTTTTGTATGACTGAGTATAGTCGGGCTTCTCTGAGTGAGAAAGCATCTGTAAAACTTCTGAGTTTTTTATAGTTATGAGAAGAACTGAGTAAAGTTCTGTGTATGAGCCTCTCTCCATTATCTCCATGATTACCTATTGTGTGATAAGTTACAAAGATCAAGTTTTCCAAGCAACTCGATGCCTGGCATCGAATCTCTGTTGATAAGTCATATTTTCTTTTATATTTTTCATTCAGTACTGAAGTGTTTGAAAAACATGATGTTGTTGGAGCAACTCGATGCCTGGCATCGAATTCCAGTTGATAAGTCATATTCTAAATGTGCATGAAATCACCTATAGTTTTGGTGTCCAAAAGATCAAGACTTTATGCGGGAAGTCGATGCCCGGCATCGAATCCCTGCTGAAAAGTGGCCAAAAACACTCCAAGTCGATGCCCGGCATCGAATTCTCGTTGCAAGTCGATGCTAGGCATCGAATTCTAATTTTAAACAGGCGCTCTTACTAAAACAGGCAAGTTTTCCAGTTTTGGAAGGTCATACAGGGTCATCTTGTGAGGGCCATAACTTGAGTTCTAGAGCTCCGTTTGATGCATATGATAGCTTGTTGGAAAGCTCTACTCTTCTAGTTTCAGACTATAAAGTTTCATAGAGAAATAATATGTGAGCTAGGAGAAATTAGCAAAATACTGAAGGTATGTCATTTCGGTGACTAGGAATTTTTGTAGAAGCAAAGTTCTCACTTTAAGCTATCATTTCTCAAAGTTTGGAGTGGCAATGAGTTAATGGTGACCATAGAGGTGTTCTAGTGTCACATTAATTCATTTCTTGTGGTGTTTCATACATCAACACTCTCTGATTCTTTGTGTTCCTAAAGCATTCATCTATAGTATGATTAGTCAAACCACAAATGTTGCAAGATGAAGGATTATATGGTATCCCCATGCATTGCTTTCCTCCTTTGCCTCTTCCTCTAGTACCTCTTCCTCTACCTATGAAATTTACTTGGAAGGTACCTGCATCTTCTTCATTTTTCTTACCTTTTCCTTAATATCTACTCTTATTTTTATATGTGTAAAGGATAGAAGATTGATTACCTCTAGAAGTATCTCCATTCTTGTTAAGCTTTGCCTCATGTGTGAAGATTTGTCCCATCAATGTATTTGTCATAAGCCTTGATGCCATTTATGATCTTCCTTACTATGTGCTCCTCTTCTATTTCTTCTCCAATACTCGCAAGTTGATCAGCTACATCCCTTCATCTTGGTCACATAGTCAACCACACTTTGCTTTGGTTTCTTCTTTAAGGTTATGAACTCCATCCAAAGTTGTTTCTTTCTGGCCCTTGTTTTGGATGCGAAGTATGAAGATAGTACTTCCCAAGTCTCTTGGGAAGCCTTACAATTCCTAATATGAGGTAACAAAAAATCAGATATTGAATTGAGTATGTAAGAATTGGCTAGAGCATCCTCTGCACACCATGCAACTAGTCTCTCTTGCTCCTCTCTTGTAGCTTGGTTTTTGCTTCTCAAGGTTGGAATTTCTTCATCTCCAAATATGTATCTATACAAGATTCTTCCTTGGAGGTAAGCCTTCATCCTTAGGGAGCAAGCTGGATAATTTCCCTTATCCAATTTGTCAATGAATGATGGAAATCAATCTCCCATTTTACTTTGATGTTGCTCTGATACCACTATTGGAGGAGATGGTGGTTACTTTCCAGAGATGATATGGTGTTGAAAATTCCTGCTTCACACCAACCAAAATGGAGTTGAGGAGTGAAAATTAGGCCCCTTGAGCTTTCCATGAATCACAAATAATCACCAAAGTACTTTTGAAGATGATCCTCAAATCATTGGATCAAAATAGATAACTTGGACTTTTCACTATGAATCAAAACTTGCTATTTTCATGACCACACCTACTCACGAAAATCAACAGTGCTCCTTTCCTGGTAAAAATTAAACAAAGTCCTTTTGGGAATATCTAAATTACTATGATAGCTAACGTTTTCAAGTTATTTCACTTGAAATGATCAACTATGCTCAGAGAATGATGCTTAGCAAATTAGAGATACATCCTCACATTTTCAAGAGTTGATAGTGTGCAGACCAAAGGGTAATGTTTTGCACATAACTCGAGAATGACTGAGCCAATTGTTGTTCTGAGTGATACATGATAGAGTAGAAGGGATGATATATGAGAAAACTATATGTACTAATGCACATAAATTACATTGACATTTGCAATGAATGATTGCACAATGTGAGGGCAATGGTAGAGCCATTCTATGAGCTCAATATCCATATAAGATCCCTCTGAATATATCTCCAAATCGGGATCTTTTGGCTGCACCTCCATGTGACTAGAAGTTCCTCTTTTATAGCCTTTTGTTGGAGCCAAGATTCAAGTTTGAATTGGAATCTTTACCTAAAAGTGATCCAAAGTTTTAGAAGTGGATTTGCCATAAATCCTCACCAATAATTCGTGGAAGGTTCTCCTAAGAACTCGTCGTTGGAAGTCATTCTATGTATGCACTTTGATAAGGAGTAAAAAAGAATCTTTTACAAGAGATCATTCATGTGCTAATACATGAATGCACATGTGAACTTAAGGATAAGTGACCAATCATTTAGGCTTGGTGTAATTGCACCAACAAAGATTGTGAGGAACATTGGTCACACCAAGGGAAGGATAGCTATACATACACCCTCTCCCCCCAAAAGTGAAAAATCTCTTCAAGCTCAAAGCAACTTTAAAAGAAGACATCTAGATTGAGCCACCAGCTTTATAATCAAGATCATTTCTATATAATTCGATGACCAAGGGGGAGTGATCCGAAATATGTAAATGATGCTCAATATCACACGAAATCCCTTACTTAAAAGCCCTTGTGTCATTGATAAAACCAAAGATATCTTTAGAAGACACTTTAGCAAGGACACTTCCCCTATTCTTGCTTGGGAAAGGCCTAAAAGAGATATTAGAAGGTTTTTCATTCATTATAAGCCTCTATCCAAATAGATTATATATTGGAGAAACTTTATGACTGCCAAAGAGATTGAGAAAATTAGGGTTAACTACCCTAATGACCTAGTTGTGTGCTTGAGGGTCTTGGATCTTCACGAACGATTGAGATATGAAGATTATCTTTTATCTTATGGTGCTCTTATTACATCAAGAGTTTTGGGTAAGTAAAGTTGATAGACCTAACAAAGGTATGTCTGATCTAATGAAAAAGGCTAAATCTATGGACCTTATACTTATTTTGAGAAGGACTTCAGGTGATCATGTCATCAAGGAGAATTTATAGGAGGCTATTGGCTTCTTTACCAATGTTTTCTCTGTGCTTCCTAAGTGGCGAGGAATCCTAGAGATACAAATCTATTATTTCATTTAAAAGGAAAACAATGATTCCTTATAGGATAACTTATACCATGTACTTGCCCCTCACTACTTGTGAGGTTAAAGAAATCATTAGTAAATTAAAACCCTAAAAATCCCCTAGTTTTGATGGTATCCCCAATGATTTCTTCATGGAACATAAGGATTTTTTACTCCTATCATTCTCTTGATATGGCAAGAAGTTGTGAGAAAAGGTATTCATTAAATCTTTATCAACACTAGAATTATAAAACTTATGCATAGAAAAGGACCCAGGGATGACGTAAACAATTGGAGACCTATCTCTTGTTTGACTTCTTTGGATAATATCTTCTCCTCTTCTTTGGTGAGTAGAATCAGCCCTATTATAGATATGATCATCCTTTTTGTATTAAAGGGATATTTATTCTTGATGTCATTATCTCTATTCGGGAAGTTCTTGAGAATACTAAGGAGATTAATCACAATTGCTACTTTCTCAAAGTAGATGATAAAGCCTATGATAGGATGGATTGGAACTTCATCTTGTAGTCTCTCAATGATATAGGTGCTAGTAGAAACTTCATCAAGTTTATTACTGTGCTTCTTTTTCAATGCTCACTCTAGGGTTACGATGAATGGTTAAGTCTTTAGTCCCTTTAGACTCCATGGATCTATCAGACAAGGCAATCCCCTTGGCCCTCTTCCCTTTGCCATTGCTAGTGATGCCCTTGGTTGGTTGGTTGGTTAGGGATTGCATCAATCAAGGAACCATCAAGGGGATTGGCATCCCTAATGCTTCCTCTCCCCTTTACCTTTAGATGTCTACTAATGATTGCCAATATGATTAGTAGAGCTAAGGGAAGATATGCTGATCATTTTTTGGATTGTTCAAATCTCTTTTTTCTAGCGAGTGGTTCTATTGTTAACCATAAAAATACCTCCTTTAAGTCCACTAGTAGCATCTGGCCTTATTATTAGGACTAATTGCTTTGAGATTATTCAAGATGGCAAGAGCTTTAGACTTCGAGGTATTCCTATGGGCTTTAACATTTTCTTTCAGCTAAGGTGGAAGTGGGTTATGAATAGATTCAGAAATAAAGTGGTTAGATGGATGTCCCTTTACTATCGTCTATTTGATAGAGTTTTTGTCCTAATTCACTATATTCTTCCTTCTCTAACCTATTTATTCTGTTCTTCGATGCCAAACAAGAAGGAGTTGGTGCAAGCTATTGCTATAGCTCGAAGCTTTTTATGGGGGGGGGGGGTTTCTAATGATAGCCCTAAAATACATAATGTTTCCTCACACATATATTTTAGGAAAAACTAAGGGAGTCTCAATATCTTGTGTCCTAATAGAATGGCCCATATAATGTCTACTAAATGGATTAGAAGAACTTATACGTCTAATGATTTTTAGGCTTGTTTGATTAAAAGGAACTTTGATAAGTTTTATTTGGAAAACTACACATCTTGATAATGTAGTAAATTATGGGATATTATTACTTCTCCTAGCCTTTTTATTCCTCTAGGTAGCAAACGTATTTGTAACATGTGTAAGGCTTGGATGATTGTGAAGCAGATTTGAGTTTTGAATCCTGAGTTCTACAATAAATCTTGGTTTTTTCTCAGGAATCCATACCACACCCTTGATAATAAGAGAGGGAGGATTAGCAAGTAATCCTCAACCATGGCTTTTCGAGAAAGTGGTTATCTGATCACACTACTAGTTGCTTTTGGGGTAAGTGGTTAGCCCATCACACTCTTAGCTAGTAGGTTGTGAATTAAAATCCCCTAGAGATATTACATGGTATCAAAGCCTAGGAAGTAGGCTTGGGCAAGACGGATTGACCCAATGGCCTCTAGAAAAAGCACTTTGGTACCCTATCATGTGAAAGGGTACTAACGGGAGAGGTGACGCTTTGAGAATTCTACCCAACAACGATTGGAGTTTATCTCTCAATCCATTGGTTAGATTGAGACATGTAAGGTACTATTGGAAAGCTCTCAAAACCAAATTTCCAAATCCCCTAACTTATCTAGGAAGTGTGAAGAAGTCTAGCACCTTGGGTGGCACTTGATTGAGGGTTCAAGGTGCCAAACATCGATGAAAATGAGGTTCAAGATACTAAGGTTGAGAATAAGGTTCAAGACACCAATATTGCGAACAAGGTTGAGGAAACTATGAGAGGTTGAGGACATCAACTTAAGGTAACCTAGGGTTTTTAGGAGTTTATCACTAAGTCTAGCGGGATATAAGAGTAGATCATTGAGGACAATGATCAACCAAATGGGAAAGAATGTAATAAAGTGATAGGTAGGAGATTGTTGAACCATACCCTTGACATGTAGGAGATGGTTGAACTACACCCTAAGAGAGAAGATTAAGAATTAGTCCTCAAAGATGTCTTTTGGTGCAAGTGGCTACACATCATACTTTTCTTTTAGTGGATGCACCCATGCATGCCTAGAAAAACCATCAATAAAAGTCACAAAGTAAAGATAGTCCCCGAAAGAGGGAATCTTCGTAGCTCTACAAACATCACTATGAACAAGCTACAATTTCTTAGTAGCTAGAACTAAACCATCTTTTGGGAAGGAGGAATATTGCATTTTTCACAAAATAAAACCTTCACAAACATGTTTACAAGGTGACTCGAGTTTGGGAAGAGAGGACGTTGTTTCATATTTCTCTAGGCATAGCAAACAAGCATATTTCAGATGCCCAAAGTGTGCATGCCAAAGCTTTGCATCTGACATGGCCTAAGAATCTTAACTTGCACATGCTGAATCATTCATAAATTTTTCATAATCTATGAGATTATATAGCCCATGACATAAAATGCCAAAATTAATAAGTACATTGACATTTGAAAGATCATGAACTATACATCTATCATCAACAAATTTCACAACCAAGCCTATCTTGGCTAAATGGTAAAAGTGATAACATGTTTTTCTTGATCCCTTGCACACACAAAGCATATGAAAATGTGAAAGAACTACCATGAGTAAAAGTCAAAATGATCTTAGCGACTCCTAGAACAAGATAAGAAGAGTTGTTAGCACATGTGATAATATTCCCCATAGGGGTAGGATCACGTGAACTGAAGAAACTATGATGCAAGGTAATATGTTTGGTTGCCCCATTGTCAAAGAACCAAAATCTGAGTCTAGTGTAGACATACTTTGCTCATGAGAGGATGGATCATAACTGAAAATAGTAGTTAATGCCCATTCTTCATTTTGCACAGGATTAGCACACTCTGTTTTTTAGGTGTAGAGGCCTCTCCAGCAACCATTCTGACCTCATTTTTCTTTGCCTTTTTTGTACCCAATTTTGGACAACTCTTCATGACATGATCATTTCTTTTAAAATATTTACAATTTCTACTTTTATGTTTTCTTCTCATCTTTTTCTTCCTTTTTTGACTATGTAGAATTAGAAGATTTATGCTTACTAGTAGGTAAGCTCCATTTTCCTTTGCCCTTTAACTAGCTAAGAAAGATTGATCTGCTACATGCATGATGGACCTCTTCTGCCTAGACTGATCTTCCTGCAACAAAATAGAGACTAACTCCTCAAATGTTAAGACATTTGGATTGTCTTTCATCATCAACTGAAGAGTATAAGCAAAACTTTAATATGAATCAAGATGACTATTCAAAATATTCTACGAAAGTAAACTGTCTGGCAAGCCTTCATCATTAGAAATCAACTACTCCTTCAAATCTTTGATCTTTGTCAACAAGCTATCCATAGAATCTCCTTCATTCATATGCTCACTCTCTAATTCTTTTTAGAGGTAAGCAACACGAGCCTCATTTCTTTTCTGGTATAAAGTGGTAAGTGTATCCCAATCATTCTTTGCTATTTTGCAAGAGTGAATATGAGGGATAATTGCATGCTTGACAAACAAGGCTATCAATGCATGGGCCTGATCATCTTTGCCATCCCAATGAAGTTGCTTTATAGTATGTGCAACAAGAACCACAACATAAATAGGAACCTAAGGATCATCATGTTCAAAACCATCTACATCACCTTCAATAATTGTATTTGTGGGTGTAGTAGGTCATCTTTCAATGCTTGACACAATATTCCACAATCCTTTTGTGAATAATACATGATGCATCATATATGCCATAATGGGTGATTGGAACTCCAATATATCCTCAACAACCAACACATGGAATCATTGCTTTCAACCATGGCCACTAACTAAAATACCATGATGCAGAAAAATTATTGTGTCTCAAAACTACCGTGTCGAGTTCTCTTAAACTTGTAGCAGACTTCGAGGCACTTGTATGGGTGAATTGAAACCTATAAATATATGTTTGACATAAAAAGATGAAATTGCTTACATAGACACTATGATAGTGTGCATAGTATTTTGATAGCCATGCACCTCAATGGACTCTCCTTCTTGAGAGCTCCATGATGATCCCCTCGATGTCAAAAACCTAGATTTAGGCACCACACATAGTACTCCACACATAGCCTTCAAAATACACAAAAACAAAATACATAGAGAGCACAAACACAAATTTCGTAGGTATTACAAATGCGGTCAAACTTATAGTCTATGGCTTACCCGTCCAGTACATGGTTTATTAAAGAAAATATACAAATGTGTCTGACCGCCATTTGGCCATTCACATGGACACTAATGTTAACAATCTCTGACTAGATACCAATATGGCCAAAGTATCTATGGAATAGCGAGTTGTAACAAGCGAGAACTATGTCATAAAAAGAGAACACCCTCGTCAAAAATCAAGAAAATTACATCTTATGTTTGAAAACCCTTTATACTAGTATACACATATTTCAAAAATCAACTAAAAACGTGTGCTTTTTTGACATTTTTTTGTCATTTCTTCAACAAAAAAAAGATCTCAAAATGTGGCCAAAATTTCACTCGATTTAACATTGATATGTCCAAAATCTACATAAAAAATATAAAAGTGATAAAAAAGGTTATACAAAAATTAAACATTTAACATGTCTTCAATGGTGGATATTGGATAGTTATTCAAAATTGCTATAGAACATGGTTTCATTAAGAAAACTACTTTGGAGCATTTATATACGCACTAAAAATGTTATGGATTTTCAACTCAACTCACAAATTTCTTGATCTATGTCTACATCCCCATCATCTGATGCACTTGATTCAGTCTGAGACTATTGAGAGCTCTCTTCTTCTTCTTCTATATCCACAAGAGCTCTATCTTCATCCAAGTACATACCTAATTCTGCACGATCATGCACATATCTTCTTGTTTGCCTATGATTAGTTGTGCCACATACATGTGGAAGCTTTTGCTTTACCATATTGATGGTTGCTTTCCTCAAGTTCCTTGTTTTTGTCAAGGCAAAATCATAAACAAGAAAATCTAGATCATTCATTTTAAAAGTGGATGTGCTTTGAATATTCTTTTTCTTTTTTGAGCATGTTCATTTGGTGTCACATACCATTTCTAAGTTATATTTACCTATGAATGCATTATTACTTTTGGTATAATACCATGCGCTATCAAAGCCTCTATTCTTCTTTGATCAATATCTTTACTGACCTCGAAAACTTTTGCAATCCAAAATGGTCGGGTAGCCGCATCCCCATCAGCAAGGGCTGTAATAAGTATTCCAACATTTATTTCTTTTAAATTTCCTTGCTGTCTTGCTTTGGCCTGTTTTGTCATCCTTTGGCCTACATAAATATTCTGGTGGATGTATAAAACTTTGAAGTGCATCTGCATTACATGCTTGGACGACATTCACTGACCTTTGTGTACAAAAATCCCATGTGAATGGAACATCAATTGGCCAATGATCTACAATCATGTTCTTTATAATCTCTTCTTGATGGTTGAAAAAGTCACCCCACAAAGATACATCTTGATCTCCACCATATTTTTTTGCACGCTCAATATGTCTCTTCTTTTCAATAAGTACATGCATCCACCTTTTACTTTGATCAACCACATTTCCACATCTTTCCATATTGTTTTTATCTTCATATGGTGTTTGTTCTGCACCATACATAGACAAATTAGCCTCTTTTATCTTCATATGGTGTTTGTTCTGCACCATACATAGACAAATTATCCACTTTCAACAAGAATATGCATCCATCTTTAGGCTCCCACCCAGGAGAAGATGAATACTGCTTTGCAAATAAAAGGGTTATGTCATCAACCCTCCTCATCAAGAATACATGGTTGAAACTAATATTGTGCAATGGAGCCAAAACCTTAGCATTGATATGAGCAAAGGTGCTTAAAGTCATAAATCTGTGTAAGGTGTTGAAATTCAGGTTTTGGAGTATATGCTTTTGAAATCAATTCAGATAATATTGGAAGAGTAAAAGCATTATTATGTGCCAACCTCTTAGAGACCTACTTTGCAAATAAAAGGGTTACGTCATCAACCCTCCTCATCAAGAATACATGGTTGAAACTAATATTGTACAATGGAGCCAAAACCTTAGCATTGTTATCAAGGACTACCGAGCAAAGGTGCTTAAAGTCATAAATCTGTGTAAGATGTTGAAATTCAGGTTTTGGAGAATATGCTTTTGAAATCAACTCAGATAATAGTGGAAGAGTAAAAGCATTATTATGTGCCAACCTCTTAGAGAACATACTGAACATTTCATCAATGTGATCACGAGTGTGCCCAACCAAAAGGAAATTTACCTTAACCTTCTAAAACGCTTGTCTATCAATAAGCATGCATAAATATCCAAATACTATAGAATTTTGATTCTCTCTTGCAGTATTATCAAGCTACAAATACAAAATTGGTGGAAAAAGACCCTTCCATGATTGTAAAACTCAATGAATGATAATAACCATAAGGTTTGGATCATTATGCACATTCGGATATGTGAAGAAAACCTTCGACTTTACAATTCCATTCTATACCAAAGCACCAACCAAATGCATTTGCACAAGGGATTCATCTCCAATGTCCTTAAGGATGCGAGGAGAATGTGGCAAACATGTTGTTTTTATCCATACCATCAATCAACAAACACATATAATGTTCCAGATTTCTTAGTGCTTTACTTCAATGATGAATTGCTTTCTTTGTTTCTAAATATTGACTCTTATGATGATTCCTAAGAAGGCTTTTGAAATTATCTTTTTCTTGGTTGTAGCCCCCTTTGCCATGTTCTTCAAAGTGGCACAAACTGAACACTCACCCATTCTAAATTTATGAGGATAATCACATTATTAAACTCCTCCTTTCATAATCGAGTAAGACATACTTCTCATTTCTACTTTTTATGTCTTCTTTATATAGTTGAAATACTTTTGGATGAGTAAAGTTATCTGACAAGTGTAACCTTCCATTTGTAGGCATAATCTCACATGCAAGCTAGAATAGTTCTTCATACAATTCATTGCAAGAAGTCCAATAGATCCTTTGGTCCCAACATAATATGTATCCAAAACGAGATCTCCATTCATAAGCCCTTGTTGAACCTTATGTATTCTAAAATTTCCCACACCCATTGCAGTTTTAAATGCATCCCAATAACATCGCATCCCTTGACTAAAGTAATATTCAAAAGCAACATGTGTTACTAACATGGTATCCTCAATCTTTTTCATATGAGAAACAAGGTATATATCTTGCCTTTCACTATCTAAATGGAGGAATTTCTCTCTTAGGTGCATTAGTTTCTTCATTCCTAACTATACAAATTTTTTACACCACAACAATGCTTCACAATATCCAATGCAATTTGTCTATCTAAAGTAAGAAATTGAAATATTTTTTGACTTACTTCACAAGGCTTTCACTTAAAATGTAGATTGAGCATGATGTCGTTCTTTCCCTTTCCTAACATCCTTTGCTCCACGTGCACTTGAATGAGAAGTGAGATCAATGGGTGGATCAAAAGGGAGATCAAGAGACACATTTAGTTGAGCAACATTGCATTGAGAATCTAACTTAAATGACTCAACCGAAAACATAGAATCAACACATTCTAAGCCATGGACAACACTCGTGAGGAAAGGATCAACTGAAAACAACAAATTTGGAATTCTAACAAGATGACTAAATGAAGCTGATGCCCAAGCATCTACTGCAAAGATGGAGCTCATCTACACTTACTTCAAACATAAATGAAGATGGGATACCTTTTTAAATGATGGAAGTGTAACACCAAGTGAAAGTGTCATATCAAGTAGATATGAAAATAGATTGTGCAAATTATTATGGGAAGATATGAAGATTAAGAAAAAGTACAATATGATTAGACATCATTAACTATGTGATTTATTTTGACCAAGTTTGACCTGATAAGTTTTGGATACATAATAAAGTATGGTATATTTAATTATGAAGATACTATAAAGTTTTGTGATATTATACATTGGAATAAAAAGGAACCATCTCTTTTCCTTATCCACTTTGTTGACCTCCCAAAAGAAGAATGGAAACAAGAATGTGGAGAAAAGAGAGCCCAGTCCTCCCCTATCCAACTCTGTTGATTGTCTTTAAATTGTTGAGCACAAAGAAAATATTTGATGACAAAGTCATAAAGTAAATTCCTTGAGAGACACAACTCACTTTTTTATTTCTTTTGGGCCTTTATTTCTTGTGGGCTTCAAATGTTTTTGCATATACTATTTAATGTATTTCCTCAAAAATTTTGAACACCATGCTTTCTTGCTAACAATGATGAATTAGAAAGAAATCCTTTGAGATGGCCTACTATTTACTCAAGATGTTTGAGTTGCTGACAAAATAACACTTGAAGTTTCTCACTATGCACAAAAAAATATTTTGTGATGTTTTTCATCAAGGTTCATATTCATTTAAGTGTGGGATTATTAATATTCATTTGGTTGGTGGTATTGATTGTCCAATGGTGGATTTGAAAGTCCTTCTTAGTCAATTGTGGATTATCTATCATAGCCAATTGTGGATTATTCATTATTTATCATAGCCAATTGTGGATTTGAAACTCTTTGTTACTTATATTTGTGATCAATTTGAACATCTTGTGACATATATTTTGTAGCTCTACATCAATTTTAACTTTTTCTTGTCAAAAGTCATAAGCTCTGGTTCTTGTATTCCTTCCCATAGTTACAATATTCCCAATAGTGGGAACATGTGCAAAATTTCAAAGGAAAAAGAGAATAAAAAACATAAGTTGGACTAAAGTCTCTTATTAAACCCTAAATTGTCATAACTATTGCTTTCAAAATTGGAATAACCAATCTTATCAGACCCTAAATGGGCATACCTAGTGGTTCTTGGTTCAACTACACAGTCCAGTTTGTTGATCTGGTTAGGGCCTAGTTGATTCAATTAGATCTAGTTAGTTTCTAGTTCAAGTCATGCAAGTGCCCATAAATAGTGGATGAGGAGATCAGTCTCATTTCTGAAATCCATGAGCTGAGAGAGAGCAACAGAGCGATGAGAGAAAAAGATCACAGAGCCTAGCAAATAAGCAGAGACAAGCATATGGAGAAGAATAATGTTGCCAAGAATACTCAGATCTACCCAAAAATCTTGGTTCAAAAAAACATTCCAAAAAGATTCCCTTTTAGTATCCTAAAGAATTATGTATTTTTCAGCCTCCTAATTTATATGTACATGCAAATTCATTATTTTTCTATATGCAAGTTGATGCCAAGCATTAACCTGAAGGTGCAAGTCAATGCTTGGAATGGACTTGTCTCTCAAACTCGATGCTAGGCATCAACTTTGAGAGACAAGTAGATAACATGCATCGACTTAGAGGTGCAAGTCAATGCCTGGCCTCAACTTCCAGGTGCAAGTCGATGCCTGTCATTAACCTACACTAGAAAGTTGATGCCTGGCATTGACTTGCATGTGCAAGTCAACGTATGACATCCAATTGCAGGTGCAAGTTGATGCCTGGCATCAAATTGCAAGTGCAAGTCCATGATTGGCATTGACTTCCCATTGATATGTGTGAGCTATCTAGCGAGCTAGAAGTTGATGCTAGGCATCAGCTTTTAGCTGCAAATCAATGCCAGGCATCGACTTCATAGACTAGGCCAATGCTAGGCATCGAATTTCAAGTGCAAGTTGATGCTTGGCATTGACTTTGTGTTGCAAGTCGATGTTAGGCATTGACTTTAAAGTGCAATTCAATGCTTGCCATCAACTTTGTGAGTCAAGTCGATGCCTAGCATCAACTTTGTGGTGAAAAGTCGATACCTCGCATCGATTTTGTGGTTTAAGTCAATGCTAGGCATCAACTTTGAATGCAACTCGATGCAAGGCATCCCTTTAGAGTCACTTGTTTTTGTTAGATCGAAGTTTTGGAGCCATTTTGAGCCTGCAAGGTGGGGCCCATAGAAAAACCAGGTCAATTTCAGAAACTATAACTTGCGTCCTATTCGGCAACACTCATGTATTCCATATCCAGAATTTCAAGTGATTCCATGTACTGTTGATACATGAAAACTATGTTTTCCTGAGATCCAACTGTCACGTCATAGTGCAACAGTGTTCAAGCAGAAGTGCTCCTTTTAGTGTTGTGAATTGCTGCAAAAATGGAAAATGCAAATAGAATGAGTCAGCTTATGAGCGATTAGTTGGACAAGAACAATTTCCATGCTTGGAGATTCAGAATGACGAATTTCCTGATGGGAAAAGGCTATTGGAAGTACATCGAAGGAGAGAATGAAAATGCTCCGTAGTTACCAGAGAGGAATCACACTGCATAACAATTAAGAGCATATGAGGAATGGAATCAAGGAGCACAAAAGGTAATGTATTAGCTATGTATTAGCATACAGGATAGCATGATTGGGCACATACAAGATGCCAAGACTCTAAAAGAGGCTTGGAACAGTTTGGTCACATTGTATGAGACCAATACAAAGGCATGAAAATTGCAACTCAAGAATAAGCTACATACCTTGAAGAAAAAGAGCATGTGAGTAAGTTACTATACCCTGAAAATCAAAAGCATATGTGAGTCACTTGCACCTATTGGAGTGAATGTAGAAAATGATGATGATAAGGTGGCAGTATGCCTTTGTGGTTTAGGAGCTGCATATAAATAGTTCAAAACTTCTATATAGACCAGGGAAAATATTCCAAATTTTGCTGATTTGGTATCTATGCTGATTATTGAAGAAAAGAATCTTGATGAGGATTCAAACTCCAAAGGAAAGCTGAGTTCTGAGTAGGTATTCTACTTTGGTAGAGGAAGAGGTAGAGGTAGAGGTTTTGGAAATGGAAGAGGACATAGTAACCAAGGCCAAAGTCAACAACAGAATCATGCAGGAGGTAGAGGATAGTTTTGAGGCAGGGGGAGCCAAAGAGAATGCAGAAATTTCCAAAGAAACGATTCAGGTGATGATAGTAAAGGATGCTCGAATTGTGGCAAACCTAGACACTTTGAAGGTGATTGCAGGTTGAAGAATCAAAATAATATAAGGAAGCAAAACAACTATCCATCCACAGGTGTAGATGATTTTGAGAAGTTGTTCATGGTTCAATATCACATGATGAATACGATGTTTGATGGTGTTTCAAAATCGAGTGATAATGTCTGGTATGTTGATTCAAGTGCTTCAAATCACATGACCCGTCATGTAGAATGGTTTAGTACTTTGCAAAAATTGCTAGTTCCTAGATATGTTGAAATAGGTGATGACACATCACATCCTATTGAGCATAGAGGAAACATAGCACTATCTATGGAGGATGGAAAGGTAAAACATCTTGCTGATGTGCGGCATGTTCCAAATATAACAAAGAATCTGGTTTATGTTGGACAAATGGTTGACTAGGGATTACAAGTCAGGTTCAATGCTAATGGATTATATGCAGAGGAGTACAAGCAGGATGCACGATTGGTTGCCAAAGGAAACAAAGTGGGTAGGATGTTCACCTTAAATGTGAAGATTCCTTAAATGAATGCAGCCATGATCGCAAAAAGTGCAGGAGTTATTGCAGATATAGAGATGTGGCACAAACGGATTGGACATGCAAACTTGCAAAGGCTGAAATTGATGCAGTCAAAGGAGATTGTCCATGGACTACCAAATTTCGAAGTTGCAGAAATGGAAAAGTTATGTGCAACATGTCACTTTGGTAAATAGTCAAGAGCATCATTTCGACATGACAAGCATGTTATTGAGAATGTACTAATAATAGTACATATAGATGTTTGGGGTCTAGCAAAGACCACATCTATGTGCGGTTGCAAGTTTTATGTTACTTACATTGATGACCATACACGTAAAGTATGGGTATATTTCATGAAAGAGAAGAGTGAGATGTTCACTCACTTCCATAATTTTAAAGCTATGGTGGAAACACAGAGAGGGCAGTACATTCAGACATTGAGGTGAATACATGTCAAATGAGTTCAGCAGTTTTTTAAAAAATCATGGAATTTGACGTTAGTTTTCATGTAGGTACACATCACAACAGAATGGCGTTGCTAAATGCAAAAATATACATATTGTAGAAATAGCAAGGGCCTTGATGGCTAAAAAGAATATGCCTCATTGTTATTGGGCAGAAGCTGTGCATACGGCTGTATACATCATGAATAGAGCTCCAACTGCTGCTATACATCAAGTTACACCTGAAGAGAAGTTTATATGTAAAAAGCCAAACTTATCACATATGAAAGTTTTTGGTTGTATTGCATATGTACATGTTCTAGATGAGTTGAGGACGAAGCTTGATCCGAAAGCATAAAAATGTGTCTTCATTAGATACTCCCTTAAGGGGTACAAATGTTTTAACCCACTCGCATGAAAGGTGAAGGTGATCAGAGATGTGGTATTTGATGAAATGTCAAGCTTCTATGAAGATGCCAAAGAAGGACTGAATCTTGAACCAAATGACAAAGAAAATGTTGAAAAATCAAGTGTAGAATCTCAAGTTTTGAGTGGACCGGATGCATCACCAAGCAATAGTTCCAACTCAAATCCATGGAGTGGAAGATTGCATGGAAATTTCAGTCCAGAAAATTCATCAAATACATCCAAGAAAGGTAAAGAAAAGCTTTCTACTGGTAGTAAAACATGCGCAGGTTTTGAAGACATTGATGGAGATTCAAGCGGTTCAGAAAAAAGCCTTGATGAGGAACTTGGATTGCCCTCTGTGAAGACTCGAGGAGTAAGAAGGGCACATGTAGATGATACAAGGAGAAGTGACCCAGGAATTTAGTGCAACGATTGACGTATGACATTTATATGGCTCATCATTGTGCATACATGACCAAGGTAATACAAGATGTTGAGCCTTCTTGTTTTGAAGATGCAACTAGAAATGAAGATTGGGAAAAAGCTATGAATGAGGAGATCATGGCTGTCATGATACATGGAAGTTGGTTCCATTGGTGCAAGGAAAGAAACCCATAAGCTTCAAATGGGTTTACGAGGTAAAGCATAATGCGGATGGTAGCATAAGTAGGTATAAAGCACAATTGGTAGCTAAAGGATATGCACAGACATATGGCATTGATTATGAGGAAACATTCCGCCCTGTAGCTAAAATGTCTACTTTCACAACACTTGTTGCATTAGCTACAGCAAAAGGATGGGCTTTGCATCAGATGGATGTGAAGAATGCTTTCCTACATGGTGAGTTACACGAAGAAGTATATATGGACCAGCCACAAGGATATGAAGATTCAAATCATCGAGAATATGTTTGCACGTTGCAAAAGGCTTTGTATGGACTAAAGCAAGCTCCTCGTGCATGGCATGCAAGGATTGCTGATTGCTTAACCAGCATTGGGTTTTCTATGTGTGATGTAGATCATTCACTATATGCAAGGAAGGCTGATCATGGCATCACAATTGTGGCTATTTGTGTTGATGACCTGATTGTAGATGGTGATAATGAAGAAAGCATCAAAGAGGTAAAGCAACTTCTTAAGAAGGAATTCGACATGAAAGATCTTGGTGTGCTACGTTATTTCTTGGGCATTGAGTTATACATACGAAAAGAGGTATATGGATTTCATAAAGGCAATATGCCTTGAATATGCTGCAAAAGTATGGTATGGTTGATTGTAAGCCAATTTCTATGCCATTAGATCAGAATTTGAAGTTGGATACTACATCAGGTGAAGCATTGGAAAATGCTACTATGTATAAGAAAATGGTAGGAAGTCTTATATATCTCACACCTACAAGGCCTGATTTAAGTTATACTGTTGGACTTGAAAGTCAGCTTTTGTAGGTTCCCAAGAAGCCACATTTGGATTGCTCTGAGGTGCACTCTACATTATGTGAGTGCTACTTTGGATTATGCATTGTTTTATGAAGTTGGTGTAGATTTGCAGGTTCATGGATACATCGATGCAGATTGGGTTCATACTACTCTGGATAGAAGATCTACTAGTGGATTTTTATTCTCACTTGGAGGTGCAACTATTACATGCAACAGCAAGAAGCCACCCACTATTGCTTTGCCGAGTATAGAGGCTAAGAATAGAGGTGCTGCAATGGCAACATGTAAGGCATCATGGCTAGAGACGTTACTTGTACATTTAGGTGTGGAAGTGCAAAAGCCTATTACTATCTATGGTGATAATCTTAGTAGCATACACTTAGCATGGAACCCTATTTTTCATGCCAAAACAAATCATATCGAGGTACATTATCACTTCATTAGAGAGAAGATATTAGCAAGTGATATTGATCTTGTTTATGTGAGAATAGATGCGCAGGTTGCTGATATTTTCACCAAAGCACTTGGAGCTGAGAAATTGAAGATGTTTCAAGAGATGCTTGGATTACAAGATATGACGTTGAGCTTGAGGGGGAGTGTTGAGATATCAAGCTCAACATGTGATGATCTAGGATGACACGTATCACTTTTTCATTTCTCTCACATGTATAGTGGTCATGCTAGTATATGTCAGCGAGACTTCATTGAACTTTATTAAATTTATCTACCGAGAGTGATGGCACATTTTTTTCTTGCCAGCCCACTCATCCGTGGACATTAGGTTATTGCTTAAGTATTGGTCTTTATATATTGCACTTTTTGTATTCTTGTTTAAGGTCATTCTTGTACATTCCTTTTATGTAATAGAAGAAGAAGAAGAAGAAGATCATTCTTTCTTGCCTAGATTTGAGTGTGTGCTCCTCTTTGATTGTAAGAGTATATGTGTGAGCTCTCTTCCTTATCTCCTTCCTCTTGATATGGACCAACCCCCTGCTATCACAATATCACTCACACTCGCACTCTCAATCACACTCTCTATTGGGTGTGTGTAGAAGTGCGAGAGACACATGAGAAGCACGCACAAGGAGCATAAACACAGCAAGACACACAGAGAAGGCGATGGTTGGAATAGCTCTCTCTATTGATGATGAATTGAACTGAAGTAAGAGCTAAATAATATCCCTAAGTACAAAGTACCACCACATATGAGTGAATCATGTATGTGGTAACATGGGGAAAAAATCTCTAGCCAGTACTAGAGTAAAAAGTGACAATGTATAGGGAAAAGGTTCACATCAAAGCTACTCGAGGAGCACATAAGTGTAACAAACCCCCTGGAGGGAATGATGTGAACACATACAAGGAGTGACAGATTAGCCCTCACAAGGTAATAAGCCTAAAGCTTTGCGAAAAGCTTCAAACTTTTCCCATGGAAGAGCTTTGGTGAATATGTCTGCCACATTATCCTGTGTAGGCACATATACCAAATCAATATCTCTTGCATGAAGGCATTCTCTCACATAGTGATAATGCACCTCAATATGTTTGGTCTATGGATGAAACACTGGGTTTTATGCAACAGCCAAAGCACTCTGACTATCAGTGAGAATATGTGTAGCAACATCAATCTCCATGCAAAGATCCATCAATAGGCATCTCAATCATTTACACTCCATTGTAGATGTGAAAACTGCCTTTAACCAGCTTCACAACTCGATGTTGCCACTGTAGGTTTCTTTTTACTCAACCAAGAATGCATGAGTCTCCAAGGAAAAAGAAATTAAAAGCATGCAAGCATGGATGAATATCTCTGCCATAAAAGAGACCTAAGCATAAAGTTCCTTAGAGATATCTAAACACATGTTTCAATGCTAAGTGTTAGGGCTATGCATGAATCGACTCAACTAGGAAATTTCATACTATATATCCGGCCTTGTGTTGCATGCATATATAAGACATCCCACAGCTTGCTGATAAAGGGAAGTGTCAAATGCATCACTAGAATCCTCAACTGAGAACCTGAATCCTATCTCAACTGGTGTGGAAACTGGCTTGCAATCCTCAAAGTCAAAACGTTGAAGTATTTTTTCAACATACTTTGTCTAATGCATAACAATTCCCCCCTCAATGGATACAAACTGGATGCCAAGATAGTAGCTCGAAAGACCAAGATAAGTGACATCAAAAGTATGCTACAAATCAGCCATAAGAATGCCAAGTTTTGCATCAAATGACCCAGTCAAGATTATGTCATCAACATAAAGAACACGCACTATAAGATCAGCCTCATTTTTGCATACATAGAGTTTGCTTTCAATTGGACTACATGTGAAGCCAAGAGCAAACAAGTGCTTATGGATTTTGTCATACCATGCACATGGAGCTTGCTTGAGACCATACAAGGCTTTATGCAAGCGACAAACCATATGCTCTTTCCCTTGCATAGCAAATCGAGGAGGTTGCTTCACATAAAACTCTTCTTGCAAATCACCATTCAAGAAGGTTGTTTTTATGTCCAACTGATGCACTTTCCAACCTCAATGGGCAGCCAATGCAACCACGGTATGAATGGTAGTCATGCGTGAAGTAGGTGCAAATGTTTCCTCATAATCAATGCCATATTGTTGCGCATATCCTTTGCAACCAATCTAGCTTTGTAGCGATCAATGCTACCATCAGATTATCTCTTAATCTTATAAACCCACTTTGTGCGAATGGCATTTTTTCCTTTTGGCAATTCTCATAACTCCCAAGTACCATTCCTATGTATGGAATCCATTTTTTATTGCATAGCACTCATCCATTGTGGATGGTCACATGCATCTTCAAAAGAAAGTGGCTCTTCATTACATGTTGTAGCAATAGGAGAATAATCCACAAAATTACTTGATGCATAGTGAGAGCTTGATCTTGTTCTACCAAGTTAAGGTGCACTCAATTTTCTGTCCTGCAAAGTTTGTTTCAACCACTTTGGCATAGTTTGTGCACTCTTGATAGAAATGCATTCATTATGTAAAACATCTTCAATATGTACATCATGCATGGGTTGAATTTCATGCTCATTTTCAGCCATATTTTGATGCAAATGTTCAACCATATGTGGTAGCTAGCATTTTTCATCCCTTGAGCCTCACTTGGCTGATCTACATGGCCATAGTCAAGTGCATCATTTTGAAGAAAAGGCATGAGTGTATCGAATACATCTTATGAGCTAATTGTTGGCTGTTTTTTGCATTTAAGTAGAGGGAAAACTGAATTTTCAGCCAATACCACATCTCAACTCACAGTAATTCTGTTCGTCAATGGATGATACAAGTGATATCCCTTACTTTCAGCACTATAACCAACAAATATACATTTCTTTGCCTTGTCCTCAAGTTTTTGATGTTGTTGTGATGGCACAAGAGCATATGCCAAACAACCAAACATACGCATATGACTTACCATAGGCTTATGACCATTCCAAGCCTCATAAGTAGTGATGACTCTCAATGCTTTTGTAGGGTAGCGATTCAACACATAGTTTGCACACATGATCGCTTCCATCCAAAACTTATCAAGAAGATGCTTTCCAATAACCATACATCATGCCATTTCAAGTAGAGTTTTATTTGTATGTTCGGCAACATCATGGCACCGTACATTGGTGTGAAATACCTCATTCACAAAGAAAAGCATTAAACTCATGTGACATCTATTCATCACCACGATCCGTGCGTAGAGTCAAAATCTTTTATGAAGAAAAATTTTCAGCCATTGCTAAAAATGCTTTGAAGCAAGAAAATACCTCTTTCTTTGCTTTCATAGGATACACCCATGTATGGTGAGTAGCATCATCAATGAAGGTAACAAAATATAGATGCTTCCCAAAAGATGGAGTCTTGACGGGACTACATATATCACTATGACCAAGCTACAATTTTCTTGTAGCGTGTGTATTAATATCTTTTTGAAAGGAAGCACAATGCATTTTTCCAAGAATGCAACCTTCACATGCAGGCTTTTCAATGGAATCAAGTGTAGGCAAGCCAATAACCATGTCCTTCTTTGGCAAGTAGAGCAAGCTATTGAAATTCAAGTGACCAAAACGAGCATGCCAAAGCTCCATTTCAGCCATGGAAGAAGTATGAGCAACTAAGGCATTCGAGGCAGCCCTCTTGTATGTATCCATGCGATACAAGCCATTACATAATGTACCCGAGAGCACGATAACATCACCATTGTGAAATCATGAACCATACATTTATCATCAACAAAGTGTACATGAAGTCAATTTGCTAAAATTTACTCTTCTATGCTCTGAAGTTGATTTGCACTCTTAGAAGTGTGAGTGCACCGCGATGTGAAAAACCAAAACTTAAGAAGGAGTTGAACCTGCTCGGATACCACTCTTGGGCGTGTGTGGAAGTGCGAGAGACACACGAGAAGCACACAGAAGGATCACAAATGCAGCAAGACACACGGAGAAGATGATGGATGGAATAGCTCTCTCTATTGACAATGAATTGATTTGAAGGAAGAGCTGAATAATATCCCTAAGTACAAAGTACCACCACATATGAGTGAATCATGTATGTGGTAACATGGGGAAAAAACCTCTAGCCAGCACTAGAGTAAAACGTGCCCATGTATAGGGAAATGGTTCACATCAAAGCTACTCAAGGAACACATAAGTGTAACAAAGGTTATGGGCCCACCACACTTCCGCTACGCAAAGCTTTAGGCTTATTACCTTGTGGGGGCTGATCTGTCACTCCCTGTATGTGTTCACATCATTCACTCTAGGGGGGTTTGTTACACTTATGTGTTCCTCGGGTAGCTTTGATGTGAACCTTTTCCCTATACATGAGCACTAGAGTAAAACGTGCCCATGTATAGGGAAAAGTTTCACCCTCAAAGCTGCTTGAGGAACACATAAGTGTAACAAACCCCCTTGTTACACTTACGTGTTCCTTGAGTAGCTTTGATGTGAACTTTTTCCCTATACATGAGCACTAGAGTAAAAAGTGCCCATGTATAGGGAAAAGGTTCACATCAAAGCTACTCCAGTAACACATAAGTTTAACACTCTCACTCTCAATCATAAGTTAATTTTGTGATTTTTGGCCTCCTCTTTGATGCGCAAATCTTTTTATTACAAAGTTGATTGCTACCCAAAGAAGTGTGTGATACACCAAGTCTAGGAAAAGTTGATTCTCTGCAAAACTTTTGCAAAATCATGTGTTTGTAGTATTCAAGCACTTTCTTTAGTGATACTTGTCCAAAAATAGAAGAAAATCAATGAAAAGACATATCCCAAGACATCCAAAATTGTGCATCATAATATGTGTGCTTTAAAATGTGTGCATCCAAGACATATCCCTTAGCAACCAGCCTTGCCTTATACTTGGGTTTGCCATCAATAGTTTTGATTTTGTACACCCACTTGTTTGGAATGGCTTTCCTTAAGTGTTAGGGATCACCTAGTTCCAAATCCTCCTCCAAGTATCACTTTTGAGCCCTACAAGTTTAGAAATTCTAGAGAGAGAATAAAATCAAGACATTTTCTTATAGTGAACTAAATTTAGAGCCCTAAATGAGGTACTTAAACTATGATACATAAAACTTTTACAAAGACACTTTTATTCTCTTGTGCATGCTCTACCTTTCATTCATAAAACATTTCTCTTAATTCCCTCATCTTCACATTAAATTTTCAACCAAAAAAGATGATGGGGATAAGACCTAGAGAGAGAATATAAAATTTATCATCCCAAAATTTTGCCTATATGCATAAAATGATATAATTGTTCATTCTAAGCATTATCCCTACAATGTAATTCTGAAATTCCAAAGTGAACTATTTCAATATGGAAAGGCCTATTACAATGTGACTTTGGAAGAGCAACACATTCGCCCACAAAAACGAAAATCTAAAGTAACTTGATCTTGACATATCAACTTGAAATCAGTGGATTCAAAATTATTGGTGGATTGCAATAGAATTCATATCGACACCCTCCATTGTTCAATAAAAGTCAAGAGACTTGTACGATTGCAATACTTCTTTTGAAACTTTTCAAATACGTAGATTTAGATAGTCATTCCGTTGATAAAAGTCAGGTTTATAAGTTCAAGTATACATTAGGACTAGCACAAAATAAATATGTATAAAAAAAGGTAGACACACATGAGTTGCTTAGAGTATTATTCAAACCTTCTTCATTGTGTTTTGAAGATATTCAATAGTGATGGATTAAGACCATATTGAACTCGATGATTGGCAAGAAACACATTTATTAATCAAACATCTTTTTTATCATTCTATCAAATTCAATTTTTTATTTAATGTTATATAAAAGTTCTTTAATTTTACATGTTTTTATGATACATGAAGTTATAATGTGGATTTAATATGAAGTACTTATGAAGGATTTTTACCTAAAGTGATTATGATGGATGTAAATTAAAATATAATGATGTGCATTATTGCCCTTATCTATATATGTATCTATTTATCAATCAATCTATCTATCTATCTATCTTGATTTCTATCCATATATCCAACATTCTATCTATTTATCTATTTATTTATTTATCACCATATGTACTTGTATATCAATCAATTTATATATTTATATTTTTATCACCATATCTATCTATCTATTTATCTACCTATTTATGAACTTATTTTCTATCTATTTATATTTCTATTAGGTGGATTTTATATTTCTATTAGGTGGATTTTATATTTCTATTAGGTGGATTAAATTATGTCAATAATGTGTATTCAATTGAATGATGTTGATTCATTAGAATTATGTGGATTAAATGATGTCACTCATGTGGATTCAATGATATTAATGATGTGGAATTATTTGAGTCATCTAGATTCATTTGAATTATGTGGATTAAATAATGTGGATTCAATTTAATTATGTGCATTGAATGATGTCAATGATGGGGATTCGTTTAAATGATCTCAATCATGTGGATTGAATCATTTAAAATTAGTGTTTTTGTTTTGCAAATTTGAAAGTAAAACATGGCAACAATGCCACATGTGGATAATGACCTTGATCATGCTGAATCTCAAAGCCTTTTATCTGAACAAAATTCTTAATTTGCACAATTGGGATGAGCATACTTATTTCACCAAGAACTAGTACTAGATGGATTAGAAGGGGAACCATTATCAATGAAAGAAGTTAAGAAGTTATGTTCAAATCATTTTGTTCATGATCTTATCTTTCAAAATACAAGAAAACTGAAGGAAACATTGTCATTAAAGCTTTCTGACTTACAACATAAAGGACTAGTAGAAACTTTACCTCGATGCTTTTTAAAGTTGAAAGATCATTACCAAATGATAATCAAATAGATCTATATTTCATTCAAAGAGTTCTTGTACAAGATATCATTCATAGACATGTAGATTTGGATGATGCCCCAAGAATGCAGGTATAGGTTTGGGCCATCCTCAAAATGGTGCATGAATTTCGTAATCAAGGACATGAAGGCCCTCTTCCTCAAAATCTGCCACATATTCTACTACCCAAAGAACATAGCGTTATTCATGATCTATCATCATAGGGAGCAAAGTTAAACAATGAAGGATTAATAACTCCAAGATTAGGAAGAGCAACTGATGATAAAAAAAAAAAAGAGAATTGACAATTTAGAAAATCAAGTGAAAAACTTACAAGTATCTCTTGATGCATATGAGAATAGATATTGAAGACTGTCACAGGCATCATCATCTTTTGACTATTCACTATTGATGAATTATTCAATCAACAAAAGAGTGAATAGACAAGCCACTTTTGTAATACTTAGAATCATCAATTTATGATAAGGACATTCTTTTTGCAATTAAATCTAACCAGGGTGTTCTTATTACAAAAGTTTCTTCATTTTGAATATCATCATCTATTACAGGTATGAAAACTTTACTGGATCCCTTTACAATTCAAGGGATCTAATAGTGTGTTAATAACTCTACAAGAGAAAGCCATCTAGAGACCTTCAAAGCACTAGTTGACTTATTAGCATTTTTGCAACCCTTGAATTATCAAAAAGATGATAAAACTATTTCCAACATGTCACAATAGATTTTAATTCAGACTCATACACACACATACACATAATATTGGGAAGTAAGAATCAATGTTGAGTCAAAAAATAACAATAGATTTTGACTTACAATCATACATTCACATATACATCTACATACTATTATGAAGTAAGAATGAATTTTGATTCAAACAATCAAAATATATTTTCACTCACAATCATACTTGGACATACATATACACATACTATTGTGAAGTAATAATCAATGTTGAGTCAAACAATCACAATAGTTTTAATCCAAAATTTTAAATAAACAAATCCATATGTTTCTTTCTTTTTAATACTAAAATACTTAACATGATTAACAAGAGCTCATACCTTGTTCTCTAAAAAGACACCGTAAGTTTGCAAAAAAATGTAACTCTGATGAAGTACCATGCTAGGGGCATTCTTTTATGAAAAATTATTTGAACAAATGTTTTTTATTGGAAACAAATTTTATCAAATTTTTTTTGATTGAAAACCTTTTTCAACAAATGTTTTTTGATTGAAAACCCTCCAACCATCTAAAAACTTTTTTCTCCTATATGAATAAGCTGACATGGCATCGAACAATTCGATCAAATATTAAGGACCTATCATAAAATTTCAATAATTATTCATGAATAATGAGATTACCAAATAAGGAATAATGCAACCTGGTTCCATGCTCGTCTATATATGATACATTCTCAAACTTGACCATTCGATGATCTAAACCAGAAGGATGCTCTAGATTCCTCAGTTGTCTTACAAATCTTGCCGAATCATCCTCATCAATGTGATCACCTAATTGATTGGTTTGGATATAGTCCGACTGGGTCTTGCAAGGTCCTTTTAGGTGTCTCTATGTATGTATCACTATTGTTATGAGTTGATCTCACAACATTGTAAGAGTTTTCTAAATCATTGCTCTTCTGACTATCACCTGACTGAGGATTCCCTTTGTGCTTAGACCAAGGCTTGGCTGCATGGTTGACACAAGATCTTAGACTTTATCAATCCACCTTGCCAATGTACTTTCTTGATCTATGGCTAATGAATAAGCCCAATTTAATATCGTTACCCTTAAATTTGCTTGGTATTGGGTTCACTTATCAATTTACTTGATATATTTTCCTTTGTTAATTCATGTGTTGATGCACAATCGAGAAAACCTTAAAAATAGGCCAGATTTATGTTAGAAATTGAAACTCCAATATTTCCCATGTAAGTTGTCTATTGTCATAGACTAGATCTGTTTCGATAGACTAGACCTGTCGAGATAGAGATGTCTATCATGATAGAGTGTTTTTGTGGTGATAGGGTAGGTCTATCGCAATAGGAACTTTGTCGTGTGGGTGGTCTATTGTGATAGAACAATGGTCCATGATGATGGACATGGTCTATCATGGGGGCTTCTATCATGGTAGAGAGGGTCGTCTTATGTGATAGAAAGGTTTGCAATAGAGGGCATCTATCATGATAGATAGATATCTATCCAGACTTGATCCATTGTGGGTCGGTCTTTCATGATGGAGGGGGTCTATCATAATAGAGGGTCTTGATCATCAACCTTTGTCTATTGCAATAGATGGGTGTCTATCACGATGTGTGAGTCTATCACAATAGATCGGTGTTGTCTCATGATAGAGGAGGTCTTCTAGGGTGTCCTATTGCAATAGACTCGTATGTCATGAAAAATGGTGTCACTTGCAATAGATGAGGTTGGTCATCTGTCATGAGGTTTTGGTCTATCATGATAGAGCCAAAAACTTGAAGTTTTCTTGAATCACCTAGTGCATTAGGATGGAACCAGTAGGCCTTTGTTATGGTGTAGGTGCAAAGCAAAAATGATGAATTTCTTGGTCTATTGTGATAGACCAAGGTGATGAGTGTGAACTTTAGAAATTCTCATGCCATACTTGTGCAACCTATTAGAGATGACAATCCACCTAGATCTGCCAAAAAATAGCTAGAAAATACAAAAAAACACAACAATAATTTCACACACACTCTCTCTCTATCTCTCACAAGCACACACATGAGGGAATGTAAAGGGGAGGTGAGTAATATGGCCAAAAATAGGAAATTTTGGTGAAGAAGGTGAAGTTTGGCTTTGGTGGAGGAAGGCAAGGAATGTGATAAGTAAGGAAAAAAGCATGAAATTATTGCAAAAACTAGCAAAATCTACCAAATAACCTTTCGAATTTGATCTTCTAACACTCTTACCATCACACATTTGTCCATGAACATGCTTCCCAACAATGATGAAAAATTTGGGGTTGCTCTATGTCATATGCTTCCTTTTTGTTCTACATATCATCTCATGCGATGCCGGTCAATCACACACAGAGATCTACGAATTGGTTTACCGCCGAGCCACCGAGTCACCTCGTTCGTGAGTCTCACACTCAAGACTCTCTCTTGAGTTCTCTCTTTAATATTTCATAAGAGAACTTACTTTCTTAGTTCTTCTACCATATGATATTCTAGTCAAAATAGGTGCCAAGTGGCATCTCTGCCACCTCACCCTAAGAGGTGTTCTCACACAACCTCTATGATATGACATCCATAATGTGACATTTCCTTCCCCTTGAAAGCATTTTTGTCCTCGAAAATGTAGATGAAATGTCCATATGGTAGAAGAAAGTGCTCGGACTCCCCTAAACCCCATGTACTCTATGTACATTGTCATCTCTGTGTGTTGTTTCCCCTTATCCTTCCCCTTAAGAAGTCCCATAAGAGATTATCTCAAAGGTGGGAAACTATATGAGTGGTGGTTACTATCTCCCATGTACACTCAACTTCCAAATTATCACTCCCATGACACACAACATCATCCAAATGACCTAAGTCCATATGATGTATCCTCTATGGAGCAATAATATGAAAATCAGGTGCAAAGTGTCAAGCTTGTATGCTTGAACATACTATAATGGAGATAATAAACCATAGAATCCTCTGAAATATAGAACAAAGTCCCATAACAAGTGATTCCAAACCCATCTAAAACTAAATGATAGATTGCCATCATAACATTCAAGGTCTTCCTAATCCTGAGTGTCCTCACAATTAATAGTTTACTCTAAACTACCTTGTGACTAAGCAATTCCATCATCTAGATCATATATAAGAATTTTTGGTAGTAAAATGTAATCTATACATTTCACTAGCCAAGAAATCTATGGTTTGTCATCCTTTACCATTGGACTAAGTTCTATTGGAAGAGTGTCTATTGGCACTAGTGCAAACTCTAAAATATTCTCTTCCTTGTAGTTTGCCATATGAATGAAAAAAACATTCCTTTTGAGATTCAGATGATCCATAAGTACCCATCCTTCTAATTGATGCTCACACACCATGCTCATGATGAATCATCAACTAAGATTTTGGTATGCCAATAGGTCAGATATCTCTCTATCTTCTAGAAACCCTCAAGAGAAGAGTCATAACTCTACTCCCAGTCTCACTCATGTCAATAACTAGATCTTCTCATCTAGTCAAAGACCATCACTGGAAAATAACATAACTACTTCTCTATAGAGTCTACAAGTGAGACTCAATCTAACCATCATGATTAATTGACCTCCCTCTTGTCTTTGATAAAAGAGTGCCACTTCTATCTAGACAATATAAAAGTGAGAAAGTAAAACTCTCTTTCTCTCTCTCTCTATGTAATCTCTTTTAAGGAAAGAAGTCTATTAGTGGAACCTATTCCACTTTCCCTTTCCCTTTGAAAGAGATTTTGTTGAATCCATTTACTCTGCTCATAACTAAGAACATGTACATAAGTTCTTTATATTATCCTCCAAAAATAGTGGAGAAAGAGACCCCCATGTGAAGGAAAATTAGATTGAAAAGTAGAGTAAATGAAGTCCTTTTGAAATATAAACTAAGAGATGTTTTCTAAACACTTCTTTTGTCTAAAGCAAAATATTCTCTATTCTTCTCCTATGAAGAAATCATATTTTCCTTTCCTTCTTTCTCTCTCAAAGAGCAAGAGCTAAAGTGAGACCTCTAAGCTAAAGTGAGATCTCTCATCGATCTCTAAGCTTTTCCTTTCCTTCTTTCTCTCTCAAAGAGGAGAAGCTAAAGTGAGACCTCTGAGCTAAAGTGAGATCTCTCCTCGATCTCTGAGCTGATTCCCACTTTCTCCTTTCCTTAAAAGAGAAATGTGTGAATTCATTTAGTCCTCTCTTCCATAACTAATGCATAATCCCTCATTATACATATTCCTATGAAGATGGAGAACAGATCTCCTCTAACTAATGAAGGTGTAGCTAGTGAAGAGTGGAGAAAGTAAATTCCTAATAAGGATCAACATCCCTCTACTAAAATGGTCACCAATGATATGACATGATACCATAAACACATGTGTATCCATACTAACAAGTTGTCTATGCCAACCATACTCTATGCATGGATCTATATGATCCAATCAAACTGATGGATTTATCCTTCCTGAAAAACTCAAGATGAGTATGTGATACCAATGGTGATAAAATCACCTATCACATTCTCGACTGGAAGAATAAATCTTCCCTAAACTATGAAGGATAACTGTCAATCCTAAGGAGATGTCTACTAAGATCTCTCCTCTAATCTAGTGAGACATGATGCCATGAATGATGAGTCCTTTTCTCCCTGGCCAAAAAACAAGAGGGCTCAAAGGGAAGTCATTTCCAACGTCCCATACCAGTGAAAACTTCTTCCAATTCATGGTGTCATACCTACACTAAACCGAATATATATTCCATGTAATGGAATATGTAGGTGGACTCTAATGAATCCCATATCCTAAAATCATATCAGTGGACTCAAATGAGTGCCATGTCCTCGAACTAGTTAGTTTGGTTCTAGTCAATATGTGACAATGGATATCCCTTTCATTTCCAAACTAACTTGTTCCTAGGTACCAAGACTAAGCCTAGGTACCTCTCTGTAGATCCCAATATACATATATGTATTGGGTATCCCAACTATTTCTTACTAAGCTTAGCAATCCTATGGTCTAAATCCATAAGGATTATGTGTAGGGATCCTGTTACTAGTGAAGTTGCCTTATGTATGATACTATGATGGTACCAAGTCCATCAAATACATGCTTAGAAGCATGCTAACACCTTAGTGATGTTTGTAGAAAAGGCATGTTACCATGCAATAAGATTCTTACCTAAAGGTAAGTGCATATATAACGCCATGTGGTAGAGAAAATTTTGACAGCATTTCCCTAGGAAATGGAATACAAAAAAAAAATTTAACCATAAGCTCAGCCGCACACAGGCCACCCAACAACATAGGGCTTGACAGACCCATGGCATGCACGCCATAAAATCATATATGGACTCCATAATCAGCAAAACATAAAAACAAATGCTAGCAGCAATTCTCTGTGTTGCATAGCCATGTAGTTTCTACAATCCTCTTTCCTGCAAACAATCAAAAAGTGTACTTCTCGCCTATTGATCCATATTTTAGAATTTAAATAATGATCAAGATTTGATGTATGCAATCCAATCTATGCATGTACATACAAAACATGCCATAACATAAAGTAAGATGCCTAAAATCATAAAGCATACATCCTTGAATGATTTGGTATTGGAGTTGCATGCATCCAATTCTTTTTTATGAGCTCCGAGACCTCTACACCTTCCTCCTTAGGTCCTAACATAAACTTTTAAGTGTCCAAAAACATCGGAGCCAAAACATAAAGCATCATCAGATGATTACTAAAATAATGCAATTTTACCAAAGAAAACATTTGTAATCCCTCCTTGGACCCGCAAAAACCATTTTAGGACCTGCAAATAATCATATAATGAGATATGTATCATGTTCAAGTGGCTCAAAGTGAAATTACTCAAATCGCCTTCCCGGTTTGAAAGATATGGCTCCCAGAAGGTAGTTACCAAAAACTATTCAGACTTTGCAGAGCTGAAGAGACCTGCAAAAATACATATTTTCTAAAATTTCTTTTCGTAAACTGAATTTAGACTTTTTGTTCTTCTAAAGGACCCATAGCACATCCAATTTGGAGTTTTCTAGCTCAAGATATGGCCTTTCCAAGCGGGACATGCCAAACTAGTGGACTGTTGGAGGGGCTGGAAAAAGTGTGAAAATATGATTTTTGGGGTGCCCAAAAGCATTCCTCCATCAAGCAAATCCTAAAACTTTCTCCATAATCTCAAATATCCATATATGAAGATGCTTGGGCCTACTATCACCTTACCAAATCCTCCCTTCATGCATGCTAATTCGCTCCCCAAGAGAGGCCTAAATCAAGATTTTTACTTTTATGCAAAACTTAAATGGGAGCTCTTAGCAAGCTTCAATCCACTCTAATGTGGATTTTTTCTTGGATTTTCTTATTCTCCATGGTAATACATACAGCATACATCATGTATGTATGCACTAATCCATGGGAAGCCTCTTAAATGGTCTTTTTTCTTACTCCCAAAAGTGGAGTTTAGCAAAAGTTGACATCTAAATTTTTCCTAAAAAGTGTGGAAAGGGGTTTTTTGAGGATACAAAATTTCTCCTTAACTTATAATTTTAATGAATCTAATGATTCCACTATGACGTCCATACACCATACTCTCAGTATATATGCTTTTTCCCATCCATCCATAGCTATTGCACCTCTTTTTCCCTCTTCCAAAATGGGAATTTCTTAGATTCAGGTGCTGAAATTTTTTCTCAAACTTTGATGGAAGGGGGTTTTGTGGAGCTTCAAACTCCCATCATACTGAGGTATATTTTGGATTTCTTGATGGTATATGAAAGTCGATATATTATACTATATGTGTGCAAATCTTTCCTACCAAACTAAGAAAAATCCTACTTCATTCTCCTTCCCCAAAATGGTTACTTATCCAAAATAGCTCTTGAAATTTATGTGAAAAATCATAAAAGTGAGCTATTTTGACGGCACCTAAAGCTTATGCTTTCTTATACTTTGGAGGAAATCTTGACCTAAAGTGAGAGTATATATCTCAGACTCTCCATAAACATGATTTCCCCCAAAGGGCTTGATGCTCAAACCCTTCTTTGTCCTTCTAAGAGAGTCGGACCCTTTCAAAATTGAAATAATAATACTTGTACATAGGTAATTCATCTCCACATAGCTCTAATATATTATGAACATCCTTTTTCCACATGATTGAGATGCTTTTCCCATCTCCTTCCTTTTCGATATCTTTTGTTGATAAATACTCTAGCCACTTTTCGAAAAAAAGAAACACTCATGATGTTCATAAATATAATTTTCCATAACTAGATATATTCCCAATGACTTGAGAAAGTGTCGGACATATATTGAGGGAGGGAGAAAAGAGGATTCATTTCTCCTCCTCCCCTAAATCTATGACGGCAACTCACGGGCGCCAACTCTGAGTTCAAATATAACATAATAGAGAAGTGTATCTTTCACCAAGAGCTTATGGCTCAGTGGATAAAGTAGACGCCTGCCATAGTAGCCACACAAGTTCGATTCACATGTCCTACATGCACGAAAACGACTGGATCTTTTGCTCTGATACCAGTGTCATATGCTTGTCGGGTATGCAATTGCCCACTTGAAGTTAACAAAGATATCAACTATCACTCCAAATTTATCTAGACCACCCAAAATGTGTATGCATCATTTCACATTTCCTAAACAATATCAATTTACACAACATCATAAGAAAATATGGTTCATTTTATATGTGTTACTAATTTTGTAGTTGAAGATTGATATGCCCCACTCGATAATGGATCAGTTATATGTGCCCAAAACAACCACTTCAGAATCCAAGCAACCAATTAGCCTAGAATTTATATTTCCAAGAACATGTGAAGTCACCCAAGAAGAAACCTTGACCTTCAATATTGAGCAGCCATTATCGGACTTTTGAGATGTTCAATACTCAAATGTGCATTATGTGTCCCAAGAGTATAAATGTTCCAGGTACCCAAGGTCACAAATAGATCAAGAAGAAGGCCACACTCTAACTGATAAGGAGGACCAAGAATACTTACTTATGGAAGAAGAGGAATAAATACAAAGAGAAGAGAAGGTGGAGCATCACTAGACAGTTGAAGAAGAAGAACAGGATTGATCGTTCTACACATCAATGTTACAACAATTACATGCACAAGTTGTACATGCACAATGCAAATATATGAAGGAAAAACCCATGGAATCATCCACTAGGAGTTGGAAAAAAGTGGTGTTGATGCAACATTCATAGAAATGATGCATATGCTAACCAAAGTTATGGGGTTTGTAGAGGCTTGAAACTTTCCAATGAATCACCCCCCTAGTGCATTATGATTCCATAAGGGTATGAACACAACCTCATCACTATCAAACAATCCAAGCTCCTATTCCCTCCAGATGTCCCTATTGTTCCACTCTAGAGAGACACACACGGCAACAAATTCCCCACATCAAAGCTCCCACATGAGAACACCCCATACCTCCTTTCTCCTCCACCACTTCAACTTCACAAGAGTTCCAATCTATGTTTCAAATGCTGTGAAGAGATGGATAGGTATGTGCTTGAAGATGAAGAGGTGTTGCAAAATCCTTGATCTACACCAGCCAAATGAACTCTAGGAGTATATGGTGGGCCCTTTTTTTGTGCCATTGGATGTATTAGACACCCTATGTACCTTGGAAGATCATTCTCAAAAAGATAGATAAAAACAGATAAGTTGGAGTTAGCTCAGAGGTGAAAAACTCGCTATTTTGGTTCATACACCTGTCCACTATTTTGTATAATTCTCTGAGCACAACAGCATTTGGCTTCATTCCTCTTGGGGACGTCTAGTTAACTTAAATAGCTAACTTTCAAAAGTAATCTCATCAAAAATAATAAACCACACACTGAGAATGAGTTTTAACAAGTGATGACATCATCCCGATTTTCACAGGCTGCTACAATTTGAGACCAGTGAGCAGCAAAATGAACATAACTCAAAATTTAGGAATTCAATGATTATGAAAATTTGTATGCTTATATTAGACAATAAGCTAAATTCAACAAGACTTAAATAATTGAATTTGAATAAGTAACCACTGAGAAATAGCTCTGACAAGGTGAGTCAAAAAGTCGGGTACCTGACAGAGAAGTGAAAATGAACAGACATTGTTGACGTCAACTGAACATAACTGAAGATTGCAACATCCAAATGACATGAAAATTTGTGAGCATATAGTAGACTTATAGAGCTTACTTTACCAAGTTAAACCACTGAAAATGATGCACCAAGCTCAGAGAAACCATCTCTGCAATCTGATTGAGAAAACTGAGAGTAATGGCAGTGAGTAGTACACTTCACAAGAGCATGGACATATGAACTCAAATAATCATGAAAATGAAAGTATATTGCTTGTACAATACAATGACTTACTGATACATATGTGTTCCTTGTAATCACACCTTGATATGGCATAAAGCTCAACTCTTGGAGGTCTTCACATAGGTCTCTCTAACCACGACTAAAGCTGCCATCTATTTTTAGTTGAGTTTGGGAGGCTAACTTCCCTCAATCACTCTCCAATCAATTAGTGATTGATTTGATTCTCTACCTACCACAAATCACGAATTCATGGCTCCTCTTTCCCTTTTTGATCAAGTGGACTCAACCACTTAAGATTCTTTCACTTTTACATTAAGTAAACTCTTCAAAAGTTACAAGAGGTAGTTCACAAGTGAACTTTACATAGTCTTCATTTTAAAGCCTCTTTTATGACTTTGTGGGACTCAAGCCAATACTTAGGCTTGTCATAGACTTGCTCCAACAGCTCCCCCTCAAGCCAAGTATGCTTGAGGTCTTCAATCTTCCAAGATTACCTGCAAACCTATCATAGCCTTGAATTTGCAAAGCTTTGTACCATCCAATGCTTTGGTTAGAATATCTGCACATTGTTGATGAGTGGACACATATGATATTTGAATCTCTTTGCTTAGAACCTTTTCTCGTACATAGTGATAATGAACTTCAATATGTTTAGTCCTTGCATGAAAAATAGGATTAGCAGGCAAATGAATAGAACTCATATTGTCACAAAAAATAGTTGGAGTTCCAAACTCCAATCCAAGATCTTTGATATAATGTCTTCATGCACATAGCTTCCTGAGTAGCTATGGCAAGACCTCTATATTGAGCTTCAGTAGAAGAGAGAGCAAGTGTGGGTTGCTTTTTGGATGACCATGAAATAAGCTTTGAACCTGCAAAGGTAAGATAACCTGAAGTGCTCCTTCTATCTTCCTTGGAGCCAGCCCAATCTACATCAGAAAATAGCTTCAAACCTAAATCAGATACATAAGGATAATAAAGTCTTTCATTTATGGTTCCTTTGAGATACTTGAGAATCCTTTTGGCAGCATCCATATGTGGTTTCCTTGGTGTGTGCATAAATTGACTTAGCACACTCATAGTGTAACATATATCTACTCTTGTCAATGTGGCATAGTTGAGACTACCCACTAGACTTTGATATGATGTGATGTCCTCTATGAGTTCACCTTCATGTGAGCTCAATTTGTGATTGACCTCCATTGGAGTACCTGCAATCTTACAATCTTGCATCTTGAATTTTTCCAACATGTCCTTAATGTACTTTCTTTGAGTGAGAAACAAACCATGATCTTTGTAGACAACTTCCAAACCTAGGAAGTAGGTAAGTGAACCCAAATCACTTATCTTGAACTCTTCTATCATCTGATCTTTGATCTTCTTCATACCATCTGCATCATTTCCTGTCAATATAATATCATCTACATATACACATAAGTAGATGACCTCAGAATTACTCTTCTTAATAAAGAATGAAGGATCTGCCTTGCTTGGTTGAAAGCCTTTGTCCTGAAAGAATGAAACAAGCCTGAAATTCCAAGCTCTTGGAGCTTGCTTGAGACCATACAATGCTTTGTTAAGTTTACACACATAATCAGGATAAACTTGATTCTCAAAACCAGGTGGTTGTGCCATATATACCTCTTCTGTTATCCAACCATTCAAGAATGCATTCTTTACATCTAGTTGAAGTATGTTCCAATTCTTGGAAGAGGCAATACTAAGCAAAACCCTAATAGTAGGCATCTTTGCCACAAGAGAGAAGGTCTCCTCATAATCAATTCCCTGAGTTTGTGCAAAGCCTTTTGCTACAAGCCTTGCCTTATACCTGTTAATGGAACCATCAGAATTCTTCTTGAGTTTCTAGACCCATCTTGAGCCTATTACCTTCATGGATGAAGTCTTGGGCACCAAATCCCAATTATTGTTTTCCTCAAGTGCTTCAATCTCTTCCTTCATTGCATGCTTCCATTCTGTTTTTGCTTTGGCCTCTTCAAATGATGATGGCTCCTCTTGGTTTATGTCCTGTGCTATGTAGATAGAATGTTTAGTTACTAATGAGGTGTCAAGCCCATACCTTTCTAGTTTTTTTCTTTTCCCTCATAGATCTTCTTAGGCCATGATGTGATGATTCTGCCTCATGTCCAAGTTCCTGCAATTTTGCTTTACCTTTAGACTTCCATGCTTTGATCTTTTCCATCTGAGATTCTTCATCATCCTCTGAGGTGTCTTGTTCTTCAATCTTTGGTTGTTCTCTACCAAGCTTTGGAAAATCTTCTTCAAGATCATATGGTAAATTGATATTCGTGCATGAATCTTCATACCATGAATTGTTCTCATAAAAAACTACATCTCTGCTTACCAAGAATCCTTTGTTGGTAGGGTTGTATAACCTGTAGCCCTTTTGATTGTTGTCATATCCAATAAATACACACCTTTCTGCCTTTGGATCCATCTTGCCTCTAACCTGTGAAGGAACATGAGCAAAAGCAATACATCCAAAAATTTTACAATGATCTAAGCTTGGTCTTCTTCCATTCCAAGCCTCATATGGAGTCATCCCATCAAGGGATTTTGAAGGCAACCTGTTAATCAAGTAAGTGGCTGTAGATATAGCCTCAGCCCATAAGTACTTAGGTAAATGCTTTTCATTTAACATAGACCTTGCAGCTTCAATAATTGTCCTATTCCTCCTTTCTGCCACTCCATTTTGCTCAAGAGTGTATCTTGTAGTTACCTCTCTTTTAATTCCTCTTTCTTGAAGAAAAGAATCAAACTCATGGGAGAAGTATTCTCCCCCTCCATTTGACCTTAGCCTTTTTAGTGATTTACCTGTGTGATTCTCCACAAGAGTCAAATATCTTTTGAAACATGAAAAAATTTCATCTTTGTGTTTCATAAAGAATAGGATAGTCCATCTGCTGCAATCATCAATAAAGGAGACATAATACCTTGATCGAGATATTGAAGCTTCCTTGCTAGGTCCCCATACATTTGTATGAACCAACTCCAAGAGATCTCCATGCATATAACCTTTCTTCATGAATGGTAACCTGTGAGACTTTCCAAATTGACATGCACTACACTTATAAATCATATGTTGTTTTGACAAGTTAGGGAGTCCAAGTACACTTTGGTCCTTGCAAATTTGCTTTAATGACCTTTCACCAATATGTGCTAACCTTTTGTGCCATACTTCCAATTCTGTGAGTGTCTGACTACCATAATTAAAGAGAGCAATGTTTCTAGTGTCTTGTAATTCAAATGTAAACAATCTACCTCTCTTTTCACCTTTTGCAATTTTTCTGAATCCTTGACTTGGATCTTCAACAAATGCTCCTGCTTTTGTGAACTTGACTTGCAACCCTTTCTCTACTATCTGACCAACACTTATCAAATTCTTTGTAATGGTAGGGACATAGAGTACCTTACTGAGTAGGTTGATGTTTCATCAGGTGCTTTGACATTGCCTATTTTCTCCACAGGATGTTTTTTATCATCTCATATTTGTACCTCATGCTTATTCCTTGGATCTTCTAAATCTGATAGGAGTGCCACATTTCCTACCACATGATTTGAACAACCTGAATCTATGTAGAAAACATGCTCATCAAATTTACCTTGTGGCATAGCCATGTTCATGATCAATAATGAATCCTCTTTGTTTGAGTCTTTTGTGTAGTTATTGTAGTCTCTCCTTCCTTTGTAGCCTCCTTGATAGTTTGAATGATTGTAGTTGTTGTAATTGCCATGGTAGTTGTTGAACCTTCCTCTTGAGTAGCCATAACTTCCTCTATTGTATCCTCTGCCTCTTTGATTCGTGGAATTCCTAAAGAAATTTTCAGTTGTATGATTAGTTAATCCACAAATAGAACATGGGTTGGAGTCTTGGGATCTCCCCCTGCCTTGTCTACCTCCTCTTCCTCTACCTCTACCATGTCTTCCTCTACCTGCATAGCTTGATATGTACCTGCTTCATCATCCACTTTCTTTGCCTTTCCTTTGTTATCTTTGGACTTGCTTTTATCTGTGTATAAAGCTGAAGATTGATTACCTTTAGAGCTTTCTCAATTTTTGATATGCTTTGCCTCTTGAGTAAGTAGTTGTCCAATGAGTGTATTGAAATCAGGTACATGCATGTCCATGTACAAATCCATAGTTGTGGTGAATGCTTCCCACTTGCCATCTGCTTTCAAGCCATTGATGATCTTCCTTACAATTTGCTCTTCATCTATTACCTCTCCAATGCTTCCCAACTGATCTGCTATGTCCTTGAGCTTTGTAACAAAATCAGTCACATTTTGTTTGGGAGCCTTCTTGAGAGTTGTGAAATCCAACCATAGTTGATACTTCCTAGCTTTGGTACTTGAAGAGAAGAAAGCTTCAAGTGCATCCACACTTCCTGAGATGTCTTACAACTTCTAATGTGAGGCAAAAAAAAATCTAAGATAGAGATGAGGAGATAAGACCTTGCAAGTGCATCCTTGGAGCACCATGTGCTCAATCTTTCTTGCTCTTCTTGTGTTGGTTGACTTTTGTTCCTGAAACTTGGCATAACTTCATCTCCCGCTACATAACCATATAAACTTCTACCTTGGAGATAAGATTCCATCCTTAATGACTAAGCTGAGTAGTTACCTCTGTCCAATTTGTCAATTGATGAAGGAAATCCATCTGCCATGTTGTCCAACCTTGCTCTGATACCACTGTGAAGAGATGGATAGGTATGTGCTTGAACATG